>CP092863.1:126412537-126427510 GCA_030710605.1 Cordylochernes scorpioides
TGGCATTTGTTGAGGATGTTTACCGTAATGACAAGTTACATCTTCCAGGTTCAATTCACAAATGTCCAGTTTATGATATATATGGTTTATAAATCTATCAATGGTATTTATATAAAAATAGACACTTCGGCCAGTTGTGTTTATTTTTCATATAAATATGAATGCCGGCCAGGCAGCCTCTATCTTTACGATAATTTGGTATTTATTGCAAATAGAGCATAAAGCCTGTTGGTTTTAACTATACAGAAATAGATCCGTTGATGAGCATTTATCCCAGAAGGTTGCCTGCTTTAAATGTAAAATAACAAATACTCATTGCAACGTGAAAGATAATGTACAAATGTGAAATTGTACTGGGGTAAGGTGGATTAATTAAAGGCATCTCCTTATCGTGCAACTGAAATTTGCTTATTAATTTTGATGATGATTAATCAAGAATGGGTTATATGGCCAATTCTGAAATAATCAACGAATAGTTGATATTTATTCCGACAGATGGCGCAAGCCATCAGCAACTTTCAGTTGCCCGATAAGGAGATGCCTTTTTCTTAACTCATTGCAAGTTTATTGTATAGTCTTAAAAGTCACTAGCACAGCGTAGTGTAGGCCATATCCACAGGGAAAGTTACCATCCACTTGTTTCAATCATTTAATAAACAAACCGAAACTCGATAACAACTCCTAATGAGGCGACAGGTGAAACGGCACAGTTTGGGTCGAACTTCCATCAAATGGAAACCAATCCATAGAATTGGCCGAGAAACCTTAATTGAATCATATTTACATATTTGATCGCCACATACAGTTTAGCTCTTCTCCATCTCCAATCTCTATAAGCATATTACATTAGGAATAATCGACGATTTTGCTGCCTCAATTTGGTATGTTATGTTTTGTTTAATTTCTATTAATGAAAAATTGCTTAATATGTATAATTATAAAGATGCCATTCTGTTATAAAATAAATTTATGTTAAGATATGAATTCGAAGATAATCAACTAAAAAATAAAAAGTCGGTGGACGAGTGGGTAACACCCTCGATTCCCGACAGTCATGAACCGGGATTGAATCCCGCGTTAACATTTTGTTTAATATGTGAATAACCTTCACATATTATTCATTGTTTCAATTATCATAAACTAGGTTGTTCTTGTTGAGCGGTACCTAATAAAGTGATTTTGAACCGGAATAATCGATGTTTTGTTCGTGTATGTGCTCTAGAAATGTTTAAAATGTAATCATCATACTTGTTTCTGTGAAAAATAGACACCTCGGCCAGTTAGAGTTTTTTTTTTCAACTGGGCCGAGGTGTCTATTTTTCACAGATAAGTGAATGCCGGCCAGGCAGCCTCTATCTTCAGCACATCATATTTGTGTTTACTAATCTTTTTTTGTTTGTTTCCTATGACATATACAAATCCGGGTATCAGACTTACTATTAGTGTCCATCAAATCGAGATTGACCTTTTTTGACTATATGGGCAAATATTCTCCCTCCAATTTGATCTGTTGGTGACCATCACCCACAGATGAGAATATAGTGACCTTCCAGTAGCTTCCTTCCAGCCAGATAATTGGAAGTCTTCTTATTTCTTCTTCCTTCAAATTTTTCCCAACATCAGAATATTTTCTAATCCATTTGCTCTCATTATGCACACTCATATTTGGGATTCTAGAGATCTACCAGATTAAGATAGAAATATTTGTCTTTTTTATCTGTTCATGGCACTCTCATTAGCTTTTTTCATTAGCATTCTATCTCACACTATTTGTCTTAATTAGGTTTACGTGTATATATACACCCCTATCCACATTATTATCATTGTGTAAATAGCATCCATGGGTGTTATTCCCAGAAAATCGATCAAAGCGTCGGAAGACTAACTGTCCTTGTGATCTATGTAATATCAGAATACAAGATGAAATCATCCATACAATATTTGGTTGCTGTTACTTGGAGAAACAAAGAGGGAAACTCTTGGGTGATTTATCCTTGTCTCAATCCAATAGTCAACAAATATATAACTGGATGAATGCAATGACGTTTGATCAAGGTTTTCCTTTTGGTGCATATACATTCTACAAGACCGCAGTCACCGTTCGGAGGAGATTAATAAAAATCGCCGAATGTCGTGGTCCATTTGGATGAGGAAAGTGAAGACTAGAACACGGCTGATTCCACACTAGCCTGTTCAGTGATACGCTAACCTTGACGTATGCACGAAGGAACGTGTGGCCACTGGACTTGCGTCGGACCAGGAAGCTGTTGTTGGGTGCTGCGCTGCCTGGGTTACAGGAGCTCCAACTATGCTTCCTTTCTTCCTCTAGTAAATCTGTATAAGACCGTTGGTCTTAATAAATCTGTGTGTGTGTAAATAGCATTAACCTTTTTACTCTTTGGCAGTCTCCGTGGTGAATCCATATATAGGACTATGTGTCTTGTGTATGTGTTTACTGCACATGTCCTCGTTGGGTTGACACACTGCATTGCTTTCGCTGTATCTCGCTGTATTTGCCATATCTCGATGCTATCAGTGTCCGGGTCCCCGGTGTAGGACGCGGGCAATGTGACGGAAGCTCTGTTATCAAGAAAAGCATTGTGGCCCAGGGCGGCTATCCAAACATCTCCACGCCGCTGGATAAACATCTTTAATTAAAACTTCGGGGTGACGCAAGCTCTGTTCCTGGCCAGGCAGTGGTGACACAACGCCTTTTTTATATTCTACTCCCCCTCAGTATTTGTCACCCATAGACAGGCTGACAACTCCCGCTGATCTGTTTGCTTAGCTGTAATTTCTCGTTGTCACGTGTCATCGAGGGTCACCAAATAGAGTTGTCGTGATGCAACGGTTAACCCCCCCGAAAGATGAATTCAAAATTTTCAAATAAAATTGCAATGTAAGTATCTCTTAGTTTACATTTAAAACAGGCTAACTTCCGAGCTATATGTTCTTCAACAGACCTATTTCTCTCTAGTAAGACCAACAAACTTGACAACGGTTGTTTATAAAGTTATCCTCTTGTGTTTTGATGTACGTTACGAGAAGATAGCTTTATAAACCATATTCTCGCTAAATCTTTTAGTCTTCTTCTTTCTTATCTCCACTCAATCACACTAAGGTATCAAGCTTGTAAAGCTTGAGACTTTTGATGGTGTCTGCCGGGAAGAGTATAGCTCATCAATGGATTAGTCAATACAGTCAATAATATGTCTTGGGGTTGCAGGTTGAGAATTGCACTTAGTACATAGTGGGGAAAACCCTGCAACCATTCTGGAAAGTCATTGTCCGTAGATGACCAGACTTAAGTCTGGAAATCAAAGACTGTTGTTCTCTTGGGAGGACAGAACTGGTGCTTGTCCGTCCTGCTCTGTACCAGTCATTTGCAGCATCAGACCTTTTGGTCTTGCTATACAGAAATATCCTGTTGCAAATCATTTAGCTCGAAAACTAGCCGTTTTAAATGTCAACTAGAAGCTACTCACATATTGCAGGGTTATTTAATAGACTCTTAATAGAAACGCCTTGCAACACATATAGGTGATGATTGCAGGTTTGAATCAGCATCAAATGCACGTGTAAGGGTTGAATTTACTGCTTTTCAATACTACTCCTACAGTTCCTATAGGGTCAATGTAGAAAAACATGGAAGTAATAGTCTGTTTGTTGGGCAGTTTTCATTCACCGAAAGCATTGATGCATTTAAGAATGGGATATATTCCCCTCAGACACATACGTATGTATACCACGGAAACCAGCTAGGCGGGGCTAATCAGTTACGGAGCGAGGCGTGCGTAAAGCGCTCAGTCAGTCACGAGCAAGTAAATTTCTGAGATGCTGAGTGTTTTAAACGTATCCTGCTGCCCCCAAGTTATCGTGAGACCACCACCATAGGAACTCTGGCATCCACCCTCAAGATAGGGGGAGTCCCGAGCTTTTGCAAGTTCTGCCGGGTCGAGTCCTCCCACGTTGAGGCACTCCCGGGAGGCGGCGACCTGCTCTCCTCAGATAGCTCCTCGAAGGGACCCCCTCTAATCCAGGACCTAGGAAAAGCCTTAAAAGACGCCAAGGCTCCAGTCATTATCGTGGCCGGGGTCCCCGGCAGCCAAAAGGAACTGTACTGTGATAAGATCGCCGCCCGCTATCAGATGGCTTACATCTCCGCCTCCACGCTCCTGGTCGAGGACATGACGCGGCGTAACGTCGGAGACGGCCGCCGCACGGAGCGCCTCTCCCTCACCATGGACAGCATGGAGGACATGATAATCGCCGACATCTGCGATCAGCTGGCTGACTGCAGAGGCTTCCTCATCGACGGCTATCCGCGGGACATCGCGCAAGCCAGCAGCTTCGAGCGGCGTATCTCCCCCTGCGATATGCTGCTCTTCTTCGGCATGCCTGACCGCGAGGTGGCGGAACGCCTCCGCGCCGCCGAAGAGAACGGCAACGACGAAGGCCTATACCGGAGGCTGGCTCTCTTCCGCACCACCAACGACTCCATCATGGAATACTTCGCGGACAAAGTGGTCGAGGTAAATGCCAGTCAGGAGCCGGAAGATGTCTTGAAGGAAGTCTTCGGCCTCCTGGACGAGAAGTTCTTTAAGACGGAGTAGCAACGACGGTGTGCCAACTTGGGATACGTCCAATCTAGGATCCGACGTCAGTTCCTCGCGTTACAGAGAATAAACACTACTTCAACTGTGTTTGCCATCTCTCTTTGTACATCGAGTCTATGGAAGTTCTCAAAGCATCACATGCTCAGATGTCTTATTGAGATCAGTCTTTTTACTTTTTGGAATATTTACAAAGACGATATCTACCTTCCCAACTTGTCAGTCTCCAGTATCTGAACAGAGGTATCCCACGTAAGATGTACACAACACACCGATGGTTGAGTCTAGTAGGCCTATTTCTGTTTAACCCACGGCACGGAGCAAGGATGATATAGGTTGTCAATCCCTTACAGCCAAAACTCATTATCCAAGGTGACACACCTGTGAAAAAAAAAAACTACATCTCATAAAACCCAAGTGCTGGATTTGTAGGTACAATACTTCTGGGTCTAAAATGTCATTCACTAGTTGTGATGAAGACTGATGACAAATTAACAATTAAGTCAAAAGTTAGACTACCTTTCCCCCGCTACCTTTTCTATCAAAAGGTTTGTAGGAAAATTGAGAATTGTTTTATATACACACAGTTTGCATATATATATTTATAATTTAAATATATCAAAAAGAGTTATCATAAATAAAATGATACAAATCCAAGTTTTTTTTTCCGAAGTTTTCCTTAATTAGATAGTGTCACAGGGATTGAAGCATAGGTATGAAGCGGGAGTAAAAGTAAACCCAGGAAACGTGACAGAATTAATCTGGATATTTTAGTAAAAATGCGAGTAGAGAAATGTAAAGTACTTTCTTGAAGCAACCAACCACTTATCATAGATAACTTCTATATAACTACACACGGTACACTTCTAGCTCAGAATTCAGCGCACTTGGATAATACTTGAAATATTGGATTCATAATTAGTTCATTTGCCAAGTCATTAATATATATATAATCTACACTCATGGACAAAACTTAAGGTAGTAGAAAGTCGCCGGTCATCCGTTTTTTTTTTTTAAGGAGACAAAGCCAAATTTTGTTCACACTTGGTTATCTCGTGTGTCTTCAATAAAAGACCCTCTGTATCAAGTATCTTTCAAAGTTATTGTCTCAATCCCGATATACATGCTGAAAGGTTGCCTTAGTTTTGCCCATGAGTGTATATAAAGTATGACATTTCCAACGCAATAAAAGTAAGAAAGAAGTATCTCCTGATCGTGAAATTAAAAGTTGCTGATGGCTTGCGCCTTCTATCGGATAAATATATATCAACTATATATTATGTAAATATATATTTTAATCAAAAATCAACAATGTGTTGATAATTATTCCGATAAATGGAGCAAACTATCAGTTACACAATCAGAGGAGGTGCTTTTTTTATTAATTTATTAACCTGAACCCAGTACAGTTTCACATTCGTACTATTCTTCATTTAATAAAGTGTTATCTAATTCATGGAATATTGTATTGATGAACCCTTTTAATAAATATGTTACGGAGACTTGGGTACGGTAACCCTAGCATAGTTTCACTGATTTGCATAAGGCGGGTACGGCTGCTGTAGTGTATATGATGTGGTCTTGCAGAGTTACATACCTTGGAATAGTTCGATCAATTTGGCGCTACTCTAGGTAGTCTCTGTCGTAAGGAGCATGTCCCCGGACTTAAGGGAACAGCACTTGTTCTGAATCGCAGCTCCTATTTCCTCCACATCTTGGGGATATAAATCAACAACCCCTAAACGTGGGATAATTGGTTTGCGACATAATTACGGGTTAACAATCCATTAATATATAAGACCATTTAATTAAACCTAGGTCCATATATCTTTCTATGGCTGTGGGCATCTCTCAATTTTAATGTGGATTTCTCTCATAATATCGGACGGTTTATGTATTCTAGTCTCCTTCTTTATCTAGGTAATGTTGTGTCTTAGTGGTATTGGGATGCTGTGCCTTAGTGGCTGGATGGCACAAGTTGTCACTAGTACAGAGTTAAGTACATTTACTGGACAACCATGTGGTTTTAAGACTTTGAATAACGGGAGATTCCACAGTTGCATAGGCAGGCAATGGGGACTGCTAGAACGACGGTCTCACGTGACGTTTTACAGGTACATTAGGTCATTTGACATCCCCCCAACCCACTGATAGATAGATAAGAAGGGACAAGATCCTGGTGGACGCGAATTCATGTCGGCCGCCGGTGATTTTATATTTAATTTTGAAAATCGAGGACGCGAATTCGCGTTTTTCGAGCTTGATGCAAAATCGGCAAGGACGCGCGTCCCTTGATTCGAAAGTGCTAAGTGAAGTCGGATAAGCTTTCTCGGGATCCTTTCAGTCAGCAAGAGAGGCAAACATGTCTTTCGCGGCACGATTAGCATATTGTTCGGCATGCTGTCTTAACAGCAACAAACACACACAAAATCCCTCTTCCTTAAAAAATATATTTAAAAAAATAAAATATTTACATTCAATCCAGCGCTATATTTCAGGGAACCAAAAAAAAAAAACTCCAAAGAGAAGAAGAGAGTGTGTAAGTTCCAATCGGTACCTACAGTATATGACGCAGTTTTCTAACTAACATCAGCAATAAAACTGTCTGTCTGTCTCCGCACCTAATGGATTTATATTGAAGCCGGGCGGCCACTTCAGTTTTACGGCGCACCAGAATGGAGATGGTCCTTTCATTGCCGGAAATTGGGTTTAACGTCCTGTCGTTACAGCACGGGGAGTGACATGGTGGATACAGGAAGACACCTGGAGACGTTAGTCCACATAGGACAACAATGTAGACAACATAAAGATTTGGAGAGATTCACAGGACGTCTAGGAAGAACTCTATCATCAGGAAAATACCGATGGAAACCTTTCAGTCTAAAGATGACTTTCTCGGCATCTTACAGTAAGACGTTAGAAGAATATTGGTTTGTTACGGAGCAGTACGTCGAGTGGAAATTTTGATCCAAGTTGGAAAATAAAGAATTAAGATTTCTAGAAGTGTAGCGGAAACACTAAATACAGGAGAACATTATCTCTTATTTCTACATATCCTATATCTGAAGAATTTGCGAAGTGTCAAGAAATGCTTGCTGTGGAATGCCGCTCAACTTGGTGAAACTCCTATTGTCATTGCTTCTTATGACGGGGGCTATTCTATGGACTGAGGTGTGAAAACTTTACAAAATTATGTAAATATCTATTTTATAATACAGTATAATGCGGCTTATGATTGTAAAACGACATTTGAAAATTATCCCGCATGTGTTCTTTTGAACGAAAAATTGAAATTTATTACAAGGAGAAATAACGATTATTTCTAACCTTAGGGATGAAGTATGGAAAGATGAATTGTGAAGAGTAATGATAAACGGAAAAATAAAGTGTCCAGGAATGGGATATCATTTTAGAATTTTCAGGAAGACGTTAAGAGTACCTTTGTTTCTTTTTTACACTTAGGCTTCTTGTTTTGATTAATATTTTCTATGGAGTTTGGTGAAGGAATGGTACAAACCGTCATTCTCGACAGTCACAAGCCGGGATCGAATCCCGTATTGGACACTTTTTTTTTCTAAAGAAAATAAATCAATCCATTTCAAATTACAAGGTACCTTACACAATAAAGGTTTACTCTGGCTGCTTTCACCCAAAAGCCGCTCCTAATACCGTCAAAATACTTGCCTAAAATGTGAGGTATACGGAGATGAAATACAAAAGAAAGGGTATTCCATCTTCATTGTCTCGACTTCAAGAGATAAGACCAAAATTAGCAGCTTCATATGTCTATCACAGTAACAGGTCTGATATTTACAATCTTTTTCTCATTCACTGGCCAATGAGAGCTTTGTCTACCTATACTACCAGTTCTACAGTACAGTAAGTAAAAGTTGAGAATAGCGTTAAGCAATGGAAAAAGATTACTCACGTAGTGTTTTTCACGCCTCTCCACCAAGACTGCATATAGTTGAATACCTATTTACATATTGTTTTATCTTTATTTCCTTTCTTGGACTTTATTGGTCGAGACTAAGATGAAACGTCTTAATATTGTTGGATATTCTAGAGTTCTATAAATCTCAATGTTTACATTCCGATTGTGTTTAATGATCCTACACAATCCCGCCATAGATTGTCGATAATACTAATTTATAGAAATATCTTGTTTCTACACACTTCCTTCCATTGAATAGGTTATTGCTTATGTAAATAAGAAAGTTAGAGCTGACCTAATTTGTTTGTAAATACATAGAACATATATTTAGATTTGAGAAGAATATATCTTTTTTAATATTATATATTTATATAAATATTTGTTTCAAATTATAAATTCATTTATATCGAAAACTTTTGAAACATTACTTGTGGACAATTTTAAATAATATATTCACAAAGTAGCAAATCATTTTAACCTTACCGATTAAGAAAAAAAAAAGAAATTTAAACTCACTTATTTCTTAAAGTATCTATTTTACTAGTCTAAACGAATGATACAACCTTACTTTAACGTATTTGGTTTGCTTGCTGCTAAGACAGTAAGTATGTAAATACGACGCGCGCAGATTTGCATAGCCGGGCCCGCTCAGAGCTATATAGGTCGCCGTGCCGCAGTGGCGGGAGTAGACGAGCCATGTCGACAAGCCCTGTGCCCTACCTGGGCAGCAAGATCAGCCTACTCTCCCGCTCCGAGATCCGCTATGAAGGAATCCTCTACACTATTGATGCCAAGGAATCGACGCTTGCCCTCGCCAAGGTACGCTCCTTCGGGACAGAAGACCGCCCCACCGACCGGCCAGTGGCGGCTAGGGACGAGGTCTACGAGTACATCATCTTCCGGGCGGCGGACATAAAGGATCTGCACGTATGCGAGCCCCCGAGACAATCCTGGATGCTGGCGAGCGACCCGGCGATTGTGCATCACTCCGCGCCCATCCCTTCGTCTTTCCTCACCTCGCTGACGGCGGGAATGCCTGCTGCCTATCCTCCCCCGATGTCCAGGGCCCTCGCACAGCCCCAACAACAGCAGCAGCTATCCAAGGTGCCGACGGCCGAGCAAGGCGTGCAGGTACAGGTGGAGACGGTCCCGGCCAACAATGTGGAACATCACCCCGGCAGACGTCGAGGGTCTATGTCCCTCACTCGCAGGCCACCCGCGCTCCCACCGCGGTCCCGTAACATGCCTTCCTACACCCGGCAGCCTACGCCATCCCGCGCTCGTAGGTACCGCTCTCAGGGACGTCCGCCTCCACCCCGACCTCGGCCCCTCAAGTTCGAAAATTCCTTCGATTTTGAAGAGGCCAACGCCAAGTTCCTCGAGCTGGAGAAACCCTCCGTTGTGGTGAACGGCGACGAGAACAAGAATCCGGACTGCGGGATGATGGACAGCATGTTCTACGACCCTAAGAAATCCTTCTTTGACAAGATTAGTTGTTTTTCGGTGGACGGCTCCAATAGCCTCAATTGGAGGAAGGAGCAGCAGATGAACCACGAGACTTTCGGAGTGTACTCTTGGTCGAGGGGCAGGGCGCCTCAGTACAGGGGAAACTTCAGCAGGGGCATCCGCAGGCGACCCTTCTCTTCCCCGCCACAACCCAAGGCGATGCCGCAGCCGTCTTTGCCGCCTCCCGTGGACCTATCCAAGCCCATCCCCCAAGGCTGGCCGGGGCACGAGCCCGAGTCCTGGGAAAGCTAGGTACTTCCCATAGCTAGCAATTTGCTGACTTTTTGACCACGGCGCAGCTCCGCCAGGTTCGGCAAATAAACCATTTAACAAATTGTCTGTTTTACGTGTAATTCTTGTATAGTTATATCTCAACTTTTACCACATTGATTGATTATTTAGCTAAAGTACAAACTAAGTTTTAAAAAAATGTATAAAATACAGTAAACTTTAGGTATTGGTGTGGTTTTACATATCTTGTAACTAGTATGCAAATTTGGAGTGAAATATAGACTAGCTGGTAATCTAAACGTGAGATCAGAATACAAGTAGTTGTATGGTATCCTTGGTTATTAGAGAGAAATGGCTAAAGTCGTAAAAGATCCTGAAAGATAATTTATAAGCATAATATATATAGGTTGCTTGGAGACTTATCAAATTCAAAGGTGAAATAATAAAAAAAAAATCACTTTAACTTGTGACAAGATTTCTGAAAATTGCGCGTTCCCGGAAATTTCGGAAGTTTATATGTATTAAATATGCAAATCAAGGGATCTATCATGTTGACAGAAAATTTTAAAGGTAGTACTGGCGATTTTAAATATATTCAGATTTTGTAAACAATATAGTGTGTACGATATAGCTAATATGTAAATAAAGAAATTTGCACTTCCCGTGAAATCTCGCGTACGCGAACAAAGAGGAAGCGTCGTTTGAGCCTGATAAAAAAAAAGAAAATTATAGAAGTGGTGAATAAGTTAATTTGAGAAGTTTATGCAAAAAAAAAAAAGTTTATAAATGCGCATATTATTCAAGAATGCATATGGCCACATAAATCTTTATAAAAAGTCAATAAGTTGATAAATAAAAGGCATATTAACTCTTATAAAAGGAGAAACAATTCAAACCATTTAATTGTATTTTTTTTTAACCGAAACAAATACACTCTACCAAAAGTTTGTTTATAGTTTAGTTACATCACCATGAATTCCTATCAATTCCAGGCTATACAAGCATTTCAAAAGTTGGGGCAATTTAATCTGATGAAACTATTAGAATTTCCCACTTATATGAGCCAGACCCTTCCAATATATTTCTCAATACAGTAAGGACAGTAGAAATTGTGTTGATTAAAAATATATATATTTTATTAGATTGAGAAGTATTTGGTTTAAAAAAACCAAAAACTACCAAAATTTCCATAAAAATCTAAACAAATGGAAAAGTTATTTACGTTTAAATAAATGTGTCGATACCACGGCTTTTACCTTGGCATAATTTATCTATTTGTAAGACTAACTCTCGGTCATAGGTCAAATATTTTATTCACATCCCTAAGTCACAGATCAATTCTATTCGCGGGAATATTCTCAATGGGATTGGGATTATTGGTCGCCCAATCCAATTTCTCGGGGGTTTCTTTCTAACATTTTTTAAAGAAGTGAAAGAAAAAAAAATGTGCTTAGGATAAATACTTTAGGATTTTTTTTAGAAACCTTTAAAAGTTAAATTAGTTCGTATATCGAAGCCACTAAATCTTCAGCTTGAGTCCTCTCATCCTAAACGGGATTAGAGGGTGAGACTCTGATGAACTCATTTTATATTAGGAATAAAATAGAAGATCAAATAGCTTATAGATTACTATTTTCAATCAGGAATACCTATCTAAGGTAAAAAGAACAAACAATTGGAAAGATTTAACCTTCAATATAGTATTTTAAAAAATATTCCGTTCTACAATAATAACTTTGGAAGCTAAATGATCATCATTGGGCAATAAATAGAAGTCAACGAACCTTTAATTGGAAATATGAACACTAACTGAAAGGCCTACATACCTTCTATATAAAAGTGGAACCGTTTTAGAGTGAAATACGTGCCATTATTGTGCTTAAAAAAATAAAATGAAGTAAAAAAAATATATAAATATATATATAAATAAAAATATATCGTAATTTAAACAATGTGATATGTAAGTAATAAAGTATGACGTCTTTTCTAGTCGTCTCAAAGTGACACCAGCTTGCCACTGGACACCCGGGGGATCCAAAGAGGGACAAAGAAGGAGCGTTGGTCCGGATGTTGACAGTTAGTTAGGTTACAGTGGATATTTTCGGACAGCCCCGCTCAGTCTAGGGCCGGTTGTCATCTCACGACGGCCCTCGTGGCCGCCGTTTTGGCTCCTCTCTGCCTCCGCGGCTTCATGCAGGACGCCGAGCTTTCCTCAGTTAATCCTCAACTTTCCCCGGGTCCTGGTGCCACGTGAGACGTACTAGGAGAGCGTCTTTTGATCCCAAACTTTGTCCTTACTGTCCCGTGCGGACTTTCCACTCTGCACGCCTTGCCACTCAACCCCGACTGCTTCCAACTCACTTGTTGGCTTACCCGGGTTTACGACATATATATTACTATTCTTTAATATTAATATCCCTAGTACACGTCGTACAGGCCATGATAATCATGGTGGGTAGTTAGTGACTGTTTTTACTACAAATGCACCACATATCTACCCATGTAGAAAGCAGCTCGACTTTCGCACTTACAAGTGTGCCAGAGCCCCGTTTAGTTACATGGTGAGATTAGATTTGTATAAGAATCGGGGGACATTGAAGCATTTACTTCTTCAGAAAAAAAAGTAGCCAAATGTGGGATTTGATCCCGGGTCGCTGTTAATATTCTGAAAGGACGGAGGAAGAAGAAAACTATTGGAAGGGCCTGGCTCATCAATAGGGAAGCCAATTTAATCTTAATTGACCATTGGAGGCAAACTTTCGAGCTAAATGTTATTCAACAGACCTATTTCTCTATAATAAGACCAACCAGTTTGGTAAATGTTGGTTTATAAAGATATATTCTCTCGTGTATGCTTTGTACGGTACGAGTTGGGTGTAAGTTTTTGTTGTATTTTATATAAATATTCTATGAAAATATCAATTTGTGATACATTTCCAAGATGACCATAACTTACATCCTACGCATGCCGCAGAATATATATCTATAAACCATATTAACACACGCTTTAACACACGCTCTTTAAACCATATTTGCCAAGCTTGTTGGTCTTACTAGAGAGAAATGGCCGCAGTCTTGCAGAAAATTGACCCAGAACAGCAGCTTTACACACCCAAGATAGAGAACATTGCCACTGCTGTGTTAGAGATGTACGGAGACATCTGAGGCTCTTCATTGGACACGACAACAACACAATACAGTATACACACCCAAGATAGAGAACATTATAATAAATTTCATGTATAAAGAGACGCAATGCTATCGTTTGTTTTTATTTAATAAATTTATAGCAATTCTTTTGTCTATTTAAAATAGAGAAAATTGCTGTGATAGAGATGTACGGAGACATCTGAGGCTCTTCATTGGACACGACTACAACAATACAAAATACACATCCAAGATAGAGGATATTGCTGTGATAGAGATGTACGGAGACATCTGAGGCTCTTCATTGGACAGGACAACAACAACAATACAGTATACACATCCAAGATAGAGAACATTGCTGTGATAGAGATGCACGGAGAAATCTGAGGCTCTTCATTGGACACAACAACAACACAATACAGTATACACACCCAAGATAGAGGACATTGCTGTGATAGAGATGCACGGAGAAATCTGAGGCTCTTCATTGGACACGACAACAACAACACAATACAGTATACACACCCAAGATGGTGGACATTGCTGTGATAGAGATGTACGGAGAAATCTGAGGCTCTTCATTGGACACGATAATAACAACAACAATACAGTATACACACCCAAGATAGAGAACATTGCTGTGATAGAGATGCACGGAGAAATCTGAGGCTCTTCATTGGACACGACAACAACAACACAATACAGTATACACACCCAAGATGGTGGACATTGCTGTGATAGAGATGCACGGAGAAATCTGAGGCTCTTCATTTGACACGACAACAACAACACAATACAGTATACACACCCAAGATGGTGGACATTGCTGTGATAGAGATGTACGGAGAAATCTGAGGCTCTTCATTGGACACAACAAAAACAACAATACAGTATACACACCCAAGATAGAGAACATTGCTGTGATAGAGATGTACGGAGACATCTGAGGCTCTTCATTGGACACAACAACAACAACAATACAGTATACACACCCAAGATAGAGAACATTGCCACTGCTGTGATAGGGATGTATGTAAAACGAAAATTGCAATTATACCGCGAATGTTTCTTTTAAACAAAAATCGAAATCTATTTTAAAGAGAAATAACGATTATTTCTAACTTTAAGGATGAAGTATGATAGGATGAATTGCGAAGAGTAATGACAGATGGAAAAATAAAAGTGTCCAGGGGCGGGAATCGAACCCACAACCTTCTGCTTACCGGGCAGGTGCCATGTCCACTAGGCTACCCTGGACGTATTTTTCCGTTCGTAAATAATATTTAAAATAACTTATAATACATTTAAAATACAATATAACGCGGCTGATGATTGTAAAACGAAAATTGCAATTATACCGCGAATGTTTATTTTAAACAAAAATCGAAATCTATTTTAAAGAGAAATAACGATTATTTCTAACTTTAAGG
The DNA here is from genome assembly GCA_030710605.1 of Cordylochernes scorpioides. Lineage (NCBI taxonomy): Eukaryota > Metazoa > Arthropoda > Arachnida > Pseudoscorpiones > Chernetidae > Cordylochernes > Cordylochernes scorpioides. The sequence continues at coordinate 126,427,399 of CP092863.1, forward strand.
ATGAAGTATGATAGGATGAATTGCGAAGAGTAATGACAAACGGAAAAATAAAAGTGTCCAGGGGCGGGAATCGAACCCACAACCTTCTGCTTACCGGGCAGGTGCCATGTCC
>CP092863.1:126427610-126521460 GCA_030710605.1 Cordylochernes scorpioides
TAGAAGACAACTGATATAAAGTAATTCAGTTAACCCTTCATCGGTATTGACAACGTTGATTCCTCCACCGGAATTTCCACCAACGTATTTTTATAAATTGAGATCGACATCTTCAGAATTTGATTCCAGACACCACCCTCTCACACAAAGAGTCCTTTTGGTCGGGCGAATCTTCAACTCCAATCAAATTATAGATGGAAATTTTGCGGGAGGATATTGATCTAAAGAGACAAAGGTCGCCTCTCCCGTCAAAATAGACGTCAAAACCAGACGCCATCTATTGACCGTCGCCGCAAACTAGCGGCCTCGGGTCGGTGACAAAGCCACAGCACCAGCTTTGGCAAACTGAAAAGCGAAAAGGGCGACTAAAGTCCGTCATAGACTGACGAGGGCCATTACCCCGAAACCATGGTCTCTAGGTGGACGCTTTTCAGTTTGCCAAAGCTGGTGTTGTGGCTTTGTCACCGACCCGAGGCCGCTAGTTTGCGGCGACGGTCAATAGATGGCGTCTGGTTTTGACGTCTATTTTGACGGGAGAGGCGACCTTTGTCTCTTTAGTCCAATCAAATTGTTTGGTTGAGAGCTCCCACAATCAGTCTCAAATGCTCTACCCCAAACACTATCTTTGAATAGTGAAGTTGTCGTTATTGAAGAAGTTTCTAATGACAGTGATATAGAGGATAGCGAATCAACACATATCATCACAAAGAGCAGATCTGAAACTGAGTAGAAGCGAGTCCATCTACGTCGAAATATTGATTCAGGCTGGTTGGCCAGAATTGGCAACACCAAACATTGATTTTAGGTTTAAGGAATAAAGACAGGATATGATTTTTGTAAATAGTTTATTATTTCTTCCAACACACTGGACATACATAATGGAAATAGCTCTGTACGTTATATGGTCGAATGGATTCAAATCGGAAAATTTTAAGAATTGTAAATTTAAAAATCGCAAGTTTTTCTGGTCTTTTTCCCCCTCTTCTAAGCGCAGCAATATAAAATTCTTCATAATTTACAGAAGGGAAAATATTGTCACGGTAGTGATAACGAGTATAACAAAAGTTTAAGTAAAAATAATTTATTTATAAAATGCAAACTATTTCTAAAAATTTATTTACAAGTAATAATATACAAGAATGGTAAGGGGTGATGACTATGCAATTATTAATGATGATATACCACAGAATATTTAAAATAATTATTCAGTGACAATATAAACATTAATTCATTGAGGTAAGTTAAAAGGAATTAAATACATTTTGAGAAATAATATTTATTGTATTTTATATGTTGTGTATTATTAGTTAACTTTTATTAACATCCTATAGCGCGATATCCCAAACTCAGGGATATTTGCGTCAATACATTTCTAACATCATATCAAATTGGCTATATACAAGGAGAAACATACAATTCTCTCAGAACTTCCTTCCCTCTCTTTCCCACTTCAAAAGATAGTATATAGAAACAGCAAGCCCATGTGTAAATATAGAATACAGGCGCCAATAAAACGGATACCCGGGAGAGAAAGGGTTGGTGAACCGGGTAGTATAACAAGTGTTGACATTTGCCGAAGTAATAAGAAGAAATATGTCAGTCCTTGATTGGACGTCCGCCCACTCTGACGTGGGATGGCTCTGAGGGAGGAGAAAGTAATCATACTGACCGATTGACGGTCCCCATAGTCCTTCCTGGGTGCTGCCCCCTCTAAACCGAGGTGTATGGATTTCTTCAGGGTAGTGCGACTCTGTCCCGTGACTGTAAGTTGGATGAGGAGCCTGCTCTGCGACGTTGTCGGTTCATTTTCCCCTTTTAACATTAGAATCTCAAAATTGTTTGTTAATATTTTCATATTTGGAGATTCGATTCTATAAAACACATATCTTTGATTTCATTCGCATTGAAACACACAATCCAAAGATAGAGACCAAGAAATGCTGGGCAGAAAAATATGCAAATTGCGCAGCTAATCCGCGCTTTGAGATATAAGAGAAGGAACTTGCCAAGTAAATCCTTCAAGGTAGTTGCCGTTGATTAAATGTTTGCGAGAAAATATTCGGCAGCATTTTCTCCTCGATGTTTATTTTAAACATTATATGTATTTTGCTTTAGGAATCTACCACGATATAACAATATGTGAACATGTTTATTATACCTCAAAGAATTAGATGTAAGTTTAAGAATAGTTTCGGAATCTGCTTAGCAAGTGATGCGTAATGATCGCTGTTTGATAGCGAAATTTTATTTAAAATGGCCGCGCTCCTGGACGCGCAGCACCTGAGAGCCTTCTGCCAGCGACTCCTGCAGGAAAACGCCAGCTCCAGCTATTATGTGGAGCACAAGGCCTGCGGGGATCGGCAACATCATTACCTGTCCAGAGGGCGCGCTGGGCACTAGACTCGGCACAACTGCAGGCGCTCCCTGTTGTAGAGGTTGTGGTCCACATCGTTGACGTGCCCCATCCTCTGGGCTGACCCACGTCCCAACTGATTCTCGGGACCCGACGCAGATGTCGCCCTACGACTGGCCCATTCTACCTGACGGGTCGCTGACCCACAGATATTGGGGTTGCCGAACCGTGCCAAACCTGTTCCGAGAGGTGTCCGCCTCCTGTGAAGTTCCCCTGGATCTGCAGGCCTGGCGTGGGCCTCCATCCCGAGGCAGTGAAAATAACAAGTGTGGCGAAGGCTACCATCTACAAGTACCATCGTGGTCTTGAGATGGGTAACGCCAGCCATAACCTTGACCTGCCCACTCTGTGGGAAAGAACTCCCGCAATCCACCGGTGGCGGAGTATTTCCCGCGGTGGACGCCACCCCAATGAAGACTTTGTATATATTTATCAGTTTTATATTCTCGAGGAAATCGGGAAGTTTAATATTTTGGCAACCTCCATAGAACAGAGTAACCAATATTAATATCCATTCATAACATTTGAGAGAAAACAAACCCAGAAACATCCATTGCCCCTAATATTTCCACTATGGACTGGGCTATAGATAGACAGTATAGAGAGGAATGCATTTAGAAGCAAGGAAAACGCGTGGGACCGTTTGTCTTGACTAGTTCCGCCACAAAGAGTTGTTGGCGATGGCGTTGCGGAGAATTATGGCGATTAAAAGCTTTTAAATTTCTAGAAGTATTCCCCCCCCCCACGCTGCAAATAATTGTTTGAATTGATTCTTTTAAATCTTCGGGAATTGGATCTTCTCTCTTCGGGAATAAGATTTTTCGGAAGTATGTAGCAATGATAGAAACGTATCCTCTAAGTTTCTATCGCTATCATTCATTCAAAATTTGAGAAGATCATCACTGCTATTTGTGGAAATTTTTCGTTGGAATATCTTTCTCTAGATTTCCCAATATTCATCGAGAGCAGTAGCTCCTAGATAAAGTGTGTGTGTTACTGGAACATAATGTTGGCTTCCGTAGGCGTTTCTTACTGGGAAAAAGAAAGAGAGGATCCAATAAAATAATTTAGTAGTGTTTATTAGAACAAAATCATAATAGTGAACAACACATATAACAGAGAGTACCGTCGTCTTCCGGGTATTCCTTCTACTGGGGAGCTCGGATTCTATATTCTGTGCGTTTATAATCTGTTTATCTGTGGTCTCTGGTCGGGATGGCGCCTACATTCGGCCATTCCTGGATTTCAGTCGTCCTCGATTGAACCTTGCGTTGCAGGAACGTCGTGGGTTGCGTCGGGGGGTATCTTCTACTTCTGGCTCCTCGTCCGGACTTTCTTCTGTAGCTGAGTCATTAATTCTATTTTGTTCTCCTACTGTCCTATCACACGGGTCCTTTCGAAAGATCTGGATCAGGTCTCTCAATTCAGGGTCGGAATGCTGAATCATCAAGATTTGTTCTTCCAGTGTGATTGTGAGGCACACTTCAAGGTTTTTCTCCGCGATTTCCTCCATCGTGTCTCTAGGGTCGTCGACTGGAGCTCTACTCATTCCGTCTACGTGGGCCATCTTCTCCCCTGGTTTATGTCGAATTTCGAAATCGTATTCCTGAATCAGATTGTACCATCGCGCTATCTGAGGATTTGTAGTCTTCTTCGCGTTCATGTAGACCAGTGCTTGGCAATCTGTAACCACTGTAAACTTGATTCCTACGAGGAACTGACGTAGTCGATCCAAGGTCCACACTATCGCCATCAGCTCCAATTTGCTTGAGTGGTACATCTTCTCGGCCTCTGTTGTCTTCTTGCTCACACAGTAGACCAAGCGCCATTTGCAGTCTTCGTCCATCTGTAGCACCATTCCTGCTAATCCCTCAGCACTCGCATCGCAATGTACTTCTGTCTTGAGTTCAGGGTTGTAATGAGCTAGTACCGGATATTCGACCAGATCCTTTCGTAGTCCTCCAAATGACCTTCGCTGTTCTTCCTTCCATTCAAATTGTGAACCTTTCTTCGTAAGTCTGCTTAGCGGTTCTGCTTTCCTCGCGAAGTCCTTTACAAATCGTCTGAAGAAGTTCGTCAGTCCCAGAAGCGTCGTATGTCGTGGACATTCTTGGGTTCTGGAAATTCTTCTATCGCTTTGATCTTTCTTGGGCCTGGCTTAAGTCCGCCTGTACTGATGACATACCCTAAGAACTCAACTTCCCTCCTTCCGAACTCACATTTGGAGGGTTTCAGTGTCAACTTCGCTGATCTTATTCTTTCGAGGACTTCCCTCAACCTTTCGATCATCTCCCGCCAATCCTTTGCCGGGATAATCACGTCGTCGAGATAGCAGAATGCCTTCTTGTTCAGCAGTGGACCTAGGACAGTGTGCATCAGTCTTTGGAATTCAGCTGGTGCGTTGGCGAGTCCAAAAATCATCCTTTCGAATTGACCTGTATCATCTGGGGTGATGAATGCTGTCTTTAATTTTGCCTTATCGGTCAGTGGTATCTGCAGATATCCATGCGCCAGATCCAGAGTGGTGAAGAATTTCGCATTCCTTAGGCCTTCCAGAAGGTCGTCTATCCTTGGTAATGGGAACTTGTCCTTAACTGTTTGAATGTTGAGTCTCCTATAATCTACCACCAGACGATGATCTCCAGTTTTCTTCCTCACAAGTAGGACGGGACTAGCGTAGGGTGATCTAGTTTCCGTGACTATTCCATTGTCCTTCCACTCTCTGACAATCTCCCTGATTGCTTCGCGTTCACTTGCAGTCGTCTTATACGGTCTCAGACAGACTGGCTTGCTTCCATCAACCTCCTTAATGTCCATCTTGGTGACATCGGTGCACCCTAATTCCTCCATGCCAAGAGCGAAACAGTCTCTATACTCGTTTACTACATCTAGGATTTCTTGTCTCTCTTTCGAAGTCAGAGAATGATTGACGTTGATGTCCTCAGGCAGTATGGGGCGCTTACGTTTCATTTGGTCTTGTCCTTCCCTCTTCTCTTCATTTTTAGTCTGAAACGAATCCTCTGCGACGTCCAGGTTAACAACAATATCATCAAGGTTCAGTAGTTCAACCCGCCCTACACATTGGTTCTTCCTTACTCTCAACTTGCCCTTGCCAGCTGAGATGATGGGTACGGTCGTCTTTCCGTCGACCACTTCCAATAGGGAATCGACACAGGCGTCATCTACTCCTGTGAACAATACATATCCGTCCTTTACCTCGTCTGTGATTGCACTTGTAAAGTTAATGGAGTCGCTCTCCAACTGAACAGTTTCGGTTGCTCTCAGTTCGATGCGACGCGACTTGATTTCCTCTTGCAGATTAGTAAACGGAAATTCGGATGAATAGCCAATATGCAAGTTTTTACCAATTCTGGCGAAGGATACGTAGGGCAGATCTGTCCATGTTCTTCCAATTAATAGGTCATAGGGTTGGGCATCATCGTTGACAATGAATACAGTGATTTCCCTTCCGACGATGCCATCAATCTCCAGGTCGACTGTCGTCTTCCCAACGGTCCTGGCAGCTGGTGCAGTCTGGTTACCGATGCCGTACAGACTAGTCGAGTCTGGTTCGATGTCGACGCTGATCCTCCTTGCGACCGATTCTCTCATTAGACAACTGCTGCTCCCGGTGTCTATCATTGCCTTCACGGTTTCCTTGTTGTCGATCTTGACATCCTTCAAATATACATCTGGCGGGACAGTCTCCAGTCCTTCGACTTCCAGGTTGGCTACTTTTAGTCCTTCTTTGGGTCTTGTGCAATTCCTTTCCTTGTGTCCCGTTTGACCGCATCCTCGGCATGTCAACGTAGTCCTGGGTGCTGGGCAGTCTCTGGCAATGTGTCCAAACTGATTGCAGTTGAAGCACTTCGGTTCTCCCTTGTCGTTTCTGATCGTACGGTTGACCATTCTCCTCAAGGTGTTAGGGTACGTTTCACTGATTTCGTTCCTTGCAGCGTCTTGACCCGAAACATTCGTTCCTTGTTTAGTCTCTTTAACTTCGCTTTGGTTGGGGAATCTCGCAGATTTCTGCTGAAACGACGGTGGTATGAGGTGTTTCGCATTCCAATGCGGAGGTCCCATCTCGGTGCGAACATTTTCGTACTCGTCCAGTTTATCCGCCAACTCATCTGGGTTGTTTAACTTGGTCCAATCGTCAATGAGATGATTACGCAGCACATTTGGAACTTTTTTCTTTAGCTGGTTAGTGACGGACAAATCCTTTAGGGCGTCGAAATTTTCCACGTTCATTCCTTCGATCCATTCGTTGAAATATCCTCGCAATTCGAAAGCGAAGTCTCTCCAGGAACCCTTTTGAGATCTCTCGTGCTTCTCGAATTTTTGTCTGAATTGTTCGGGGCTCAACTTGTACCGTTTTAGGAGCAACCTTTTCACGAACCTATAATCGCCGCTTTGTTCTTCTGTTTCCCGAGCGATTAATTGAGTCATTTCGTAAGGTAGCAATCCTAGGAGGCTGAACGCCCATTGGTCTTCATCCAATCCTAGTCGCTTTGCCTGTCTTTCGAAAAGAATTAGGTAAAAACTCAAATCATTGTCCTTCGACTCGTACTTGGGCATCAGTTTACGTATCTCGTAATGTGCGTCATTGCTGGTACTTCGAGACGTATCGTTGTTTCCGCGTGTAGTCTGGATGCGCAGCTTCTCAAGCTCGAATTCCATTACCATTTGTTCTTTTCGTTCCCGATCCTCGATTCGTTTCCGATCCTCGATTCGTTCCCGCTCCTCGATTCGTTCCCGATCCTTGATCAGAGTCTCCAACAGTTGTTTTGCGAATTCTTCTTCGTAGGATTGGCTATTCAAAATAAGGTGTTTTAAGTCGACGATCCTGCTCTCTGGCGGTGCTACCTCGCCGAGTTCATACGCCAACTTGCTCAAATCGCATTTCCTTACTTTCGCTAAATAAGTCATGTTTTTCAAAAGGAAAAATAAACAAGGCAAAAATTTTTAAAATAAACAAATAAAACTGACTAAACCAGATACGTACTGTTTCAATTATTTCTTTAAACGAAATCAACTTTTCTTTGGTAATTTTGAGACAATACTTTTTTTTCTTTTTACCGCGATACTTTGCGATAATACTTTTTATTTGTTTCTTCAATTTACTTTAAAAATACTTTCTTTAGAATACTTTACTTTACTTTAAAATACTTTCTTTAGAATACTGTACTTTACTTTAAAATACTTTCTTTAAAATACTTCACTTTACTTTAAAATACTTTCTTTAAAATACTTCACTTTACTTTAAAATACTTTCTTTAAAATACTTCACTTTACTTTAAAATACTTTCTTTAAAATACTTCACTTTACTTTAAAATACTTTCTTTAAAATACTTCACTTTACTTTAAAATACTTTCTTTAAAATACTTCACTTTACTTTAAAATACTTACTTATCGAGATGATTTTGCAATAATATTTTACCGAGGTGACTTGTAATAATACTTTTAGGAATAGGTAATTAAATTTCGTACATACCATGCAACTCCTCTTACGTTGATCGGTCACCGCGCCACGTCCTTCTCGTTTCCAAATTATTCCAGTGAATCTTCAATTTTCTTCAGGACTATCCCACTTCTGAATTTCTGTTGGCTTCCGTAGGCGTTTCTTACTGGGAAAAAGAAAGAGAGGATCCAATAAAATAATTTAGTAGTGTTTATTAGAACAAAATCATAATAGTGAACAACACATATAACAGAGAGTACCGTCGTCTTCCGGGTATTCCTTCTACTGGGGAGCTCGGATTCTATATTCTGTGCGTTTATAATCTGTTTATCTGTGGTCTCTGGTCGGGATGGCGCCTACAATAAATACATAGATTTCTCTAATTTATATAAAGAACACTTATACCCACTATATATTGTGTCGGGTGGTTGAGCGTCACTCGCGCTGGGATGGAGTGGATGTTAACATAATCTCTCCTTATGTTTATATTGTCGAATCTTTGGAAACCCTCTCAATTAAAATTTTCCCCTCGTCTTGGAATTCGTCTTTTGAAAGGTCAGCTGGGGTTCCAGAGGTCTCGGATGTAAATTCCACCTGGCACTTATTTCTCCTGTCTCCGGTGAAACCAACCATACACAAGACTTCTCACCAAATCGACCCTTTAAAAACTGCCCCAGTTAAAAAGTTCCTTTTCGTCAAAACTTTCTCTAGAATAAAGGGCGATGACAGGAATTCCGTTAAACTTTGACGACAATTGACGAGGAGCTAATTTATCACAGCAGGGTTTCAGAAACCCGTTTATTTCTCCCGACTTTCGCAGGTCAACCCAACCATGGAACACATGGTCGTAGAACTCGCTTTCGTGACATATAAACGATAAGATTAATTGGTTGCAGAACCCCCCTAATGATCTTGGGGGACTTTGAACCTTTTGTAACCTTGGAAACTTTCTTCAATTGGTCTTTAGATAACTTCCGGGATCTTTGACCTCTCTCGCATGGAAAAACCCACGTTTATAGCATTTGTAGAATGAATTCGACACTTTTAAAAATGAGTTCGTCGTTTGTCGTCAAACACGTGTTGTAATAACACAATTTTCTTTGAATTTTTACGTGAGCTTGATGAAATTGTAGCCACACGATATGGATTTAATGTTTCTATATGGATAATGCAAGAGCGCACACATCCGCGGAAACACTGGCATCTGTTAGTTTTCTAAAAAGCATCGTGGAGTTTTTGTCACCATATTCATATATGCTAAATCCAATCGAATTTTCATTTAGCAAAATTAAAACATTGGTCGCTCCTTCCTCGACATCACGCATCACTGATGCAGCATGGTTTGCTCACATTCGCAAATATTGCTTCCTGGCCACAAGAACACCAGTTTATCCAATAAAATCTGTTTATAATTTATTTCGTGGTTATTTGCTCCTATATTAGTGTTTTGAACTTAATGTCAAATGTATTTAATTAATCTTTATGATATTGTCTTTAGATTTTTACAAATAACAATCATATTTTTAAAGGCGACGAATTCCCTCTAAAAATGCTATATAATTTCAAACGCTGGCGTAAGATTTGAATCAAGTTGTATATGTCTTTAAATAGAGTTATATATATGATTTGTTGCGCCGCCGCTGTGTCAAGGATGGCTAAATAAGCACGTGGTAAGGATCTCTGTTGAACTCCTCTTTATTTACCTTCGTGCATTCTCACACGGAGAACAAAGCAAGTAGCATACAGGGAGCATCCTCCAACAGCTGTCGTCAACAAGGGAGATAACGACCTCACTATTGGCCAGCTTCTTCCTGATTGGTCCGTCCGCCCCCCCCCCCCCGGTCCACATGTGGTGGAAGGTTCTAGTGTTCTTTGGGCATCGTCGTAACAGTATTCTATACGGTATGTTTATACTTACACATCGATTTACTTTATGATTGATATACGTATATAATGGTGGAACACGGACACCTTACATTTAGACCTCTATATATATTGACAGACTAAAAGCATAGAAGATATTTTTCTTTAAAAAAACTACTTCCCGGAATCGAACCTGGAACACACAGTACAAAATCAACAACAGTCACGATGCCGTCACTTCCATAGTATACCACAGGTTTTACATCGTGTAGAGAAGGCTCCCAAGGCGGATTGAGTAGAAACCTGGAATTTCAGCGGTATCCTTGTGTAGTAAGACCATAGACATTCTCTCCAAAACGCGATCCCATACATTGTCAATTGCTCATATTCAAAACATGAAGCTATTAAGGCACGACCTATTTCTTTTAAAATAAAACAAACCTCCTTCTGACCTTAATTGCGGGTCAGCAAGTGTCGTGGGAGAAGTCTTTATGGCACAACTTTTTTATTATCATTTTTTTATCTTGTCCGTTTGTAAAGAGCCGGAAGAGGTAGACCATGATGAGGTATTAAATATTTTCTCCCGTATTATACTTTTTGGTTAACCCAAGATCCTGGAGCGTACAGCAGTCGCCAACTACCTGGGCGTTTTATAATAGGAATAGTGTTAAGGGAGACACTTGCCTTGTTTATTGTTCTTTTTGTCCAAACTTCCTTTTAGACATGTAAAATGGAACTGGCGTCCAGACATGACCTTTCGAAAAAGAATGTCCGTCAGTTGGAGCAAGCTTCCTCCATGATTGGGTTTCCATGGTCCACCCTTCGTTCGTTGGGCACGTTATTGGAAGCCTCTATCTAGGAACCAGCATTTCCCTTGAGTATTGCTAGTGGTGTGAGGGGTGACCTAGAGGGCGCGATAAGTCAATTTATTGGAAGTTGTATAAAAAGGATTTATATAATGGTGTATAATTCTCTCTCCTCAACATGTGCCTTCAGGAGAAAATCTCCAAATTTCAATCACCAAGAGAAGCAGTCCTAGCTGGTGGTAGTAATACAAGCGTGTTGTTATCCCAACAGCTGCACCATCAGGTTACTAAGCCACCGAGGTTGTCAACGTGTAATTTGCATCAAGTAACTGCCAGCGCATGGTGGCATAACGTTGGTAAAAATATCGCGCATTTTCAGCCCTTCAAATTCAGAAAATAATAAAAATGTTTCATTTTCAGACTGGATTTTGGGTGGAGCTTACAGGTGATTGGTTCGTCGGTGCTGTATATGGAGGGGTTGTGATGCTAGAAACAACAACAAAAAAATTGGCGATGCGTGCGTCCTCAAGCAAGTATACATATAAGTATATAAAATGAAAGGATTCAAGCACGAATGTTTCTTTTATATACAACTAGCCAAATGACCCGGGCAACGCCCGGGTTTTACTCTATTAAATGTTTTTAATCAAATACTATTCGTTACAATTATAAATTGGCGCCGTGGATGTCACTCTTGTGAAACGTCCCGCTCCAAACTTTACATCTACATTAGGTCAGCTGATATTACCTCATATCTTCACCGCTAGAGGCGCTGCTTGCGCATAATAACTCGAAGAATATTCGGGATAAAGACCTGATATTTTCACTATAAGTTTTTCCAGATTCTACTCTATATACTGTTAAAATTTGAGTCAGATTAGTTACGTATTGTGGACGTGTATAGCCGACAAACATACATACATACACTGACTTTTATATATATACTAGACGAATGGCCCGGGCAACGCCCGGGTTTTACCCGAGTGCGTATATATTTTAAAAATGTTTTAATTAAAATACTATTCGTTACAATTATAAATTGGCGCCGTGGATGTCTCTCTTATGAAACGTCCCGCCCCAAACTGTGTGTGTCTTGAAAATATAAAAATAAAAATGTGAACAGAAAAATATGTCCAGGGTAGCCTAGTGGTCATGGCATCTGCCCGGTAAGCGGAAGGTCGTGGGTTTGATTCCCATCCCTTGACACTTTTTTTATTTTATCCATTCTGACCAAAATCTATCCGTGAACTTCACACAGTGAACTTCACACAGACAGAATAAGGCAATTATATAAGTATATAATCCAAATTGTGCCTTATCACACACTATTTTTTTATTTGGCCTTATTACCTTGTGTTTATAATCTATGACGTAATGCCGGCGGCGCGCGCCCGTTGGCTGCCGGCGAGCACGTGACCTCCCTGTGCGCGCGCATCCGTGACAGCGATGAGGAATTGAGGAAAGACGGTCGTGACTATATATATTAATAATAATAATATAATAATTATTATTATTATCATTAGATAATGATAATGATCATAATGATGATGCGCGCGCATCTGTGACATGACGGTGGAAAGACGGTCGTGACTATATATGTAGGGATATAAACTTCTACTGTCCTTACTGCGATGAAACAAAATATATTGGGAGGGCTCCCAGGACAAATATTCCAATCATAAACCAATCCTGTTAGATCCCTACAATCCCAAATATGTAAACAAAGACTGACCTACCTCAGACACATAATGAGAGCAAAGTGATTAGAAAAGATGTTGGAAAAATAGAAGGAAGAGGGGAGATCTCCAATGAGCTGGCTAGAAGCGGTAAATACCAGAAGGTCACTAGATGAGAGTGATGGTCACTAACAGATCAAGTTGGAGAATGTTTGTTGTCCATATAGTCACCTAAAGTCGACTTTTGATAGACACTAACAACAAGTATACACCTTTATACTTTTAAAATATATTTATACACTTTTTTTTACGTCACTTTCTGGCTGTGTTGGCGGACAAGGGACTCTGGCTGGATGATATTTGACTCGGGAGATAGGGCGCGCGCTCGGTCATGTCAATTGTTAGGGTCAAAAATGCGCGATATTTTTAATCAACGTTACGCCATCTGCCAGTCGCTTGTTGCAAATTGCATGTTTCTCGGTGGCTTAATTACTTGGGCAGATGGTGCAGTTGAGAGCTGTTCCAACAGCTCGCTTGTAACACCGAGTGTTGTACCCGCTGTGAAACCAACTCTTTCTCTGGAACTCGGGACCTAAATTCGGACGTTTTCTCCGGAGCTACACATACGGTTTTATATAATCTGACAATTTCATAAAATGTTACAAAGTGTTGATGCGGCTAAACCGAGAGAGTTTGCTAGTTTACTCTGCGTAATATTTTTGTGGCATTTCCAAAAAAATATGTTGTCTCTCTTCATCTCCACTCAATAATATTAGGGTACATCTGCCTTTGACAAATATGTTGTAAATGTGTGGAGCCGACAACGTCGCATCCAACATGCAGACATGGGGCGGAAGTGGAGCGTACTAGCCTGAAGACAATCACATACATAGGAGCATGGTTTCTCGGCACCCGGGACGGACTACGGGGAAGTCCTGGGACCTGTTATACATACAACCCTCCCCGTCTCACCGACCTTTTCTCTTCCGGGTATCCATATTATTTTGTAGTTACACAGGGGATTGTTGTTTCTATATGCGACATATTTATTTAATATATTGCCACGGATAACAATTTTTTTTAAATATGACTAAGTAATCAGAGGATTAGAATATATTGTATATTTTCCTGATTTTCTCAAAAAACCTTGAAAACGAAATTATATTTTAATATCGTGTTACATAATAAAATGTATTTAACCCATTCCAAAATGATAAGGAAGGAGTGGGACATAAAAGATAAGAGAATTGATTTGTTTTCCCTGTACCAGGAAGTTTGAAAATTTATCGAACAAAGTGTTTTCCCGCTATCTCTTTATATTTAAAGTAAATACTGCCTTAAGTGGAAAGAGTGTTATGCGCGGAATTGTGGCGCATTATAAGCGGGATAATTTTGGCTAGCAAATTGTAATTTAGAACTGAACAGCGCTATAAGCGGGAGCATCGTTAAAACGAGGTTAATACCTAGTGTACAGATCGAGCGCTAGGCAGTGCAGCTCGTTATGCACTCCTCCAAACCCCGAGGTTATCCTTGCAATTAAATGGAAAGACAGTTTCCGTGTTGAGACCGCAAAAACCTGTATTCCTTGTTACCTCCTGTTCCAGGAATGACATCTGCGACGTGGATGACTCAGTTTCGGGGAATAGCATCGCGACTGTAGGCATGTACGACGGGGCCACAAGTAGCTCGCAGTAAAACTGCCAGGGCAGGATGTACTCCCCTAAATTTAATTGACAAAAGCTAACTTCTATGTGTTACACACAAAATAAAAATACTAAGGCCTAAAGTAAAAGTAACAACACACAGATATGCCTACACTAAAAAGTACAACAAAATAAAAAGGAAGGACGTAAATAAATAATAATAAAATAAAAAAACACGATAAGTTATAACAAAACCAGTACTTTTATTGCAGCGTCGATAAGAGCGGATACACAGGTATGCGAGGAGATCACCAGATACGAACACAGAGAACGCTTTAAACGTCTCCCACATTTTATGTACAAACATGGCCACCTTCGTCCAATGAGAAGGCGTGGGAGATGAGTTCACTTAACAAATAAACAACATTCTTCCCACATAACTGAGAAGCTTAGAACTGCTTATGTTTGTCAAATAATTTGACATCTTTCTTATCTCCACTCAATCATACCAGGGTATCAAGCTTGTAGAGCTCATCAATGGATGAGTCAATACAGTCAATGATGTGTTTATGTGCGTTATTTCTGTTTACTATCATGTCATCTTCCTCCATCGTGCGGTCACCCACGCCATTCTTTGGAACAGGGAGTTCCTAAATTATCTGAGTGTTGTGGTCAAGGTGAGAACAGCCCCGTTTTCCAATCGGTGTTATCATTTGGTCAACACAGGTTCCTATAACGTCAAATTCCTTCGAAGAAAGTAACGACATACCTGTGTTAAGTAATTGACCTGCACCTTGCTAGTCGTCAAAGCTAGTAGTTGTGCCATGCCGCATTTATCTCTCGCACTTACACTTTGGTTAGTAGCCCGTAAAACCATATTCTCTCATCCCTCGCTGCTCACCCGGGTCTCGTTACACAACTTGTCTAACCACACCTTCTTGTCCCACGACTTGTAAAGTGATGGCTCCGCCATAGAACCAACATCCCATCCTCGCGACGACGAGGCGCCATTGCCCCAGCAGAGTCCAACTGGGCGGTCACCCATCTTTCCAAATAACTTTCCTCCTCGCTATGTCGCAACAGAGTGGCTCAGCTCTTGTATACTTCTACCGACTTATTGTTAACGTAGGGTTAGTATCTCAAAGTTCTTTCAAAACCCGGAAAAAAAAGAAAAGTTTACAGAGTTTTTTCGGCCTCGTAAAAACCCTTTGTAATTTCTATCCTCCCTAATTAGTACTTGTTCCCACGGGCGGGGGACTTCTTGAAAGTCTAGCATCAGCGGAAGTCTTTCAGCCTGACGGTTGGCTGGGAAATATTTGCTTTTTGCCAGAGCTGTCTGTCGGGGAGGAAAGACAGAGATTACCGTGAAATTTAGAAGATTTATTTGAAGCCAGTCCCGCGACACCTGGATACAGCCCCACGTGTGGACGGTTGTGTGTGTTCTGGATAAACCGGTTCTCTAGGCCTGTGGTGATTTTTCCCTGTTCTATTTTCTCCGTGAGTACCCTCTTAACCCATTCCTCCTCTAGTGTGGTGTACGTCAATGACCTTGTTTGCATACTATTTGACTACAATTATCACCATCATCGGTGCAAATAGGTAACAATGATCAAATTAATTAGTTTTATATATACCTCCTCAACATTACCACAATGTTCTAGTTAGTGTTGTCACCACAGCTTGTTGTGTTTACAACGGCGATATACTTACTACCATTGTAAAGCTTCCTTTTGATGTCTTGGCTTCTAGCATAGAATGCTGCTTTGAGGCCGAGGACATATTTTTGTAAGTCTGATTATTATTTAAAGATATTTGATTTTGAGTGGATTCTATTGACCGTTGATTTGAAAAGTCTCTTTGCCCCAACGGATTAGTTCAGTGATTGGTGCGACAATTTGTGACCAAGGACCGCCCCAGGTATTTCACCTTGGTTGCCCATGGAATTGTGTAGTTTCTTTTTGTTATTGTTAGGTTGACGGCATGATTTTGTAGGTCCGCGCGACACATGAGCTGGACGACATGTAGGCACTAGATATGACTATCATAAAAGTAGCTATTTGAAGATCCAACTAATGTGTTGATGTAAAGGTCTGCTAAAAGAAGGACAACAACAAAGATATTCGACATGTGACAATAGATAATGGTCACCCAAAAGAACATCCTTTTTATAAAGGTTGCGTTGGGCCATCTCTATCACAGCGTCGTGCCAACTGACCGCTAATAAATCAGTTTCCACATCTCAACATTTCCCCGCAGTCACCAAAAGTCGACTTGATGGGGGACTCCCACACGGAGTTGAACCATTAGCTAGACCTCGGAATAGAAACATTACTTGTTGGTTGAGATATCAAAGAGACGAGTTGCCTACTATACTGTATTTGCAGTCATTGTTCGTGAGACAATATTCCCAGATCTTGGAATACACATTCAAGTAGCGGTTTTCTGAGTATATTGTATTGAAGGCTGGGCCAGTAAAATGACTATCATTAATATGTAGTTTTTTTTTTTTTTTAAAGCATCTCCACTTATGTGAGAACAATTTTGGTGTTAATCCTCTTTTTAATACAATTCTATTCGTGTTTTCGTTTGTACATAGCAGAAGGCGCTTGCGGTCGATTTATAAACTCGTAAGGATATTTTGTAAAATTATTGTCCATTCATATCTAGCCAGTAACAGCTAAGTAAATGGAAGGGTTGAAAGAAACTTTTTTTTTTTTTTTGCGTTGTTGTTTGGCAAAAGAAAATTCCGTTGGTACGAAGGATTTTTAGGACTTTATTTAAGCCAAATTAATAAAAAAATAATTACAGAAGATGAAAAAGAAAACAACGTATAAATTCAGAAGTCGCAAACTCACCAACTGCAGCACAGAACAGGAAAGGGCAGAAGACAGGGTTGAAGCCAGCCAGCCGCTTTCTTCCAACACCCCGTTGCCTAGCTAACCCACGCGCTCCGCCTCCCAGAGTAGATTTTTCCAGAACGCTCGAGCTAGGTCAGCCAATCAGAAAGCACTAAAGTTGTCTATCAACCTCTAAATTAAATTTTCCCATCAGTTCTTCTCAAATTGTTCTACATAGTTGTAGTGTTATCTATTCTGGACATAATTCACACATGTGGGTGATACAACGGTGTGGTGGGGCCTGCCCAGCGATTGGTCGTAGCCTGATGACGACGCCCACGTGACCGGCCAATGGCGCTGTGCTAGACGACCGCCTGCCATGGCTACCGTAAGTACACATCACTGCCGTGAAAACGTTTCTACATTTATTTGGAAAACTTGAAGCATTTCGGTTTAGGGAGCCTCGGATTTCTCCTTGCGATCTGCAGCATCACTCACATTTTTGTACCGATTCCAATCACACAAACTTTTTTTATTGACTAGGTTTATAAATGTTTTATAATAAATTTCAATGAATATACGAAAGATATAGGAGGGAATGGGGGGACGACTATTTTATGTTACAATTTGAAATAATAGTACAAAAGTAGAATTGTAATGGGATGCCTTTCTCTCTTACAATTATTATTATTTTTAATTATATTTAGGAAAGTACATATTATTAATTCGATAATTATTTTATTTTTACTTGAGATCGAACGACGAGCTTTTAGAAACTTTCCCTTCTTGTTGGGATTTTTATTCTAATGAGGAAAGTGGGTTTTTCTGAAAGCTCCTCATTTTTAGTATCAAGTAATTAACTAGTATCCATGTAAAATATAAATAAATAATCTCGTGTTCGGACATGTTTGACGCACCTAGAAGGAATGGATTTAGCAAATCAACTCCGTGCAAACCACGTTGTATGTACTCCCAGATATTCCCCAATCTCCCTATTCACAAGATGGTCCAAAGCTCCGCGATCCCATTCGCCAGCCCCTTCCTTCCACAGCTAAAGGTGGTTGTTGACAGCGAGCCTACACACGAGCTATGTGAGCCAACAATTGTAAAAATGTTACGTGGGAATTGTTAGAGCTCCCCCTAAAATCCACTAATAGTCTATATTGGCCACACAACACTAACCATTGAGGACAAACAAACCGAAAGAAGGACCTTGAAGCTGGGCCAAAAAGATTTAATGATACAACTACACAGAGAATAAGTGTGTTGCCAGTTGAGGGGTTGCAACACAAGAATGCTAATAATCCTTCTATAATGTGTTTTGTAAGTTCAATTAAGGGTTTCTAAGACCAATTTATCTTATCAGTAAGGTCTCAAAATTTTTATTGTATGAATAACATTTCAGCGCGTTCCATTGTGAAAACATCTAGACAGATTGTGTTGAGATGTTCCACAGAGACCAACGATAGAGGAGGGGATGGTGATTTTTCAGCGAGGGGCTCTTGGAATGTGACCAACAAGGTCGGAGAAATACTTTATAAAAAGGACACAAAATTTCCAATAGATGAATTTCATGTCAAGGTAGATGACATCAATGTTCAATTCCAGATAAAGTTATGGCGCAAAAAATGCAGAAGAACATTTTAATTGAGAGGGGTTTCCAAAAGGCAGACTTGGTGAAAAGAGAATATCACGTGTTCCATAATAAGATGTATAGTTGATAGAGTTACATGACTTCTTTCAGCCATGTGTCTAGATAATGCCTTTGTTTGGTAACCTCTTCGGTGTGCATCACACTGTTGTTTCTGAAATGTCCGCTATGTAGGAGAAAATCTGATATAAAATGATGAATCTTGGAATACTTTGTGGATTATGAATCCTCTGGCGTTAGAATAATTTAGAAAAGAGAATACATTTTTTATGAAAATACAAATGGTATTTGTAATTTTTTCTAAAATTAAGCATCTTTTAACTCCAATCCCTCCGCAAGCAAAGTTAGGTTTAGCCCAGTTCTCATACTTTTGAATATATTTTTTTGTTTACCCGCCTTATGACTTTTGACTGTCAAAAATTTATAACATTATCTCTTGGGGCAAGAGCAAATCTAGAGGGTGTTTTTTTTTTTGTTATTGTCATTTCACCGTGCTTCTCTTGCACTTTGAATATATCGTAGAAAAGTAGAAATATCTGGAACGGTTGAAAAGACCGTTGTCGCGCACCGTGAGGAAGCCGACCAATCAGAGCGCGGCTGGTGGCGTCAGTGACTCTTCTTATTTTCTCAGAAGTTGACCTCCGTGCTCGTTTGCTTTATCTTTTGTAATAAACTAAATTAAATGGGTTGAACTCCCGGGTGGATATCCTGCACGCTATGGCAGCCTGAGAAAGGTCAAGAGATGTGATTTTGGGCGGAGTTTTGATTTCTCGGCCGTTGCAGCCCAGCACCTTCAGCTCGACCGACGACCAGAAGATGCCAAGCGGAGCGTCGTTACTACGCCAAACTGCTCCTCACTGCGGATGAGCAGGAGGATGTCATCAGCGTAATAAGCAAGGCGCTGTAGGAGAGTACTAGTGGCAAGGCTAAACATTGCGGCGCCTGACAGCGCAGCCCTTTCTCACTGTTCAGAAGATCGTAGGGTCTTGTGTGGAGACCTCCGGCTCGGACCGATATGTCTGCTCTGAGCATAGGGAAGACCGCAGTGGCAGCTGCAGCGAGAGCATCTGGAACACAAAGAAGCCGCGGTCTAAGGTGTCGAAGGCCGACTCAAGGTCGGTGTAGTGGCCAGCCGTGTCGCATACACAGGCGATGTTCCTAGAAGGGGACCTCCGGTGGCGGTGGCGATCTCTGCCGCGGAGCAGGGGGTCATCGTCCCCGTATGAACTCTGCGGTGGCGTTGGGGTCGCACATCTTTCTGGCGAAGCGGCGCTGACAGATGGAATAGATAGAACCCGTGTCGCAACTCCGTGCCCATGATGATGTTGCCTTCGTCGCGGACATTCGTCCTTGCAAGTGAGCGAAGTGCGCGCCTGAGGTCTGGCAGTGATAGGTAGTCTGTTTCTGTTGATGCAGCTTCGAGTCAGGCCTGCACGATGTGGTCGTCGTCAGCGACGCAAGAGACGTTGAGGGATCTTACCTCCACCAGGAGTTCAGCCTTAATTGAAGACCAGCCGCTCCACACATCTTGGCAAGCTATATCTGGGATGGTCGTAAAGGTTCTTCTGATGATTGTTGCTAGATGTTTGAAAATGAGTCCGAGTTCAAGCAATAAGTTGGAAAGCGTAACATGGCAGCCACACAGGGTTGGCAAGGCAACAGGTGTCAACCTGGCTCCCCTTATCTGGTTGGAATGTGGGCAGCGCCAAAGAGGGTGACTGCATCGATTAGGGCTGTCTGATCCAGCAGCTTGGAGAGGACTGAGCCAGATGCTGTGTCACTCACTTGCTGATGTTGAGGTCACCCAACACCCACTAGTTTTCCTGGATGGCAGCCACTGATGCTGCTTGCAAGGAATATGAGAGTGGTGAAAGTTAATGACATTCACTTCCTGGTCATGGATGTTGATGGAGACAATGGAAATGTGGCCGGGCCACAAGAAAGTGACCCCAGCGCAAAAATGCAAGCGAGGTCCAAACCCCTGATGGCTGTAGGGGGCATGATGGCGGTGCTGTAGCATAGGCAGAGATCTTGAATAGCGTTGGTCTCTTCTGGGTGAAAGCTATGTCTACGTGATGTTGGCTCAGGAAGTGGCAGAGCTCAATGCTCTTCTCTTATGTGACAAGCCCGCGGCCGTTTATGGAAGTCAGACAGAAGATCATTGGGCGCTATTCATATTGACTGATGGCCACAAGGCATTTATAGAGCCATCTGGGTGGCAGTCATTCCCGTAACTTGTGGGCAAATCTGTGGAACCTGATCTTCTGGGTACCCCCATCTTCTTTAAGAGGTTCTGCAGGCCAGGGATGGAGATGAGGGCCACACATATTTCTATCTTCTCCAGCCCACTTTCATTCAGCTTCGTCAAAGATGGAGAGCTGGGGATCCATTTGAAAGTTTCTTCAGTTTTTGCCACATTTTGGAGCTGCCTTCGGAGGGGGTAGACACCTGAATCTCCTCTCCCTTCCTCTGCTCGGATGACGCTGGGGTTGTGGTGCCAGGAGTGGGTATGACACTGCATGAGGAGATTGAGCCAGAGTTGAAGACGTAGCATGATGGCAGGCATAGCAGTGTTGGAGGATGCCTGCATGGAAACCTCTGCAGGACTCTTGGCATTCAGGGAGCAATTGGCTCTGAGGTACTTTGGCAATGTGAACATTTAACACCATGGCAGAAAAATGCTGGAAATATATTCCCTTGGATGGCAGGTGTGATAGCAGCCGCTCCAGTTTCATTCTTTCGTTGAGCAGAATGAACAGCTTTCTCCTGCTGTCCTTAAAATAAAGCCACCAGGGTGATTGAAGTTACTTTCCCATAAGGCTTAAGGGCGGCCATAATTTCTGCGTCCTCAGCACAAAAGGGCAGGTTACTGATTGCTTCCTTTCTGTAGAAGGGGAATTCCATAAGTAGGGTTTCCTCAATTTCCAGGCCATCTTTAATAAGGTGTTCCACATGAGCCTAGGTGGCGAGACAGACGAGAATGTTCATCCTGGTGATGCTGACCTAACTTGTCCAGCGCTATTGGAGCTGACTGAAGTTGGGGCAGTTCTCTACATAACACACAGGTCCAGGGTGCCTGTGGTTTGTTGTTCCCTCGATTCCACGATGCCTTAATCTTCTGAGCAGGGGATTGACTTTGGCAGGAGGCATTGGTATTCCTTTGGTTAGATGCAATCGGACTGCGAAGCTGAAACCCTTCACCTCGACATTGGTGAAGGGAGCATGGCCTCCGCCCAGTTGATACACGACCACATCTTCACCAGGAACATTGGTTGGAAGTCCTCCGTCAGCTGTCAGTGTTTCAATAACCGAGGGCGAATTTATATAATCCCAATTTTCACTGTTATTACAGGATTTCTCTATTATAATTTTCATATATTCTTGTGGGGAATTTATATGATGTTGATTAGAAATCTCCATGTTGTGATGCTGCCACCAAATAGAAAAAAAAATCACTGAGCTCTCAGCTGCACGGCAGAGAAAAAATTTGAAATTGGGGATTTTTTTTTTTCAGGTTTCTCTCTGAAAGATCTTTTTAATAAATTTGAAAACACTAAAATACAGACAATATTTCTTAGTATAATTTATATAAGGCTAACAACATCCAGCCATTGGTTTCAAATTTGACATGTTCTGTGTGCAGCTAAGAGATGGCCACAGAAACCCGCTTGACCAAGGCCTTAAATGGCTTCATGGAGTCACTTGTGATCCCCAATTATGTCATTGGCGTCCCACATATCGTAGACCTGGATGATGTGCCTGCCCCTCCTCCCCATCCCAAGTTCAGGCTAGATAAGGTTGACAAGGGTGGCTACATAGTTTCCTTCTTGGATCCAGAACTTTCTCTGGACATCAACCTCTTCAGAGATGAGAACATCATGGAGACCATCTTTGGCAAGATCACCGCTCATACAACCCCCCAGTCCTCCACAACAGCTGCCCCTACAGACAGTCCATTACCACCCTCCCCTCTATGTCAACCCTCATCCCAACATTCATCATCCTTTCAATACATACTTCCTGCTGCTCAATCTCCAATTAAGAACCTTTCTCAAAATCCATTGCCACATGTAGACAAGTCACTTGATGCCCCAACACAGGATTCACTTCAGCAAACTCAGACCTCAAGTGAAGTTTCAGAGTATTTGCTGATTGGGCCAAATCCAACTCAGGAGAAGGGCTCATCCGTCCAAGTAAATCCGAACCCCCAACAAGCACCATTTGCAAAGCTGCCCAGAACGGCGGTCCCCTCCCCAGATAGCACTATAGCCCCAGAGTCCATGTCTCTCTCTAATCCCCGCATTGAGGCCATTCAGAAAGAACTGGACACTCTGGAGCTGGACATTATGAGCCTGGAGGCCATGCAGCTCAACACGGAGGATAAAGACATTACAGACTGCAAGGCTCTCCTTGCCAACTTCAAAAGGGACTTTCTGAAAATGTCTCAACGCCCTAGTGACCTTGGCATTACATTTCTATCAAATAGCATTGCATTTCTGAAGGAGACCATTATAAGCATGATTGAAAAGCAAGATGTCCCAGTAGGGAACATGCAGAGCTTAAAGAGTCCTGTAAAGAGCTTGAAGATAGAAAATAATGCCCTAGAAGACTGTTTGAGCAGCCCTCCCTTGTGTCCTCCAGCATCACAACCAAGTTACCTCCAAGAACAGTCCTCCCAGGGGCCTCCAAACAGTCCTGTGCTCCAAGATAGGAAACGTAAGGAAGAATCCCATATGTTTGGACCTCTGCCCAAGATTCCACGCCCTCACTCACCTACTTTATTGGTTGCCAAATCACAAGCTGACAACTTACCTCTATATGAGTTGTTATTCCAAAGACAACAAAGCTTAGTCCTAAACCAACCCCACCTGAGATTGCCAGGGCAATGTGAGGATTCCATACCTCTAGGCATCAGTCAACAAAGGCCAACAACTTCCCCAGACATAAAGCATGGAATGTCAAATCCCATTCTGCAGCAAGGCCAACATCTAGAAACTTCTCCAACCACAAGCCATAAGATGCAATATAATAATCCTGCACAACAGCAAGGCCATTTCGGCACCTTGTCTAGTCAACAAAGGCCAGCAACTTTTCCAACCACAATCCAAAGGATGCAGCAGCAGCTAGACACTTGGTCTAGTCAACAAAGGCCAACCACAAGCCACAGGATGCCACAGCAGCTAGGCACGTTGTCAAGTCACCAAAGGCCAACCACAAACCACAGTATGCCGGGACAATATAAATTTTCTGCAATTCAGAAAATACTTCAAAATCATCAGTTGCAACCGCCAATGCAGGACCCAAGGATTTTATCATTACTTCAGAATAAAATCCAGAGAAACCTTTCCTCACCAACCTTTCAGCAACAACAGTCTTTTCTTCCAGGATCTCAGCGGCAATCAATCCTCTACACATCTCAGAAACAACCAACTTTTCCCACAGTCTCCCAGCAACAGGAAAGCTACCAAACCCCCGTCTCCCAGCAACAGGCTAGCTACCAAACCCCCGTCTCCCAGCAACACCTCAGCTACCAACTTACAACCTCCCAAAAACAGGCCAGCCACCAAACCCCCGTCTCCCAGCAACACCTCAGCTACCAACTTACAACCTCCCAAAAACAGGCCAGCCACCAAACCCCCGTCTCCCAGCAACAGGCCAGCCACCAAACCCCCGTCTCCCAGCAACACCTCAGCTACCAACTTACAACCTCCCAAAAACAGGCCAGCCACCAAACCCCCGTCTCCCAGCAACAGGCCAGCCACCAAACCCCCGTCTCCCAGCAACACCTCAGCTACCTACTTACAACCTCCCAAAAACAGACCAGCCACCAAACCCCCGTCTCCCAGCAACAGGCCAGCCACCAAACCCCCGTCTCCCAGCAACACCTCAGCTACCAACTTGCAACCTCCCAAAAACAGGCCAGCCACCAAACCCCGGTCTCCCAGCAACAGGCCAGCCACCAAACCCCCGTCTCCCAGCAACACCTCAGCTACCAACTTACAACCTCCCAAAAACAGGCCAGCCACCAAACCCCGGTCTCCCAGCAACAGGCCAGCCACCAAACCCCCGTCTCCCAGCAACACCTCAGCTACCTACTTACAACCTCCCAAAAACAGGCCAGCCACCAAACCCCTGTCTCCCAGCAACAGGCCAGCCACCAAACCCCCGTCTCCCAGCAACACCTCAGCTACCAACTTACAACCTCCCAAAAACAGGCCAGCCACCAAACCCCCGTCTCCCAGCAACACCTCAGCTACCTACTTACAACCTCCCAAAAACAGGCCAGCCACCAAACCCCCGTCTCCCAGCAACAGGCAAGCTACCTACTTACAACCTCCCAAAAACAGGCAAGCTACCAAACCCCCGTCTCCCAGCAACAGGCTAGCTACCAAACCCCCGTCTCCCAGCAACAGCGTATTATAGCCCAGCAAATTTGCCTGCAACAAGAGAAACAGAAGGCTCTAGTTCAGGAGCAGAGGGAAATTGACCAGATCAAGTACTTTCTCCTCAGTGACTTTGCCACTGAGCCCAGCAACCAAGCCTATCAAGGGTAAGCTGGTGAATTTAGATCACTGACAATAGAGTCACCCTTTGTGTTATTGAGGCCTAAATTTGATTGTGTATTGCTCCGAGATCTTGCTTGGCTGTCTGTCCATGCTTGTCAAACTGAATACTCCTCACTTTTAAAAACAAAACATGCATCAGTATAAATAACTCTCCAGCTATTTCATCAGTTAATTTGCCACCAAAAATCTTTGTGGTATCAGGAATTGCTATTCAGTTCCAAATTTGCGGTATAAACTGTAGTTTCCACTAGAGCTCAAAGATAAAATTTACCAATCAATAAATGTCTGGAGGCTACCTACACTGAATCAAAGTCTGAAAGAACCTTTCTGTGTGCCACAGGACATCTCAACACACCTCAGTGCCAAGTAAGTAAGCTTGTCTCCTCAACATCTAAACAATGTGTTGTTTGTGTGTGTGTGGGGCCATATAGAAACATTTGCTTCCTGGAGAATCAGGATTGTGATAGGGTCTGATTTGGATTATAGAAAAATCACAAAGACAATTATGTGTGACATATCAAACACTGATACATATCCTGTATGTGGATTCTTCTTTCTTTGATACTTTGTTTTATACAACACTAGCCGAATGACCCGGGCGACGCCCGTGTTTTAATTTAGACACGTGGACCTGTTGGATCATTAACGCCCGTGTTTTACCCGATTGAATGTTTTTATTCAAATACTATTTGTTACAATTATAAATTGGCGCCTTAAATAAATGCATATATTAGTTAATAACTATAGCCTATGTGCTTTATCTGTCTATGTACTGTTGGCTTCCGTAGGCGTCTCTTACTGGGAAAAAGAGAGGATTCCATTTAGTTATTAACTAATATATGCATTTATTTAAGGAGCGACCCACTCCAACACAATAGTTACAAAACAATTCCAACAAAAAAGCAAACGGTGACAGAGATGAAGAACGCTCCTAACTGTCTATAGAATTTATTGTATCTAGAATAGCAGTTAGAGTGTAATAAGGTGAAAATATCAGACTTCCAGGGATAGGTTTCTTAAAAAAATGGTTTTTTGTCCATTTGCAATTCTCTCTGGCTTTTGGACATGGAAGCCCTTCTACAAAAGAAGCCTGGAGTCAGATAATTTCACCTTAATATTGATACAGAGGATTATCCAATTGTACACATTTCATGGGAAATAGGGAAGATTTCTCAAACAAGATTTTAGGAGTATTATTTACTTTAGGTGTCCCAATGGCCATTGAAAGTGTCTTAATGAGCAATAAGAAAGTGGCCAGACTATATGTGATGTGGTTCTGACAATTTTACTTTGATTGACATTTGTATAAAAACAAGATGACCTCAATGATGTGTTGTTGTTGCAGCCTTCAGGCCACCTCCCTATTGACCATCTTCCTTCTTGTACATAGGTTGTATATATGTTTGTTTGTATATATCCACATTTTGTATATGTCTCCATCCTGTTTGCTACTTCACTAAAGTTTGCTATGTCTTCTAGTCAACTTACTCCTGTTGTTATTTAGACATTGGTTGTGACGACACAGGCAGCTTCTATGTATAGTGTCACACCACATACTTTGGTTGGTATCCATGCTGCTTCAACTGGTATATTGACTAACAACTATCACCCCAAGATTCACAATGATGTATTTTGTGGAGTGATGGAATATTTTATAAGACTTGTGAAATGTCCTCACCCAATACAAGTTCTTCCTACTGGAGGCACTGAGGGTTCACTACAAGACATTGCTAAAGCAATTGTTGTTATCCCACCCTGCATTGGCCTTCTTTAAATGAACACATTTACATAGAGAGGGTTTTGATTTGGCAGTGGCCTTCTTTAAATGAACACATTTACATAGAGAGGGTTTTGATTTGGCAGCCATTTCAGTGAGTCATGTGTTGTTATCCAAGACGAGGCAAGATTAACTAAGCATTAGTTTATTTCCTATTATATTATATCTTATATACAAGTCAAAAGAGATCACTAGCAGAGTATTATTCCTTTCGGTTTCCAGAGCTCAACAATCTATGAGCCTAATACTCTGCACAAGTCATTGCAAAGGCTAGGATGGAGAAAGTAGTTGGATGAGAAACATGTAAAGCTGATTGACAAAGATGCATGAATTAGCCATAGGTGTGTCAACAATATATTTTATAATTTTCACAAAAAGTTGGAGATGTAAAAGTTGTTGACCCAATAGATGCTGTGATTTCTCAGGTGGATGACAGGCAGATGTGTGACTTTCAACAATTTAAGCAAGATACAACAGAGCTCTAATAATTTCAGAAAGCTTCTGTGACAGAATATTTATAACAGCTTCTCAGGCAAGCTATCAGACAGTGAGGTATTGGAACTGACTTCCCTGGGATTTCTACTTGTTCCCAAACATGAAGCTAGTGTGAACTTGTCTCAACTGAGGAAACCATCGCTGTAATGGAGGCATATTTTGAAGACTGACAAATCCTTTTTTTTTTTGAAGGCTTGAAAAATGGCAGAGAGAGAGAGACATTGGGAAAAGTTTATATCCCTTGTAAAATATATATATATACAGTAGAACTTCCCTTTAGTGGACACCTCTCCACAAAGGAAAGTTTTCATTTGCAAAATTACCATTTTTACAATTTAGTAACTCTCCGGTAAGAGGACACCTCTACATAAAGGACACTTTGGCTCTGTAACTAGGTGTCTTTCATAGGGAGGTTCTACTGTAATAAATTTATAAATAATTTGAATTTTAAAATATAAATTTGAGTTTTCATTCTTCATACACAGGCATCATCTATAGGCTTTCTGATAGAGAACTTTGATAGAGGAACTTCAATATTTCAAAGTTTTACAATACCTGACATACATACAGGGTTTTTCAGTTCTAATAGCAGTCAAAGACGTGTGGAATTTCAGGTTAGTATATGAAGTAAACTAGACTTTCCCACTATGGGACCTAGTGTGACATCTGTGAGTTCTCCACAAAATTCCACACCAAATAATAGGGAATGCCATAAACAAAGTATTAAGTCACCATCTTACAGGCAAATACAAGGCAGAACAAGTTGAGTCACATTTTGGATTATTGATGAGAAACGTAATACCAAATGCATTCAAATCTCTAGAACAACATCACTTAGGGCCAATAGGCAATTTGTACTTTGGGATTACAAGATATAACCAATGTCATTGTGAGATTCTACTGTAAGTAAATCATGTGACATTTAAACACAAGGTAATAAGACCAAATAAATAAATAGTGTGCGATGTTTTGGTAACAGTGTTGTTACCATCTTCAGACAAAAGTAATGAGACTCAGTTTTCTGTTACCAAAACATCACACACTATTTATTTATTTGGTCTTATTACCTTGTGTTTATAATCTACTAGCCGAATGACCCGGGCAACGCCCGTGTTTTACCCGATTGAATGTTTTGATTCAAATACTATCTGTTACAATTATAAATTGGCGCCTTATATAAATGCATATGTTAGTTAATAACTATAGCCTATGTGCTTTATCTGTCTATGTACTGTTGGCTTCCGTAGGCATCTCTTACTGGGAAAAAGAAAGATAGGATTCCATTTGGTTATTAACTAATATATGCATTTATTTAAGGAGCGACCCGCTCCAACACAATGGTTACAAAAACGAAAAAGCGAGTGGGGGGGGCAAAGGTGGCGTGATCGTAGCCAACCAATAGGAGGGCGCCATTCCAAAAAAAAAAAAAGCAAACGTGACAGAGATGACTGATTAAGAGATGAAGAATGAGGCTCGTAACTGTATAATCTATAATCCAAATTGTGACTTATCATCATGTGACATTTGTTTAACAGTGTTCAAATATAAGATAGAATTTACGTATTGGGTTACCTTGTTGAATATTATCTGTTTTTAATTAGTGAAATACTAGGGATTGTGATATTGACTTTTCGCTGATGACATTATTCTATGGAGCACCAACTCTAATTGGAAAAATCTGAAAGGAATTTGAACAAGAATCATAAGCGTCTAAAATATTGGTTATCTTTAAAAAGACACAAGAGGATTCTTGCCACAGAATAAAGAAACAGAGACAGTAGTCAAAATAAACAAGAACTGGAGGATCCCACCATAGCTGGTACAGTGGAGTGGACCCAGTCTGAACCTCAGACAGCATCAAACAACATTTAGAACTCTCAAGCCATTGAAAATAGAAAATAACAAAATCTACCTGACTTGTCTGAAATGTAGCTTGGCACCTGCAGCTCCAGAATACATTGCATTAGATGTACTAAACAGGACCTTTGGGAGAGGCCGCTGTTTATCATCAAACAACTTGAGGAGCATGAACTCATGGAATTTGTGTAATCTTTGTACAAGGGGATAAGAAACAACAGGGATTGATATCATTTTTCCTTCTTTACTCCAGAGACCCTTTTGAAACAAAGTTTCCATTCTAACGCTGTTGTCTCCATTGCTCTAGAAAATTTTCAGCCAGGCATAACAAAAATATACATACATTTGTTTGTTGCAAAATAAGGATATTTGTAAAATATTAATATCACTTTTTTAGAAAGCTTCCATTTGAATGTTATTGAAGTGTAATATTGGCTCATTGAGCACAAGAGTCAAGCAGGCCTCAGGTTGGTTTAACATTTGTGTCAGAATCTTGAAGACAAACCTTGTTTTGACCAACCAGCTATGTTTTCTTTATCTACACGATATTCATTTTTGTTGGTTGGAAGTTTGTTTGGAAAAATATATGGCTACATCAACCGAATTTTATTTAGTTCTTAAATTATAAGGCACAATTTTGATTATAGATTATAACTACAAGAAAAAAACTCAGCCTTTGCCGGTCCCAAGCCTGGATGAAAAAGGAGGAGGTGGAGCAGTAACAAGCTCACTAAACAACCTGGGCTCAGCTGATAGTACCCTGTAAGGACTCCTAATCCAGGGATACAGGATGAGCAGCATTTGTACTCCATGTTAGGAGCGGCTGCACATGGCGTCTGTTCCTCGTGTCAGAGGCGGCCATTCCTTTTGGAGCTAAGTCGGCCTGCCACTAAGTAGTGCTCCCAGTCTTAATGACAAAGGCATTCTACTTCATCCAGTCATGATGGTTGTCAAACAGACACCATCAAGGGTCACAACTTGATACCCTAATATGATTGAGTGGAGATAAGAAAGAAGAAGACTACAAGAAAATAGGGGGTCAGTGGAAGGAGGGTCTAAATCGTTTGGTTTTCGACCACTACAACCCGGGTTCGATTCCCGCATTGGACACTTTTTTTCTGATTTGAAAAAAAAAAAATGCTCCAATGGCCCCCCGATTCTTGTAAAAGTCCAACCCCACCAGCGAGTGCAAGTAACCAAATGGGACTCTGGCACATTTGTAAGTGCAAAGTCGAACTGCTTTTCACATGTGTAGACATGTGGTGCGCTTACAGTAAGATCAGTCGTCTACTTCTACTCACCATGATTATCATGGCCTGTACCACGTGTACTAGGGATAAGCAAAAAAAATCTACAAGAAAATAAGACCAAATACAAATAAATAAATACTGTGTGACATTTTGGTAACAGTGAAATGTCACACACTATTTATTTGGATTAGGTCTAAATGTGGAGAACCATCCCCTTTACAGTCCTGAAACTGCTTCCTATGAATGAGGTCTGTTTACATCAATGCAATAAAGAACTTTTTGGCTTAAAATTGAATCATTCAATGAGGTGGCGGCTTGCATTCCTTAATACAATGGTTCTTCAAGCAGATCCAATATATATTGTTAGAAAATCATTGTTTAAAATGATACACAAGGTAATAATGCCAAATAAATGGTGTGACATTTCGGTAACAGTGTTGTTACCATCTTCAATGTTACCAAAACATCATACACTATTTATTTATTTATATTTGGTCCTATTACCTTGTAGTTCTTATCTATAATCCAAATTGTGCCTTATCAACTGTTGAAAAATATGTTATTTTAAAGCTTAGGTTTTAATACAAGAAGACCTAATCCAAATAATTTAATAGTGCGTGACGTTTCGCAACAGCATTGTCACCATCATCAGACAAAAGAATAAATGAGAAAGAATATCACAGCAAGTTCTTATATAGTACTGTTATCAAGTGTTTAAACAAGATAACAGATAAGGAAAAAAATAGTTTTTTAAGACAACTTAATATCCTTGTTAAAACACCTGATTTATTCTTTTGTCTGATGATGGTGACAATGCTGTTGCTGAAACGTCACACACTAATAAATTATTTGGATTAGGTCTTATAATACAATATACTATAATCCAAATTGTGCTTTATCATCCTTAGGTTTTAATGTTCATATCAAATTATTGTTTTCAGATGGTAAAATATATTTTAAAGGGACAACTCTCACCCCCATTCATCTAATATTTCCCTTAATACTTTATATAGTGGTTATATACTCACACAATAAGTTATGGGACAACAGCATATAACAAATTATTTTTTAACACATATAATTCTATTAAAAATAATGTAATTTTCTACTGTAATGATAAATTAATTGGAGAATTAACCACTGATTTTTTAAAATTTATTTATTGTTACAAAAAGCACGAAGTCCAAGGGACTATTGTGCTGTGCTAGTATTATTTACATATATATTATTAATTATTTACACGATGGATTAGTAATGTTTTGTAAATTATTGTACAAATAGTTGACAAAGTTCTCATGAGATAGAGTATATACACTAAGACAATTTGGCAATGTATTAACCACTGATGAGCCAGGCCCTCCCATTAATTTATCATTACAGTAAGGGCAGTATAGAAAATAGTTTAATTTAAAAAAGAATCATTTACACGTCTAAAATAGTTTCAATTTATGATAACAGATGGCGTGCTAATACATCACATTATAACAGCCTAACCAACCAACCCTGGTTTAATTCGTTGGTTTTTGACCGCTATGACCTGGGATCATCTAATCTTACATTTGTACACTTTTTTATAAAAAAATGTTCCAATGGCCACCTTGCGAAAGTCCAACCTCACCAGCAAGTGCAAGTAACCAAACGGGACTCTGGCACATTTGTAAGTGCAAAGATTTAACTACTTTTCGCATGTGTAGACATGTGATGCCACTTATAGTAAAAGCAGTCGCTAACCTACCCACCATGATTATCATGGCCTGTACCTACTAGGGATAATAAAATAAATAGCAGCATATGTTTGTTAATTCTGTTTTTTAAATTGTGAAGGACTAGAGAGTCTTGTAGAACATAGAGATGTTAACAGTAAGTGGTACCACCACCAAGTGGCTACAATAATTCAGAGAACGGACGACTACTCATAGGAAAAAATAAAGTTTGGGATTATTGTGAAATGGTTGTACCAATGTTTCAAAGCTGAGATTCTTGTGATTGATTTGAAAATCTCACGATAGACTGACTATACATATCAATGGTGTACCATCTTAGATTGAATTGGGGGATTCAAAGTTGAAATGTCCTGTTGAGACAACCACTGAACATACAAAATGAAGACAGGATGGAAAGTCCACCATTTACTGGGACGGGGATTACAAAGGTTCCCAATGGAGTGAAGAAACTGGTCTAAAATATAAACTTGGTTCCATGAGTCAGTTCTTGGCTAATTTTTGTGATAGTCTCTGTTTTAATGTCCATCCATACAGAGTTCTAAACAACAACTGACTCACCCGTGCTGGCAAGGTCACGCTCCGCTGCGTCACGTGGGAAAACATACGTAGATGTTTTCTTACATGTTCTCAGCACATCCCCCTTTTTAAGACTTGAAATATATATATACATTACAAACTTTAAATGCATAATTTAATTAATAATGAAGGCGATCCACAGGTTTAACAATTCGTCCACTCCGGGTTCTTATCTGGCCGTCTTCTGAGTCGTTAGAGGGATAATCCACAACTGGGGTCTTTTCATTTTCAACCAGTTCCTCCCCCGAAAAGGTCGGCGTCGATGGGTCGGCTGGATATTGCACTGTAACTCCTTTTCGTAGATGGAACCTGTTTCGACGTAAAGTCCCAACTGGAGTATCAACCATATATGACCTTGGTTTCGATGCCTTCTGCTTTACAATCCCCCAGGTTCGCATATCTGTAATCCAAACCGTGTCACCTTCGGATAGCTCCTCCATGTCCGTAGCTCCGCAGCGTCGATCATATCTGGATTTCATATCCTTTCTCCTTCTCCCCTCCTTTCTTTTCAGGGCCTGAGAGTCCACCAACTTTGGATTAAGATTCTCTGGTGCAATTGGCAAGGTCGTTCGGAGTTTACGTCCCATGAGAAGCTCAGCAGGGCTGTAACCGTTCTCCAAAGGGGTCGATCGATACTCCAGGAGTCCAAGCGATGGGTCTTGATTTTTCTTGAGGATCAACTTAGCAATTTTCACACCTGCTTCTGCCATCCCATTGCTCTGCGGGAATCGAGGACTTGAAGTGACATGTTGGAATCCGTACTGCCTTGCGAAATTTGCAAATTCACGAGCAGCTCCAAATTGCGTCCCATTATCGCTTACAACAGTTTCTGGTATTCCATGTCGGGCAAATATGGATTTGCAACTACGCACCACCACATTGGCTGTGAGCCGATCCAGCTGAACCACTTCAGGAAATCGAGAATAATAGTCAATGACGACTAGATACCACTTATTCTCGAACTTGAACAAATCCATTCCAATCTTTTGCCACGGTCGTGTAGGAAAGTTGGTTGGTATCAAAGGTTCATGTTTTGAGACGGCTTCCTGGATACAAACACTGCACTTTCTGACTGTTTCCGCGATCTCTTCCGAAATTCCAGGCCACCATACCGTCTCACGTGCGCGAAGTCTTGTTTTTGTAATCCCGAAGTGCCCAGCGTGCAACTTATCTAGGATCTCCAGTTTCATACTTGCTGGAATAACAAGACGACAGCTACGCATCAGTAGTCCATTTTGAACGCCGAGTTCATCCTTGACATGCCAATAAGAGAGCAGAGCCTGTGACATCTTCTTCTTATCTGGCCAGCCTTGCTCAAGGTAGTTGACTACTGCTTTCAGGGTCGTATCTTCTTGTTGAGCTTCAAAAATCTTCGTCAAGATATCGTCTTTGTCGAGCTCTTCCAATCTTGTTTTGAGCTTTTCCATCAAAGGTATTGGTACCCGTCGAGGAGTATGCACAGCATATGGTTTTGCTCCAGGTTTCAATTTGATTTCGTAAGGGTTTCCGATCTGTCCTAGTCCTTCAAATACTTCAGGGAATTCCTTGATCGGGTTAATTCTCGTCGCAACCACTTCAATCCGCCTCGCCAGGTTCAAGAGCTCACATGCCCGGCGACTCAGAAGAGGTTCACTCAAACGACGAATGACATAAATCTTCTCCTTGATTTCATAATTGCCATTTCGCAGCGTTGATATAAACATACCCACAGTCTGAAGTTCGGAAAATTCAGCAGCTCTAATGTTGATATCACTTTCCACTAGTCGTTGTTGTCCCATTATCTTCTTGAAGAGACACAGAGGAACACATGTAACATCCGCCTGGGAGTCGAGCTTAAACTTCACCTTTTTCCCGTTCACTTGGATTTCTGCTGTCCATCGCCTCCTGCACTCGCCTTCATCATCATCGAGATTAGATGAATCCTCCACAGCTGAGACCTCCAGGAGAAAACCAATTTCTTCATCAAGTTCAGAAACAGCTTTGACTTCCGCAGTCTTCGCCTGCTTATCTGGGCAGCAATTTGCAAAATGGCCAGTTTTTGAACATAGGTTACATCTCTGTCCTTCAGCACGGCAAGCCTGTCCTTCCCTGTGGGTGAAACCTCCGCATTTTGGACATCGTGATCTTGTTTTGGCTGACTTCTTCTTCTTCCTCGAAGGCTGCTGTTGTTGTTTCGGTGATTGCTTCTTCGAGTTGAACTTCACCTGATTGACCTTTTGGCTTGCTGAGGGACGCTGCAGGTCGACTTGCTGCTGTCGAACGGCTTCCTGCTGTCGAACCAATTTCACCGCCTTTTCCAAAGTCAGTTCGCTGTCCAACTGCATTCTTTCAGATAAAGCTTTGTCCCTCACTCCAACCACTATTCGGTCACGGATCAACTGCTCATGAAGACCCTCAAATTCGCAACTATCAGCCAATTTGTACAATGAAGTGATGAATTCGTCCACTGGCTCCCGATCCTCTTGGATTCTTGAATTAAATTTCGCACGTTCGTAGATAATATTCTTTCTGACACAGAAGTGGCTGTCGAAAGCCTTGAGGACGGAATCAATTTTCGTTGCTTCTTCCTCCTTTTCGAACTTGAAGGTCCTGAATATATCATCCGCGCGGTCACCCATCAAGTACATGAACAAATCGATCTTGTCCGCCTCCTCTTTCTTCTTCATTCCACTGACCACGAGGTATCGTTCGAATTTCTTCCTCCATTTGGGCCATTCGTTGGGAGTCGAGAAGTCGAAAGTTTCTGGAGGTTGAATCTGAGCCATGTTGAATTATCTTCCAAGGTACGCAAAAATCGATATTTTGCGATATACGGGTTCGTATTTTATCCAGTTATCGCTGCCACCATGTTTTAATGTCCATCCATACAGAGTTCTAAACAACAACTGACTCACCCGTGCTGGCAAGGTCACGCTCCGCTGCGTCACGTGGGAAAACATACGTAGATGTTTTCTTACATGTTCTCAGCACAGTCTCCAATTAGAACAGTTCTCTGCTCAGTCTATGATTTAAAAATTCAATTCACTAAACCAGTATTGATGTTTCTAAAACTACAAATATTTATCATAATGAGTTTCCTTTTTCATTTAAGGAACCTCATTGTGAGAAATCTTCATAGTTTTTCACAATTTTACCTTAAATTCTGAATTGAGGTTTCTAATTCGAATCCTACAACACAAGCTGACACTGTGTAGATCAAAAGTATACATTTTATTGTTCAATGGCAGGTCCAATATCAAAGACAAAACAATCGGTCGTACTACAGGAGGTGCTGCTCTAATTGTAATTGTAGTCAACACTTGTTTCAGTGGAAAATTAGAAAAGATGTTAAATTGTACGGGGATAAGGTGGATACATTAAGAAAAAGCTCTCAATACAGGAATAATTTGATGCACTAGCGCGCCATCTGTTATCAAAATTCGAAACTATTTTAAAGGTGTAAGATTCTTTTTGAAATTAAACAATTTCTACTGTCCTTACTGCAATGGCCCTCCCATTAATTTTTCCATTGCAGTAAGGACAGTAGAAATTGTTTGAAATTTCAAAAAGAATCTTACGCCTTTAATACAGGAATAATTAAAAATCAACGAATAGCTTATATTTATTCCGACAGATGGTGCAAGCCATCAGCAAATTTTAGTTGTACAATAATGAGATTCCTTTTTCTTAACTTTTTTCAGTGGCGGACACAGGTTTGCTTTATTGTAAGCAATTTTTATGGTAGAAGAGGTGGCATCAAAACTGTTAGACTTTTATGTGGATTTCTAGGATGGTTGTGCCTCTGCCAATATTGAAGGCATTTTGTCAAACTTGGTTACAAAATCTAAAGATCCTGGCAGTTTCCACATCATGCAAGGAGAGTTGGGCAATCCTGGCCCATATATATTGGGTCTGAAGACCATTTTATTCATGCCAAGGGGAGTGGTAACTATTTTTCAACACATTTTTTAGGAGGGGGAGAGAAATAATGCTACAGAAAACTCGGAAGAGATTCCATAGCACTGGCTTGTCTGTATGCAACAAATAAATAGTAAAATTTGCATCTGTCTCTCTGGGCGTGCAATATATATATTCTCCAGCTACGAGTTATTTGGTCAACACAGGGTTCCTGGAACTACAATCTCGCCAACTAATGGCAGTTCCAGCTACTTAACTTGTGAAGGGCACAAACCTAGAAAGAAGGACGATGTTGTCTAAATGTCCGTTCACATATAACCTTCTCACCAAGTAACACAAGATCAGAATATCGATACAAAATTTACACCTAGTTTAGTTATTTTCCATAAACAAACTAGCGTTTTTTTTTTTTAGTGATCGGCAATTAATCAAAAATCCGACAAAATAATTCTGTTTTTAAAAGCGTCGCGTTTATGCTTGGCAAACTTTCGGGCCAAGAAGTCTATCAACATGTTCGATCACCCAATAAACTCTAGCTTGTCTCCATTGTAACACCTAGCTCATCAGTATAGGTCACAGAGCGACTCACCGGTTTCCAGCTAGTTTCCAGTCGGTGCTGAAACACCCAACACTTACTGAGTACCTCTAGAAGTGTAATCAATATTAAGTCTCCATTTATTTATTACCAGTTGTAAACAAGACACGCTATATACGATCTGGATAATTGCGCGTGAAACTATTTACAACAACAACAACAAAGCCTTAATTTGGGCCTCTCGCCCTATACAGGATTCTCCAGTTCACAAGGGATGGGGAGAACACTGTGTGGCCTTTTTCCGGGATATAGACTTGTGGAATCCAAATATCGCCACCGCTATATACCTATTGTTTGATATTTCATTAATTAGTGCCGGAAATGAAGGACAAAGTTGCCCCGTTTTATCTTTTAGTTTTCGTCTTTCCTCAGACAGAGCAGCACAATCAAATAAGTAGTGCAACATCTCCATTGTTACGTGAAACTATTTACAATAATTGTAGTAGAGTAGGTAACAGAATTATCAAAAAGAAAATAAAAAATAAGAAAAAGAGCATTGAATAAGCATATCCATTAAACAACATAAGCAGATAGAAGAAATCGCAAGGTAGTGAGTGATACGTCTTTGATAGGTCTCCATGATGCTGCTGTCGTTGGCTGGGTATCCACCACATTACACTTTGTTCCCCTGTATTCCAAACCCTACCAAAATTGTGAATTTGATCAATGAATATAGTCTCCATGACCTTGTATAATTATACAATGGGATAATAAAAAAAAACAACTAATAAACTAAGTCTTGTTAACTGACCACAACAGTGAAAGGTGTGTAAGCATTCCATTAGGAAGAACAATTAAATCCACAGGCGCGTAGATAAGGAGTTACGACCAATTAAGAAACACCTGGCATTAGCCGTCAGTATCTGGGAGAACTTTCACTGGACTTGGATAAAATGGTCAGGAATCTTGAAATAAACCGTACCTTTCCACTGATAAAGGACGTTGATTTTCGAAATGATTAGAAGTAATTCTGAGGCAGTGGAGCTCCTTGGTCAGAAGGAAAACGGATTTCAAGCTCTTCATAGTCTTGATCGTCTCTTTTTCAAAACTTTGTTATCACCAACGTGTGGCCAATATCCCGCTCACATCATGGAAAGTCTCTCTGGGTAGTTAGATGTCCTATGTAGTTATATACAAGGGCACGTTAAGAAAGGATGTGATTTTATCACATAAATAAACCATTAGGCAAAGTCCAACTTGTCTTTTTGTTTTTGAGTAGTCCCCTTTGAGTTAAATGCACTAGGCCTAACGTCTCTTGGAAGACATGCTGTCCCCATCCTTTAATATTTATGACCGCCGCATTCTTTACAGCGGCTTTTAAATAATCGAAATGCTGATTTGAAGCTTTGATTTCAAGTGAGGAGGGATCAGACAAAATTCATAAAGTCGGGGCTGTAGGTGCGACACACATTCGATGTTCTTTTTGGTCGAATATTCGGCAACAAAATTTGAGGCCGAGTGTTGCCATGTTGGAACAGCCAATCTATTCGAGGCAGTTCAGTACGTTTGCATCAAATACGTTCAAATAGGGTCTTCAAAATTGCGACAACACTGCCCAATCACTGTTGTACTTCGTCTTGGCAAAGTCTCTCAAAGAAGAAAATCGCCATTACCTTTTCTGCTGGCCGAAGAATCTTGGCCTTCTTTGGCTCAGGAGATCACGTGGTTTCCAGACTTGGCTCAGTATCGTAGTGGTATAGCCAACTCTCACAGCCAGGGTTGTGGCTGTCGAAATACTCCTACTCAAATTTGATTTTTCCCGATGGTAACACCCATCTTGTGCAAACGGTCGTGGAAATTGGTGAGTGCTGTGAGGTAGGGCTGATATCTCCGCCAGGATTGTGTGTGAGGCTAACTACCCCAACAATAACAAGTGGTCGCGAAGATCAAAATATCAACAATTCAACTCTTTTTAAAGCGGTTTCTTTAAATACTCTTTATTTTATTTATATGACATATCGGACGCGATATCCCAGCTTGGGATACTTGCGCCTAAATACATTTTAGCAGCTTTTATACAATTCAATAAACAAGACTAAAAACAAAACTGAAAGATTGGGTTTTGTGGTGTGTCGATTTATTAGTCCAGCGATGGCTCAGAAAGTATTTCAAAGTTAGTGTTTTATTGGTATATATTACTTATTAGCTACATTTAATATGGGAAGACAAAAGGACAACACCCTAGAATGTGTATACTGGTCCTCTCTGGTTTCCGCCGCTGTGCCGCGCCGCGCAGCGGTGGTCATCTCCCATTTCATGGCGCCGCTTGTATGTTTGTTGACGGCGTGGTCCGTCATCCCAGCAGGCTGGAAGGAAGTCTCTCAGCCCCCACATTTTCTCAAACAGAAAAGAAAGTCTGAAATGAATTTACAAAAATGATTGAATTTTACATAGGTGTCTTTGTTTATTACAATTCGCACATTTCTTCGATGAGATAAAAATGATTACTTCTGTAGCTGTGAAAGATCGGACATTCTATCATTAAATGTATTAAGTTTTGGTTTTCTTTTCCACAGAAGCAGCTAGGATCATCTGTTGCCCCGATTTTCGCCAGAAATTCTCCAAAATTACCATGATTTGTAATGAATTGTGCGTTGTAAAAATTTGGACGAAAATAGTAAGGAATTCCAAATGGGAAAATACTCTTGAATCACTGATATTTTGATCTTCGTACGTCCATTTGATATGCGCTGTCTATTTTGATAAAGGTATCCTCCAACATTGAATACGTACAGTAGTACCTGCCTTGTTGGCCGAGTATCCATCTTCTACTGTGATAACACATCTTTAACACATTCATTTCGCTACATAACTTTCCGCAGCTGATTTCTGCGAACGGACGTGAAGCTCCAAGGCCGTCGTCCATTGCGAATTAATTCCATTCCTCCGTAAACGAATGCAATGGGGCGTGGCCACGTGCGCAGATCCAATTTTTCCAGCCACTCTGGCGCTTCTTGTCCCTTACATTTGTTTATCATTACAGTAAGATATTCCATTAGAATAGAAAATTGCTATGAAGCATAAAATAAGAATAAAAACCCGTAGCAATGTGTTCCTTTATTCGTACAAAGTACAATCTTTCGGATCATTACAATCCTTCTACAGGCATAGCTTTGAGTTGAGAAATGAGGATATATAAATATTCAATGTTAGTCATTACAGTAAACTAACGACAAAAATCTTTGTCATTCTTCCCTGAGTGGCCCTCGTACACACATATATTACGATGCACTAGCGCGCCATCTGTTATGAAAATTAGAAACTATTTTTGACACGTAAGATTCTTTTTGAAATTAAACAATTTCTACTGCCCTTACTGCAATGAAAAAATTAATGGGAGGGCCTGGCTCATCAGTGGTGAACCCTCCCAGCAGTTTCGCCAGTTTAACTGGCGTGTTTAATTTCAAAAAGAATCTTACGCGTTTAAAATAGTTTCTAATTTTTACATAAATAAATCTTTAATTAAAAAGACATATATTGGATCAAAATATCATTTATTTTACCAATATTTCAGTTGGCTGAACGCCAACCTTTATCAAGGTGTTATAACATTTTAAAGTGTGCCAAAATGTTATAACACCTTGATAATGGTTGGCGTTCAGCCAACTGAAATATTGGTAAAATAAATGATATTTTAATCCAATATATGTCTTTTTAATTAAAGATTTATCTATGGATTGCTCTATTTTCTAAACAAATATATCTTTAACACAGTAGAGAACAACGATATATTTCAGTATTAAGTTAAAGTAGAAGGTAATTACAGGGGATGCCTCAGGTCCTGTGATCATCTAAGGTGTGTGTTGATCTCCCAGAATCCATCAAATAAATCAATAATGGTAAATGTACGTACAGCGATTTGGTGGTTACTTTCTCCATAAAGGATCTTTGAACAGGAGGTAGTGTACTGAGAGAGAACAAAATAAGAAGCACAGACAAAACCATTTACAATTCCAAAAAAATATCAAAATTTCGAAATACAGCCTGATTAGATATGTAAAAAAGATAAAATATCACATTTCATCGATAATTACGAAATCCTAGAAACCGTTCTAAGCCTATCATTATTCACATGACACTCGTTTTATAACAGACAGTTCTCATCTGTGGAAAAATACATAATCTTTTTTAGAGCTAATGTCTTTGTTCTATTTTTAAAGAAAGACAATTTCTTACAGAAATTAAAGGGAAGATTAAAAATATATGGAAGGCTTATGTTGTCGCATTTTTTGTGCTTGTTATTTTAAGCGTGTATGTGTCCTCGAAGTAACAAAAAAGTCCAGAATTTCCTCAACCACGGCCATATTCTCCCTTTGTTGTTGTTGTCGTGTCCAATGAAGAGCCTTCAGATGTCCCCGTACATCTCTATCACAGCAATGTCCATTATCTTGGGTGTGTATATTGTATTGTTGTTGTTGTCGTGTCCAATGAAGAGCCTCAAATGTCCCCATACATCTCTATCACAGCAGCAGCAATATCCACTATCTTGGGTGTGTAAAGCTGCTGCTATGGGTCCATGTCAATTTTCTGCAAGGCTGCGGTCATTGCTGGGCATGAGAATATGTGGGTAGGTTACACATCAGGACAGATATTCTCCCTTTAAAAACACATATTGTTTATCACCCCAGTACAAACGTAATGGTAGCGATAAATAATAAGTCCCAACATAAGATTTATCAAATTCAGTAAAAAAATATCGATGTTGGATTTTGTCTGAATTTGTCAAAAGTGGTGTTGTGGCTCATTCTTTATCGCTACCATTACGTTTTGTACTGGGGTGATAAACAATATGTGTTTTTAAAGGGAGAGGTTCCTCGTTTGGTCCATGAATACCATCCTCATATACATTTATATTGTATACTAGACGGGTGACCCGGGATTGACCCGTGTGCATATCTACCCGAGTGATATATATTTAGATAAGATTTTTTAAATAATTGTTTGTTATTTTAGCATTATCTATTTGCTTGCATCAGCATAATTTAATCTAATCTTTGATAGAGGGCGCTGGAGAAAGTTTTCATGTAGTTCTGATATAGTTTTAATAATTGATTTATATATTTTTTTAAAATAGCCTATCGTCTTCCCCGTATTTTTTTACCTATGTATGGAAATTTTGGTTTGAATTAGTGAACTACTGCGAATTTGTATACCGGACATACAAACAAACAAACATACAAACATTGATTTATATATATATAGATATCAGATATAAATATAAGCGATCTATGGAGATTAATTTGACGAATCCGCTGAAAGGGTTCAACCATTGATGAACCAAGCCCTCATCTATATATACACAGTGTATATATATATATAGATGAGGGCTTGGCTCATCAATAGTTGAACCCTTTCAGCGGATTCGCCAAATTAATCTATATTTAAATCATTACAGTAAAGTCTGTCGAGATAATATTTGCTAGTATATAGTTTTGGAATCTATTTTGACGGGAGAGGCGAAGTTTATTTTCAAAGATCAATATCCTCCGGGCAAGATTTCCATCCATCCAATATCTGCAGACAGCCTGGCACAATCGACCACCAGATGTGTCGCCGCCATCTTTCCCAACAAAGGAACACATCCGCGTTAACTCATCAAGTTCATCTAACTCCTACACAACCCCTGGACACCATTTTTATAAACGCCGCAACACGCAAGCACATAATGAAAAAAACGGCGACTTAAACAAAAATGCACAATAATAGAAAAACGGGAGTTTTCCTGACGTTGTAGAAATCTTTCCCCAGGTGGGCACAGCCAAATTAATTCCGGGGCACGCGAGGGAAATTTTCATTTGGTCCTCTCTCTCCTGTCTCTTGGCCAGCCGTCTCCGGTCCACTCAATTTATCCAGTACATTTATCACGCGCCCTACAGACTTTCCGGCGACGTGGATCGATGAGAAGCGATGGTATCGTGCTGAAGGAAAAATTTTAAACTCTTCCCCTACACAGGCAACTGTAGGGAGCTTTCTAGGTGCGTGTACTAACGCCATCCATTGCCACTACTGGAAGTTTTCAGCTTACGTCACTCACTGAATTCCAACTGTACACGTATACAAACAGCCGTTCTAACCATTAATGTACTTCTTTTATTTTACTTATCCCCCGTGATAATCATGGTGGGTAGTTAGCGATTGATTTTACTTTAAATACGTTACATGTCTACACATGTAGAAAGCATCTCCCCTTTTATACTCTAAAATGTGACAGAGCCCCATTTGGCTACTTGAACTCATTGGTGGGTGTTAGCACGTTTCCTTTGAAGTTTCTTCTAGAAAGAACGAGCTGACTCAATTCGATTCAATTCGATTTATTTCAAACAACAATTAAGATTTAATGCGATTTAGCTGTATTTATAACACAGAAGAAGAAAAAACAACAAAAATGATGATGATAAGTAACAATAAAATTCTATGAATATGAATTATAAGTAATTAATAAAATACAATAATAATAATAAAAAATAAAACCTAACAGTGGGGTTTGGAATTCTGTAGGAATTGGGGGGCATTGAAGCAAAAGTGCCTAATGAGGGATTCGAACCTGGGTCGCGGGGCTGTCGAAAATCGACGGTTTATAATGTCAAATTATATTGACAAACATTTACAGTTTTTCTGATCAGTTTTTAGCGGGAAGAATGTTGTCTGTTAGTGAACCAATCTCTCACGTCATTGGACGAATGTGGCCATGTCTGTATATAAGAGGGGACTAAGGGAATGCTAGGAGGCCCTGAGCGTGAAGACGCTTAAAGTGTTTTTCTACGTGGCTTTTCCGTGTCTGGGGATCTCTTCGCATCCCTGTGTAACCCGAGTCCGATCCCTACCAACAATAAAGATAAGTACTGTTTTGTTTTTATTTTACCAATCGCGAGTTTTATTGACTTCCTTCTTGTTGTTGGTGTTGTACTCTTGAGTGTACGCTGTGTATTAAGTTACATTTACTTTAGGCCCTAGTATATTCTATTTTTGTGTGGTAACCCGTAATAGTAACTTTTGTCATTATAACACTACTTCACCACTCGGTACTTTTGAGATCAACAAGCAATTTTAGCGAGATCAGTGCAGTATTCAGCCACAGTTACGGAACTAAGGATTGCTGTCTCAACAAACCACTGGAACGTCTCTCAGGATCGACCGACGGATATACCACCACCCAGCCCGGGGTAAACCGCGGTATATCGAATTCCTCTGGAGAAATCCTCAAGTTACTCACAAATACAGGTGCGCAAACCTTAATACGGTTGTTCAATACACTCTCGTACAACTTAAAATGCGCATATATAAATATATATCTCATATTTAAAAAAAATAATAAAACAAAAAATAAATCAAGAGAATTATTCGGCACAAATTATCCAGAGAGATATATAGGCTATTTATATAAAACACCTTTTAATATCCCAAGATTCCGGGACTTAACGCCCTCCCCTTCTACAGGAGGACTAACGCCGTCTCTTAGAGGCAAGAATACCTATAATATATCAAAATATAATTATAGCTCCATATGTACATATTTCCCATATAACTTTGTATTTTATTTCACTCTCTCTTTTCCACTCATTGCTATATATATCAGAATAATCTGCTATCTATAAGACTAATGGTCTTAAGGTAGTGATTGCTTGAAAGAATTAAATAAAAAATTAACAATACAGTTTACAGAGAATTTACTATTTGGGATTCGGTTATTCTCAACTTTTCGTGAGATTTAGGTTAGTTCGCACAGATTATTTGGTTTTCCTCTAGCAGCTTGAT
Organism: Cordylochernes scorpioides; assembly: GCA_030710605.1. Classification (NCBI taxonomy): domain Eukaryota; kingdom Metazoa; phylum Arthropoda; class Arachnida; order Pseudoscorpiones; family Chernetidae; genus Cordylochernes; species Cordylochernes scorpioides. Next base: position 126,472,455 of record CP092863.1, read on the forward strand.
GGGGAGCTAAACCATTGCTCTGGCTAAATCTTTGTGCGTTGAACCTATATACGATTATTTAGTTTTTTTTTTTTAATTAATTGAACATTTCATTATGATGCATTAATTTTTACATTGCAGTAAGAGCAGTAGAAATTATTTTATTTTTATTTTAAAAATAATCATACGCGTCTATAATAGTTTCGGATTTTAATAATTGAACATTATGCTGATTTGTTTTTCAAAATACAACAAGCAGTTTAACCTCCAATTTCATCAGGAGTTGGGAATTATGCGGTAATCCTGCCGTCTTGTAATTCGAAATCTGCAAGAGACCTCTGTCACATGAAAAGTCGAGTTGTAAACAATCAGAGATCGGCCCATCTTTACAGCCATTGGAGGAGAAAACGTGTGTACAAATTTCACAAAGACGTGTCGTGGGGAAATCCCACACACAAAGTACGCTAGTTTCTAAAGGAAGGAGAGATCTGCATATTCGGCATTTTGGATCGGATACCATAGAAAGACGGGAGGAAGGCGAAAAGTTCTAATGAAAGCAAAGATCAAGCGTAAGGAAATAGTTATAAAAACAGAGAAGGAATTTCCGCCAGGAAGGCTGCGTTGAACGCCTCAGTTTGACATGTTCACGAGAGGTGTTAGGATTGAAATATAGGAAACAATTCCAGCTCGAAATGATAGCCAGATCGATTTGGTAAAAATGAAATGTGGATGCTTGATACGCAATTCTAACAATCCAGATAATAGCTTCAATCTGAATGATGAGTCGTAATTCCCACTATAATGGATAAACGTGGCTCCCCTACACTTCGGACCTTTCCTTCTGACATCAAAGTCCTGGCGAGGATTGCGTTCGGTCCAATTAAACCCATCGTCTCCATCCATCCACAAATCGGGTTACACCTTCGATACTGGCCGCTAACTGAACCAATGTTTCAAGACCTGGATGATTCCGCGCTTCAATCCGGATTACAGAAATGGTGGTTATGTCAAGCCAGCGCCTATACGCCAAGATCGTCATTCAACATCTCAAAACATATTTTTTTGTGGCGAAGGATGTCCCAGGAGTTTGTTGCATCGAAGGTCCTGCCACAAGTCGCACTTAAAGGGGAGGAAGGCCAGGAATGTCTATCATCTCATCAACCAGATCCAGTATTGCTCGCCCAAAGTGGATGATACCATAGGACAGCGACTCTGCAAGGTTCGACATTGAAATACACCCAGAATTTGACAACTTATAATGGCAGTGAAGAAGTATCGGCAATCGATGATCAAACCAGAGATCAATCAATCCTCCTGCGTTTATAAAACGGTCGATTTGAACGTGAGACAGCACGAGACGGAGGGCAAGTTCAGGGCCGCCGTGACGTCACCGATCCATAGGCGCGCACGCCGCCGCCGGACCCAGGTGGGTGAGGAGGAGCTCCACACTTCTCTCTCTGACTCAGTAGTCCTCTCACATCTATATGTAAATATGTACCGTAGCGCTTCTATAGCAACACTTTATCCCTTGTGTGCACGTATCCTTAGTTATAACATTTCTAACTTTTATACAGCAAACTTTATACCAACCAATATCTCTACGACCCTATCACATTATATAATTAAATACATAGTAGACAGCTTGGAATGGCGAACATTAAGGAGATTCTCCGAAAGCTCGCCTATTTATCGTTTTTGTTGTTGTTGTAAAGAAATAACGCGCAATATCGAAACTTTTATCATACAGAATAACTTAAGGACTATCCCGATATCTCTCTACCTTTGTTATCATTTCAAAAAATTGAGGTATTTGTAGTAGTCCTGCTCAAACTTTTTTACGCTGACATATCTAAATAATGACATCTAAAGTTGTTCTCCATGGGCGCAACTATCTTTGGGATAAGACTTCTTTCCATTCATATCTGGTGAAAACTGGATCGTACATCTCCTATGTCATTCGATGTACAGTAGTTAGAGCTTCTTTGGCTGAATTCGACGACTTAGCACTTCGGCAATCGGCAGGACGGAACGTACGCACGCTGACAGAATCAAGGAAGCGGGGACAATCCGTCATAAACTTGTAGAAGATAGCTGATGCAACGTTTTGTAAACGGGATTTATATAAAAACCATATAATCTCAAGATTACGTATATTTCGAAAGTTCTGAGTGAGAGACCAACCAAATAATGGTCCACAGACAAACCTACCTAACGTGGGTGATGATCGAAACTCAAGACAACGATAATCTCTCTCTCTTCGCTATAGAAGGTCGGATTCTGTACCCATAGAAAGTCGTCTTGCCCGAAAGCTTGTACGATTCGTTTTCTTATATAAAGAAGCTCTTCTCCCCGACCTGTGTTTCATCTTCTAGAACCTACTTGAGAGGGTCGGTGGAAGGATGGTCTAAACCGTTGGTTTTTGACCGCTACGACCCGGGTTCGATTCACGCATTGGGAACTTTTTTATGTTTAAAAAAATAATGCTCCAATGGCCCCCGATTCTTGCAAAAGTCCAACCCCACCAGCGAGTGCAAGTAACCAAACGGGGCTCTGGCACATTTGTAAGTGCAAAGTCGAACTGCTTTTCACATGTGTAGACATGTGGTGCACTTACAGTAAAAGCAGTCGCCTAATTCTACCCACCATGATTATCATGGCCTGTACCACGTGTACTAGGGATAAGCAAAAAAAAAAGAACCTACTTATGCAGAACCTCCGCATGTAGAGGGATGGTCGAAAGGTATCCTATGAAGCAGGTGAACGTCACAAACGTTATATGTAAAAGAGTGTATTTAGCCAGCTACACAATAGTACAAAGCCGTGGAAGGAAAAGTAAAACGATGGCTAAACAAAGCTCTATAAGTTGCGCCACAAAGGAGAACCACTACGTGACATTGTGGGATTTGGTCCTGCGCCAATTGAACACAATTCTCCTAGTTAACAACTCTACAACTGCCAACTGTTACTGTACTAGTACAACACCGTGTAAATATCAACGTAACCAGCAAGAAGTGATGTTTTAGATAATGGACCTCAATTTAACAACTATATATTCAAAAAGTTTGAAAAAGATTGGGATTTTAAGCATATAACATCGAGTCCATTGCATCCGAAATCTAATGGTCTGGTAGAAAGAAATGTCCAAACAATTAAAATTTTGATAAACAGGCAAGGCAAGGTGATGAAGACCCTTTTTTGGCACTTCTCAATTTTAGATCAACAAAGATTGATGGAGTGGAGTCCCCCGCAGCACTACTTTTTGGAAGAGATATCAGAACTATATTACCCTATACAAATATGCTTTTTTGTTCTGTTTTAAATCTTAAGGAGGGAGATGTAATATAATATGTTTAAATAGATTTGACCATCGACCAATATTATTGTATTTTTATAAATATGTAAAATACATCTAGAATATATATGTTATTAGTATGTTGCACTTTGTTTAAGTTAATATAAATAAAATAAGTCTTTTATAAAGATATATCTTTCATCAATAATAATTATAACCAAAACATATTACATGGCCGATGGGGAACTTACCTCGGTGTTGTGGCTCACTCGGTCTGACGGCTAGAGAAACAACATCTCATTGTTACTGTCATATATACATGTGAAAAAAAAAATGGTAAGGCGTTGATATTAAAAACAAAAATGGCATTTCCTGGCAGAGCGCCATCTAAAATACTCATGTGAACTGTTAGTTGTTTGCAATATATGTTGTAATATATTCCAATATATATCCCCATGTGTTATATAGTGTAATCACCAAAACGACAAAAATAAAAATTGATTGATTGACAGCCGGCGCCAGGACAGGGAAAAGGTCCGAAAACATGTCGGGGTTCCTAGGTGTGCCCCCTTCTTGCTCAAACAGATCAGTCTGCTTTGAGACACGATGATTGACAGACCCCTCTCTACAGATCTGCCCTGGTCAGCGTCGGCTCCACTAACTCTCTCGCCATCTCTGTGGTGACATCCAACATGTCCTTTTGTGTAATCCCAATCACGCCTGAACCCACTCTAAACATTGAGGCCACCACGACTGCAACCAACATGCCACAGTCATCCAACAGGAATAAACTACATATACATGTCTGAACATTCTACAATAGCAGATGTGGAAGAGAAATGTTCCAAGCAGGTATATTTATACCTACTGTTCTCAAAGCTTATGTACATAGTTCAGTCAATATACCTTTTCCAAGAGATTATATTCAGTACCGGATATAAAAGCAAAACAGTTCAATGCAATATTACAGAGATATTGTAGATTAAACTGGCGAAACCGCTGAGTGGTTTCACCACTGATGAGCCAGGGTCTCCCATACGTGCTGTCAATAGTTTCCAATGTCGCTCCATAGCTCCCATCAACGAGAACTCCGCTGTTGTAATACACGCCACACTGAAAGAACACGTGTGTGGGTACGACAGGAATACGTCCGTGCATCACCACATGTTGGTTTACACGGCTCAACGTGTGCAGAAACTCTTCTACCAGATGGACGGGATCAAAAAAAGAACAAGTTACGTAAGAGCTACCTACGTCACGCTGAATCAATGGACGCACTACGGATTCGTCTGTACGGTGCGGGGATCGAACGTAGCACGCACGCGATGGAAGACACGATATATGCAACTCTCCAAGTCTCTTTCAGATTCTTCTTTCGGACATATGGGATTTTTACATACATCTGCAAATTCCACCTATATTTCCATCCACATGGAGATTGTGTTCCGGGGCCTTGTTAACACGGTAGGTAGTGCCAATGATAGTCATGCCGGCCGAACAGAGGTGAAATGTTATTAGAGGGAAGAAGTGGCGGACGTAATTCCAGCAATAACACCGCCGTGTCAACAAACATTAACGCCTTATTTAGCAAAATTTCCCGGAATATGCCCCGGGCGACGTCTATTATATCGGGCAGTTTACACGCCGGTTGTTACCCAGGCCTTCTTTCTCTCAATCCATTCACTACGTGACACAATAGCTCTCTACCGCCTCCATTCAACATCGGTACTTGTACAACTCACCACATTGAAAGTTACCAAATAGGGCTCTGACACCTTATGGACACAATGATTTCTGTCTTCTTTTTGGGAATGTCTGTATATACAAGTAGAGAAGGATAATACCTAAAACCTATGTTTATATATATTGTATCAAAATATTTTTTGTAAATATATTGTGTATACTATGTGTAAATATATAAGGATTAAAAGATTACATGAGGAGCTTCATTTTTAGATTTATTGCGAGCTTTCGAACCTTCCGGTTCTTCAACGGGCATGGATAGCATGGATATACTAACGTTAGTATATCCATGCCTGTTGAACAACCGGAAGGTTCGAAAGCTCGCAATAAATCTAAAAATGAAGCTCCTCATGTAATCTTTTAATCCTTATATATTTAAACTAAATTCTACTGAGTTCACGTGGCCGAAAAGTATATTATGTGTATTGTTAGGAAAGCTGTAGGATACGATGAAGCTCCTCTCTACAGCTAACAATACAGAGGAGATCTCGCCCGCGTTTCACTCTTTGTGTAATTCTGCCTGTTGAAGAGCGAGAGCTCACGGTTTTGCTTAATAAAACATTTTTGAGAAATTCATTATCACAGGATTTCGACAAATTACAAAAGTCACAAAACGCCGCAAATCTTTTTAGTAAATTGATTAAAGGGGAGGAGCTTACGGGAAAACCCTTCTTCAGATAACTAAAACGTTAGTTAGCTGAAAAAGGGTTTGCCCAAAAGCTTCCTTTAATAAAATTAATAAAGAGTTACAACCTCTTACGATTTTTGAAATTGTTTGCGAAATGTTCGATTTATTTTATAATATTTGATATCTCAAATTCTTATATTTAAAAAGTTTAAAGATAAAATATATAACAAATAAATTTACTGGAAATGTGTTTATTTTTAATAATATTTCCACGTGGAAAATTAGGGAACACAAAAACTTCAGGAGGGACAACAATTTATTTCAGGCAAGGACAAACTATGAATGGTAAACAAAAGATAAGCCACGAGGGAAATTTACAGAGTAGCAAGATATAAACATAAAAATGACCACTCTGTTAATAAAAATAATAAAATTAATAAATACTTTGTTACATAACTTCTTCCCTATGGAAGCTGTGACCCACAGCTAGCAATTATTGTAGATACTGACATGGATCTGACATGCTTCTGCCAAGGATTCCATTGAAGTCTTGGAACTTTGTCCCTAGTACCTTTGCGTCCTTTTTCTTGCGGCGTGAAGAGCGGCTTTGTCGTCGTATCGTCTATAGGGACATCGTCATCTTCGAGGGAAGTCTTGGCTTTAGCACGGCGGTGGAATCCTGGAGTCAGTCTCCGAAAATGTAGATCACAGCACCCATGGCTTCAAGGTCTTCTCGGCGGTCTTCAGTTTGTCTTCCCTAACTTACCCAGCATCTCCACCAAAATGCCACGTGGAAAATTAGGGAAGACAAAAACTTCAGGAGGGGACAACAATTTATTTCAGGGAAGGACAAACTATGTATGGTAAACAAAAGATAAGCCACGAGGAAAATTTACAGAGTAGCAAAATATAAACATAAAATGACCACTCTGTTAATAAAAATAATAATATTAATAAATACTTTGTTACAATATCATCAAATATTTTCTCTACAGGCCTTACTACAATGATAAAAGTTATTGAACGGGAAGGCTTGGCTCATCAGTAGTGAACCCTCTCATTCAATAACTTTTATCATAGCAGTAAGGTTAGTAGAGATAATATTTGATGATATTATCAAAAAGAAACATTTATTTCTTAAAATTAAAGATACTTCGGCCAGTAAATCTTTTTATTATCTCGACGTTTCGACAAAAATATTTTTGTCGAAACGTCGAGGTAATAAAAAAATATTTACTGGCCGAAGTATCTTTAATTTTACAAACTATGAATGCCGGCCAGGCAGCCTCTATCTTTACGATAAACATTTATTTTACAAGATAATATGGCTTATGATTGTAGAACGACATTTGAAAATTATCCCGCATGTGTTTCTTTTGAACGAAAAATTGAATATGTTTTAAAGGAGAAATAACGATTATTTCTAACCTTAAGAATGAAGTATGAAAGGATGAATTGTGAAGAGTAATGATAAACGGAAAATAAAAGTGTCCAGGGATGGGAATTGAACCCACAGTGTTCCGCTTACTGGGTAGATGCCATGTCCACTAGGCTACCCTGGACATATTTTTCCGTTCGTAAATATTATATGAGGTAATTTATAATACAATATAATGTGGCTTATCGATAGATGGCAATTGGGATTATAAAGTTAAACAAGTTGAGATTGAACGGTACGGCTTCACTCCGCCAACATCCAAACCACTGAAGCTGGAGGAAGGTTCAGACCGACCCACATCCAGTTTGAGAGAGCTATAAATCCCGGGGAAGAGAATGTGGCCAGTAATTTCTTCCATAAATTCCGCTGGAACCTGAGATTTAATTGAGGAGAGGCCAGCTCCGCCAGACAGCGGTTTATAGAATCCTTCTTAATTCAGCGCAGTGTGTGTTATAATAAATATCCACTTTATTGACCACAACATTCTACAAGCGGGTCTAGAAAGACAGCCTCAGTTCTATACATAAAGCAATAACGCGCTATCTATATAAACAAAATGAAAGGATTTAAGCCACGAATGTTTCCCTTATAAACAAAACAAACTTCTACTCTCCTGTCCGTACTGCGATGAAAAATATTGGGAGGGCTTGGTTCATCAGTGGTGAACCCTCCAAGCCGTTTCGTCACTGATAAGCCAATCCCTCCAAATACATCGCAGTAAGGACAGTAGAAGTTTGTTTTGTTTATAAAAGAATCATTCGTGGCTTTAATACTTTCATTTTCTCTACGTTGACGCCTATATATTTATAGAGAGTTATACAATGGACATATTTATCAATCTGATAAGGAACCATAGTTTCCATTATTCTTGGCGCCAAATAGAAAACCCCAAAAAACAGACCCTCCAACTAAACAGAAGGAAGTCGACACAGTTGGCCAGATGGAAATCTGGTCACCTGAGCCCTCTAGTCTATAAAGAGGGAGCCAAAAGCTTCTCCATGTGCACTAGGTGCAATACCGAAGAGGACACTCCACAACATACCAGGTCTATTAGTATGAAACGCGAAAATGGGCGCCAGAGGCCGCTGTGCAACTTTATTTGAGCCGACGGTGGCGCTGTTGCAGGCGTTTTGTTCTTTGACTCACGTGGCATCAGCATGCGTGCAGTTTTATAAAAATTCAAATCGTAAAAAATTTCTGGAGCCCGTGGAAAATGGCGATTTCCGAGCCAAAAAGTGCCCATTTGCGGGAAGTTTTGTTGTTCGCCTTCAACTGGAAGAAAAGTGCCACTGAAGTCCGCCGAATGCTCGAGGAAGTTTACAGCGACCACGCTCTGAGCAAATCGCAGTGTTACAGGTGGTTTAAAAAATTCCAAAGTGGCGATTTTGAACTTGATAATGAACCACATGGAAAACCGCCCCAAAAGTTCGAGGACGCTGAACTGCAAGCTTTGTTGGATGAGGACAGTACCCAAATGCAGGAGAAACTCGCAAAACAGCTCCAGGTGTCTCAAGGTGCTGTTTCTCTACGTTTAAATAGCCTCGGAATGACCCAAAAGCTTTCCAGATGGGTCCCCCACGAGTTGAGCGAAAGGCAGCAATAACGGCGTCTGGTAACCTGCGAAGGGCTGCTCGCCAGGCATGAAAAGAAGTCATTTTTGCACCGAATCGTAACTTCTGATGAGAAATGGATCCACTTCAGCAATCCTACGCGCCAAAAGTCGTGGGGCCTGCCCGGCCAATTTCCAAAACAGACGCCTAGGCCCAATCGCTTCGGAAAAAAGGCAATGCTTTGCATATGGTGGGACCAGACCGGCGTAGTATATTTCGAACTCCTGAAACCTGGCAAAATGGTCAATACTAGTCGCTACGAACAACAAATGCACAGTTTGAGAGAGGCGTTGAATGAAAAAAGACCGGAAGGGCGTGAAAAGCACAACAACCTGATACTGCAGCATGACAACGCTCCAGCCCACAACGCTACGGTGGTCAAAAACACCATAAAAGATTTGGGCTGGGAACTCTAACCCCACCCGCCGTACTCACCAGACTTAGCGCCGTCGAACTACCACCTTTTCACATCTTTAGGACACGCCCTAAAAAACCAGGAATTTTCGAACTCAAACATACTCCGAAAATGACTTGTTGACTGGTTCGACTCAAAAGGAATAGAAAATTTCAGACAAGGAATTCGAAAATTGCCTGAAAAGTGGTCCGAGTGTATAGCTAATCAGGGCAGTTACTTTGAATAAAAAAATCTTTTGTTGTATGGAATTGGTGAACTTTTGAATTCACTGAAAATTTTCGCGTTTCATACTAATAGACCTGGTATACTGGATTGTATTGGAAAGGACAAAGGATCCCTGTACAGAGAACCAATTAGAATTCTTGAACTTCTTTATGAGCACGACCTCCAAGATCTTGTCTAATTTAAACTAATAAAAGGATAAGTAAACAAAAAATCAATAATTTGATATCTAAAACAAATTTTTGAATTCTAATAAAACAATATTTGGAAAAAGATATGTCTATATTAACCAATTTCCCCATTTCTCTTAGGATAGTGACATTGAGTCACTGAAACATCGGGGATTAACACAAAAAGGTTGATATTGTTACGATCTTTTCTTTAATTCTGTCGCTGATAAGCCACGGAATCACGAATCAAACTCAAAAGTAAGTTTTATTCAACACACTGTCAAATAGAAAAAGCCGACAACAACTATATGCTTTATCTCTCTTATTCTAGAGAACCAGCCTAAAACTATTTCTCAAATATTTACATAGACCCAAACAAAAAAAATGAATTAATAGAAAACTAGTTAGAACATTTACATATCTACAAAATAGTTGAATTAAAGTACTTTGTGACAATATTATAGTCATATATATTTTTCCAAATAAACTTCCAACCAACAAACTTCAAAATAAATATTGCATTTTGACAATTTCACTTCTAATTCCAAGGTGTGAGATAGAAACCTGAATATTTGGATTTCTTATTCCTTTGAGGTCTGGAATAATTGTCCAAAAAAGTCTATCAACTCCTAACAGTATCCGAGTAGAACTCGTGTATCACCAACAGATATCGTGAAAATAAAGATACTTCGGTCAGTAAAGATTTACTTTAAGTATCTTTATTTCAAGAACTATGAATGCCGGCCAGGCAGCCTCTATCTTTACAATAACAGATATCGTATTCACATCGCTTATAATTCGAGGCTTTGATAGAGAGAACATAGAATTGATAAATAAACACACATATATATGACATCATATAGCCACGTTGTAAGATTCAAAAGGAAAAACAGGGTAACGTGGTAAGATTCTTTAATGGAACATGACGAGCTTTCAGGCAGCAACTGCCCTTCTTCAGGTCTTATACAAGTGTAGACAGAGAAGTGATATATTTATAAGCAAAAATGTAAATATTTTTGCTTATAAATATGGCACTTCTCTGTCTACACTTGTATAAGACCTGAAGAAGGGCAGTTGCTGCCTGAAAGCTCGTCATGTTCCATTAAAGAATCTTACCACGTTACACATATATATTTTTTTGAAAATAGAGCAATACATAAATAGATCTTTAAAAAGGCATATATTGGATCAAAATATCATTTTATTTTATCAATATATCAGATGACATAAATATGTTATAATACCTTGAAAAAGGTTGGCGTTTAGCCAACTGAAATATTGGTAAAATAAATTATTTTTGATCCAATATATGTCTTTTTAATTTAACACATACAATATATACCAAGTATTCATTGTTAGCGCCCACAGCGGGAAAGACTCCGCCACCGATGGACTGCGAGAGTTCACAGAGTGGGCAGGTCGAGGTGTTGGCTGGTGTTACCCACCTCAAGACCAAGATGGTACTTGTAGATGGTAGCTAGGTTTTGCTAGAGCGTGTTGGAGGGGCAAAAGAATTTAATCAACAAAATTCAAAAAGTCTTATCAACAAATCAAGCCAACTGCTCTACCTATCAACCCAGGTGAAGTAATGAATCAAGAAATCGGCCTGTGAAATGCTTCCTTCTCTCAGGGACGTGTTAAGTCACAACACCTTTACAGCCATGTAGCGGCCTCACGGCAACAAATTGTTCAAATAACTATTCCATAGACACAATGTTCAATTTTGTAGCAATAAGGTTCCATACATAAGGTACTTACGTGAGGAAATTCCAGCATCAAGTTGCATATATCGACCGAAAAAAGAATAAAGAATTAAATATAAAAAAAAAATACGTCCTATATTTACAGCATTATGCTCTATTTGCCTCCCTACCAAGTCACTTCGAGAAATAAGAAAGCGTGAAAAATGAAGATTATGCAAATTTCGGGCAGCAGCGCGTGCCATCTGCCGGGCGAGCGTGATATATGGAAAAAAAACACAACAATGAAATATTTATCAATGGTGGAGTATGTATTTAATGGATAAACAAAATACGGTGTTATACCAAATATAGTGCTTCACGATGTTATTTATTCACTTACTGCATAATGAAAAAATTCTGGGGGGGGGGGGACTAAACAGGACAAAACAAAGGGCCGACACGACAACGCGGTGTCCCACAAATAAAGCCGCAGGTGTTCAAAAGCGGCAGAATTTGTGAGACGACGTTGAAGGCGGCTCTAAGTTCTGAACCTGGAGTCAACCCAACGTGGAGCGGACGTCAGCGGCCAGATCCCCTTCCGGGACAACCACTAGGGTCGGTGTACAATTGTTCCGCCTTCTACATGCTAGGAGATGAAGCATTCTAAGGCCATACCACTAGGGTCGGGTTCGGCTTATATAGCCGGCACTGGACGGGGGTGGGAGTGAACGGGTAGTTTGGGGGAACAGCGCGTTTACTCCACATTTGTGGTGGATTTACCTTTATTGGTGTGAGTCTAGTTACCCGTGGGGGGGCGGGAACTTATTTGCATAGCGCAGGAGGGATATGCAAATTGTCGCGCTACGCTCGCCATCTATGGGCGAAGTTTGTAACTATTCAAGGTTGCTACGGGCGCTTTACAATAATGGAACTTTTAAAGACATTTTATTGCGTATATTTGCTCTAAATATGTTTTTTTCTTCTTCTAATAAATAAAATAAATATATATTCACATAGAAGCGGGGTTTTAGTAAAGGTATTGTAGACCAGCAGCTCTTTTGGTCGTTCAGGCACAGATTGACGTGGGCCAACAGCCCGAGGCCCCAACGTGGCTGGCTTCAATTCTCTAGAAAGGGTTTGGAATTAAAAATAAAAACGATTAGATGACAATAATTTCGATTAATGGTACAAACCATCATCCACGTGCACGATCAGGAGAGATGAATTTTTCTTAATTTTACCTCCTCTCATGGTATATTTTTCATTTAGTTCTATTTTTTCCTCATAGAATACCCGATAAAAGTCGGTGGATGAGAGGGTAACACGCTCGATTCCCGACAGTCATGAACCGGGATCGAATCCCGCGTTAAAATTTGTTTAATATGTAAATAACCTTCACATATATTATTCACTGTTTCAATTATCATGAACTAGGTTGCTCTTGCTGAGCGGTACCTATTGATGTGATTTGAACCAGAATACCCGAGTCCGCTTTAAAATGTTCATATATACTCTCTAGCTAAAACCGATACAAGCTATTTAAAAACACCCCGTGGTAAATAATGAGTTTAAAACCACCTTTTCTTTCTCACCTATACGTCAGTAAAATGACGAAGAATTGCAATGCGTTTCTTTATTAAAAGGCAATAAGCTTTCGAGTGGTACCTCTACCTCAGGCCTTTGGAGCAGAGTTAACATCCGAACAAACCGAATATTAGTTAAATAAACACATCGTAATTCGTCGTTTTACTTTTATAACCCCCCACCAGCGAGTGCAAGTAACCAAACGGGGCTCTAGCACATTTGTATGTGCAAAGTCGAACTGCTTTTCATATGTGTAGACTTGTGGTGCACTTACAGTAAAGGAGTCGCCCAATTCTACCCACCATGATTATCATGGCCTGTACCACGTATACTAGGGATAAGAAAAAGAAAAAAGTTGATAACAAATTTGCACAATTATACGGGGATGAGAGGACAAGGCGTTGAAGAAGCTCGGCAGTTCCACGGCAATGTAGAAGACGTCAGCTTGGAAGGCCGTCGTCTAATTGCTCCAGTGGAATGTTGCCGCGTCAATTAACCTGCTTGCCCCGTGTCACAGGATCACTCACTCCACTGATGGGAGGGACCGTGTACCCGACATAGCACGACTCGGAATATTACGTTGACACTTCAAGTCAGACGCGATCTCCCACAAGGGATGCTTACGTCAAACAACAACACTAAATACAGTGAAATATTTTACATAAACAATTGGTAAATTACAAGGTTTGAGTAGAAGTTTAAAGAAGAAAAGAAAGGAAAATGACATTAAATTCATACTTGATTCCACATCCTACCTAGGAACAACCAATGAAATAAATACAAATACATAGTTTAACATAGTGGGGGTATTATAGAATTTCTTTTATTTTTGTCGTGTTCAATGAAGAGATGTCTCCATACATCTCTATCACAGCAATGTCCTCTACTTTGGGTGTGTGAAGCTGGTGTTCTGGGTCAATAGAATTCCTTTCATTGTTGAATTCCACACAAGAACACTGACACCATCACCTATCTTTGAGCAGAGAAGATAAAAACTTGGCATTGTCATGGATGAGATCATTTGACAAGTTTCACAGATGGAGAGAGATTGACCATGCTTTTATACAAATTTTAACTTTTGTTCTCCGAGATCCATTTTGTTTTAATTATGAAGAACATAATGCGTTTACTAACGCCTCCTATGAGACAAAATTTGAAACTATATTGGGCAATTTATGTTCTTTGAGGCTTCTACTTTAAAATTCCATTTAAAAAAAAAAAAACGTAAATTGTTAATTTTATTTATAGTGTGAAAATTGTCTCGATGTGTTTGGTGACACCTTGTTCTAACTGTCTGGCGAAAATAACATTAATCTAGGTTTCAAAAACCCGAAAGCTGTCGCAATATTGTAACAAAGTATTTATTATTTTATTAACAGAGTATAATTTTTCATGTTTATATTTTACTACTCTGTAAACTTCCCTCATTGCTTATCTTTTGTTTATCATTCATAGTTTGTTCTTGCCTTGAATAAATCGCTTTGTCATCCCGAAGCTTTTTGGGGCTCAAAAATCATTTAATTTTGAATATAAGCCCCGTAAAAAAAGATATTTCCATTCCGAAGCTTGTCTTCCCTAATTTTCCACGTGGCAATATATAAAAAGGGGTTGACACCGTTTTTTTGCATAGGGAAACAAAACGTGATCCGTATTAAAAAGCTCTAAGCCGGAGACACAAAGTTACTTGTGTAGAACACTTCCTATAATAGAGCTCGGTGAGTTTGAATGGAAGGACACCATCATTCCGTGAGTTTGAATAGAAGAGTCCTGCTATGTATCACTCCAATAAAGGCAGGTAACAGATGGATGGCTGTAATAAGGGAGGGAGGATACGGAGACATTTGGGGCCGAGATTTACGAGGCCGTTTATGTGGACAATCTTCAGAGGAGCTTCAACAAAGATGGAGGCGTGCCTCGCTCTTATTGGATGTCGTCACCTTGTCGAGTTAGGATCGGGGTTTCGTATCGGGACAAGGAGAATCTGTATATACCATGAGCAGCAATACCGTTTTGCTGAAAGATGCTAGTCCGAAAGCTGGAGCACGGAAATACTTTAAAGAAAGATGTGTCTCCTTTGGTATATATACACTCATGAAGACAAAACTTAAGGAAGTTGTACCTTTCACCATGTATATCGGGATTGAGACAATAACTCTGAAAGATATTACAGTGACCTTTATTGAAGACATACGAGATAACCAATATACACTCATGGACAAAACTTAAGGAAGTTGTACCTTTCAGTATGTATATCGGGATTGAGACAATAACTCTGAAAGATATTACAGTGACCTTTATTGAAGACACACGAGATAACCAATATACACTCATGGACAAAACTTAAGGAAGTTGTACCTTTCACCATGTATATCGGGATTGAGACAATAACTCTGAAAGATATTACAGTGACCTTTATTTAAAGCACACGAGATAACCAATATACACTCATGGACAAAACTTAAGGAAGTTGTACCTTTCACCATGTATATCGGGATTGAGACAATAACTCTGAAAGATATTACAGTGACCTTTATTGAAGACACACGAGATAACCAATATACACTCATGGACAAAACTTAAGGAAGTTGTACCTTTCAGTATGTATATCGGGATTGAGACAATAACTCTGAAAGATATTACAGTGACCTTTATTGAAGACACACGAGATAACCAATATACACTCATGGACAAAACTTAAGGAAGTTGTAGCTTTCAGCATGTATATCGGGATTGAGACAATAGCTCTGAAATATATTACAGTGATACAGTGATCCCTCCCCCCCCCCCCCCCCCCAAAAAAAAAAAAAAGAAAGAAAGAACAGACGACCGGCGAGATAAAATACTTTCCACTTCCTAAAGTTTTGTCCATGAGTGTATACACACATAATAATCTATATTCCATCACACATCAGCACAAAGCCACAAGAGATGTACAGCGAATAAAAGTACATATTTAGAGAAATTTCCCGCCAAATTTACATACGCGCGGTGCGAGTGTTCTTTATGAAGACATCGCATGCCAGGTTTATGGTTCGGTAGCGTACTTTGATAGAAACTTCAGCCAGGAGAAAGCTACAACATCCGCGTCGTGGTACTTCTATTGTTTCCCGTGGTCCTATACCTATGGGGTGGTTTCCTTGAATCTCTGCCTTAGATCGTTGACAAATGTGTCTTCACCCAGTACCACATATTAGGACCACGGATCTAATTCCTCTCTCTGTGTGAGGAAAACAATGGGATTTAATAAAATATTCTCAGCGCTCTCTCCGTTGATTGTTAAAAGTTGAGACACATTTTTTTTTTCGGAATCATTAAATAATTGTATTGTTTGATACATGGTACACAGATTGATTCTATTACAGTAGCTCCTGTCCAGGGCCTCTCAGTTCGCCTGCCTTAACTTGAAGTTGTTTTCCTGTAACTTCAGTGCGGTCAATTTATTGAACGTGGCGGCACGGTGGTGGGAGATACTAAGAGTATCAGAGATCTAGATAAATGTAGGACGGAGTGTGGCTTAGAGATGGAACCAACAAAGGTATAGGTATGTAAGAGAGGAAATATACACAACTATAAAAGAGATAAATGAGAAAAAACTGGAGGGGAAATAAAATTTCCGGAATAAACATCAGCCAATCTCTTATCCTTCATCGTGCTACATGTCTTGGTACAAAATCTTCCATATATTTCCTACTGTTTGTTCCCATTCACACTCCTGGTTGGTACGTAGAAATTTCTTGTGACAATGGATACTTGAGACAAAGGATGACACCAAGATACTGTTGACATGACAAACGGGTCTTCATTTATATTTCATGTTGACAAAGTATAGAAAAATGAAGCATTGCTCACTGGTGTATATTGAGATACATCTCTCTATACGAGACCCTATCTATCTAAACACGTCACATTTACGTATCGGGATTTATTTGTTTGTTTTTAAAGTGAACGAGAGAGAGATAGTTTAAAACCAATTACTTGGTCAGACATCGCTACAAGAGTTTAATTTCGTTATCCCCAGTACACGTGGTAGAGACAATGATGATCATGGTGGGTAGCTAGCGACTGTTTTACTGTATAAGTACACCACATGTGAACGCATGTTGAAAGTAGTTCACTTTTTAACTTACAAGTGCGCCGGAGCCCCGTTTGGTTACTTGCACTCACTGGTGGAATTGGACTTTTGCACGAATCGGGGGCCATTGGAGCATTTTTTTTTTTTTTGGGAAAAAAGTGCTCAATGCTGGATTCGATTCGAGGACGTGGCTGTCGAAAAGAGGTAACATTCCAAGAAGAAAATACCCCGCATGCTGATGTTATCGATAAACTCGTTGTGTTTTTTACGCCGTTTAGCGACAAAGGTTCGCCACTCTACGACGAACTCATGTAATTAGGACGTACAGAGGAGTTACAAAACAATGCCACTCTCTCTCTCCATTTAATAAAGTCCCGAATCAAACCCAAGGAAATATCTTAGTTAGACGGCTTCGCTCTCTCGGCGAGAAATCAATTCTCTCTTTTTTTACTTCTAAGGGCCGTTAAAAATTAAGTTGATCGATGCTGGCAGAATCTCTGGCGGCGGGAGGAATTTTGTCTCATTTCCACAAGACATCTCAGTGCTAATTGCTAGTTCCATTCCTCCCATCATATTAGACCGGAGATTGGTCGACCACCGGACAAATAGATTGACTCATTCCAAAGCAATTTGGTCTCCCACCTGCAAATGGCCATTTTAAATCGCTGGTCATTGGGAGGTGGGATCCTCGCCAGATGGCCGGCCGACCACAGCTACATTCTCTAGATGCGGTGAAACTCTCAAATCGAGATATGCCTGGATTCAACCGACTTATACATGGAAAATTCTAGCTATTAGTGGAATCAAGACTGAGACCATTCTTGGCTCTTGACAGATACGCCAAATCAATACTACATCTACAAATATATATGTGAAAAAATAAAATTTATAAAAAAAGTCAGGTGTTAATATTAAAAACAAAATAGACATATCCCGACCGCTCACATGAGAATTTTTAGATGGCAGAGCGCCATCTAATGGAACAAAAATCAACTAAACGTTGAATTAACTTGTTCCTTGATATTTGGCTGACCTATTTCCTTGATAAATTAAGGAAAGCCACCAATATATAAACCATATAAAAGATGTTCTCCAAGGTTTATGCTATTCAAGGGTTCCCGTGTTTGTTGCGGGAAACTCACACAACCTCTGTTAAACCACATGCAATTGATATAATAAAGATATATTACTAAATATGTCATATACAACCTATGGTGTTCCTGAAGATAGAGGTTCCCTGGCCGGTGGCATTCAATTTCTGTGAAAAATAGACACTTCGGCCAGTTAGAGTTTTTTTTTTCTCAACGTTTCAACAAAAATCTTTTGTGTTCGCCAGGAGAAATAAATAAAAATAAAGCATTTGGAAAAGCGTTATTTTTATTTGTTTCTCCTGACGAAGACAAAAGATTTTTGTCGAAACGTTAAGAAAATGAAAACTCTAACTGGCCGAAACCTATGGTATTGATTTTAATAACCAATATGATGCAGAAAAAGATTTAATTTTATCGACTCAAATATAACTCTGTATATATTCTCTCTGACATGATTATCATCATTTTATGTAAATAATGATGCAATGTAAGGTGAATAAAGGTTGTTTCGTTGTTAAACGACACTGCTCCAGGACAAAGACCTAGAAAACGCCGCCATTGCCCCACAAGTAGGTAGAGATCCCGATATACCAAATTATTTCAGTCTTCAGGATGGCACCCCCCATACCAGACGTTTCACTCAGGGTAAGTGTGGTGTGATATTCTTCCCATCGTTGAGGACGGGCAGCTGAGTTTTCCACCTTGTGGATCGCTGACAACCAAGATGGAGGTAGTTTACTCTCTAGCATAAATATCGATTAACATACCCAATATTCAGGTATCAAATTCATACTTTTTTGACCCTAATATTTCTTTGTATAAAATATAATTCGGCCAGTTAAAGTTGTTTATTTTCTCAAAGTTTCGACAAAAATCTTTTGTCTTTGTCAGGAGTGTCCGAAGTGTCTATTTTTCATAGAAAATGAATGCTGGCAACTTCTATCTTTACGATAAAATATAATTGTACAAAACCTAAGATGATATAAATAATTAATTGAGAGAGCTTGGCTGATCAAATGTTTCTATCATTGCAGGAAGATGTCTGTAGAAATATCGATGATTTTAGTGAAAATAAATATTAGTATCACACACACACACAAAGCCTTTATTAGGGACTTGCCCCATACAGATTCTCCCAATTGGGTAAGGTAACAATCATCTTGTGTTATTTACATAGGTAGTAAGATAGAACTGTGGCTTTACTCTTTGTATCAAAGTCATTCACTTGTTGACTGGTCCTTACATAATAATGATCTAAAAAATGTATAGTAAGCTATTGTCTTAGATTTGTTTGCTGATATTTTGGAAAGCAATACGTAGGGTGAAATGTTGGTGCATTTAATTTGCTGATATAATATTAGTATCAAAAATGTATTAAATTTGTCGAAAGACTTGTTTCATAACAATTTTATATATAAATCTCAGAGAGCATAAGAGCGAAGGTAAAAAGTTTATCTTTTATGCCGATATAAGACACACGAGATTTCAAATATCTCTCTGTTCTTCTATTTAGGCACTCACCAAGCCTCAATACATTCCCAATCAATTCTAACATCAAGGCCGTGCAATTCTGTGAGCGCCATTTCGTTTATTGTAAGCCGAGCTTTCGGAGAGGAATCTTCTTAATCCCAATCTGAGAAAGATGGCGTGGCGACACTCTCAGCTTTATATTAAGGATGCTCTTCCGAAAGTTCAGTTTGTGTTCGTTTATAATAAAATAATTGGCTCCTACAGAATGTTCATATCATTGATGATATTAAAAAACGCCATCTCTTGATATCGTCGATCGTCTATTTTATTTTTTGAAGGAGACAGAGGTTGTTCACACTTTGTTATCTCGTGTATCTTCAATATAAAGGTAACTATATGTTAAAACTCAATCCCGATATAACATGCTAAAAGGTACAACTTCCTTAAGTTTTGTCATTGAATGTTGTTGATGTCGCTTGGCGATACGCGCATGCTGACTACTCTATTGTTCTTTAGCAAGTTGGTCGTTTCGGAGTCCAAAACAGGTAAGTATATGGTGTATTATGTAGTGTTAGTCCCCCTACCAACACACTGTACAACGGAACTATATCGAACATTGTCCCCCACACGACTTTTAAATAATTATTGTTTTCCTTAGTACACGTGGTACAGCAGCCACGGTCGGTTGTTAGCGATTGTCTTTTACTGAAAATGTACCCCATGTCTTCACAGGTTGATGGCAGTTCGATTTTTGCACTTATGTGTTCCAGAGTCCTGTTTGGTTATTTGAATTTACTAGTGGGATTGAACTTTTGCAAGAATCGGGGATCAATGAATCACTTTTGCAAGAATCGGGGGTCATTGAAGCACTTTTGCAAGAATCGGGGGTTGCTTCAATAAGTAATTGTTTTTCTAGGATAAAAAAAAGTGTTCAATTTGGGATTTGCTCCCGGGGCGTGACTGTCGAATATCGAAGGTTTAAACAACTCCTCCACCGAGCACTAGATAGGAGTTATTGTGTATGGACAATATATATATATAGCATATCCCACGAGTAAGTTTAAATAACCAAATAGGACTTAGGAACACTTGTAAGTGCGAAAATCGAACTGCTTTAAACCTGTGAAGACATGGGGTACATTTTCAGTAAAAGGCAATCGCTAACAACCCACCGTGGCTACTGTACCACGTGTAATTAAGGGGGTTCACCACTGATGAGCCAAGCCCTCCCAATATATTTTTTCATCGCAGTAATGGCAGTAGAAGTTTGTATTATGTATAAAAGGAACATTCGTGCTTTTAAATCCTTTCATTTTATATGTATAGATGGCGCGCTATTGATTTGTGTTAAAATGATAATTGTTTAAAAGTTGTATCTAGTGTGGGGGACAATGTTCGATATAGTTCCGTTGTACAGTGTGTTGGTGTAACACTACATAATACATGATATACACATCTCCGGAATAAGATTACGAACCCCACAATGTCGCCACAACAAAAAGAGAACGTTCCCAGTATAATCCACATTTATGTAAAGTACAAAGCGGGAGATCCATCATCCTGTTTGTCCGACCTGCCATTGATCACTTTCTTTTCTCTACGACAACTTTTCTCCACTCCGCATGTCGCAACGCCCCTCAGCTGGTACTTTCGCAAGCTCTCGGACATCTCAATGGGGTGTTTACCACGGCATCATTTCTACTTCGCTGAGGTTCCAAGTATTGGGGTTAAACAAACTCCTTCTTCTTCTTTCTTATCTCTACTCAATCATATCTGGGTGAAGTAGAATGCCTTTGTCATTAAGACTGGGAACACTACTCAGTGGCAGGCCACTGACTTAGCTCCAAAAGAAATGGCCTCCTCTGATTGGAGGAACAGACGCCATGTGCAGCCGCTCCTAACATGGAGTACAAATGCTGCTCATCCTGTATCCCTGGATTAGGAGCCCTTACAGGGTACTATCAGCCGGG
The DNA here is from genome assembly GCA_030710605.1 of Cordylochernes scorpioides. Classification (NCBI taxonomy): domain Eukaryota; kingdom Metazoa; phylum Arthropoda; class Arachnida; order Pseudoscorpiones; family Chernetidae; genus Cordylochernes; species Cordylochernes scorpioides. The sequence continues at coordinate 126,493,821 of CP092863.1, forward strand.
CCAGCTGAACCCAGGTTTTTTAGCGAGCTTGTTACTGCTCCCCTTCCTCCTTTTTCATCCAGGTTTGGGAGCAGCAAAGGCGGAGTTACAAAACTCCTTGTTTGTAAGAACGAACTGCCATTTGTTGATATATACTCTGAAAGCTTTCCCCAGAACGCATTTAGTTCATTACTCACTTATGTCTGTGTAAAATCATATTTCCTCTGTCACAGCATCCGACACAGTCAAAATGTGTTCTATAGAATTAGAAGCTGGGATTTTTTTCAAGAAATCATCATTCCCCTGATGAAGGTGATCCAAAGATCGGGAAATAAATAACTCAATTGATGTAGCTGTATTCTTGTTTAAAGCTTTTCTAATGTGTGTTATAATAGAAACCTTTTGCCAGTTTCTCTCTTTAAAACAAACTTGGATGAAAACTAATTTGAAAACACAATAACCAACTCGGAGCTAGTTTCCCTGAGTTCCACAGGGTAAGTTGCCTCGGCCAATTACCAGCAGTGAGAGAGAGAGAGGATGTGAGTCACACAGAGGATCCTAATTGGCTAGGAGTCTTCCAATGTAAATTCTAAGTACAACACACCGAGGTTTGGGAAGGAGGACACGCGGGAGTAAAGTGGCTCGAGTCAATATTGGAAGTGAAGTTCTTGGAGAAAATAGTAGCTGTAAGAGTACATATTTACATGACATTTAACTAGATAACTATTTACATATTTACAATAATATGTAACTACAGCACATATTTACAGTGATATGCACTGTCCTCAAAACTTATGTCCATAGTTCATCTAAGATACCCCATTCCAAGAGTCTTGCATCAGTATCACTATAAAAGGAAAACCGAAAAATGCAATATAACAGCGGTATGGTAGATTAAACTGGCGAAACTGCTGGGAAGGTTCACCACTGATGAGCCAGGCCCTCCCATTTATTTTTCCATTGCAGTAAGGGCAGTAGAAATTGTTTTATTTTTGAAAGAATCATACGTGTCTATAGTAGTTTCGAATTCTTCAAACAAGGATAGCACTAGAGAAAGGAGTATAGTTTGAAAGAATACTTTCTCTGAGATAAATAAATACAGGAATCTTTCTGTATATATAATAAAGGAGAACAGGAGAATACCTCTATGATGCCGCAGTATTTTTATCTACCAAAATATGTTTATATTTTGCTATTATAAATATTAGTTGTTTTTATTTTTTGCTTATCCCTAGTACACGTGGTACAGGCCATGATAATCATGGTGGGTAGAAGTAGGCGACTGCTTTTACTCTAAGTGCACCACATGTCTACACGTTTGAAAAGCAGTCAGACTTTGCACTTACAAATGTGCCAGAGCCCCGTTTGATTACTTGCACTCGCTGGTGGGGTTGGACTTTTGCAAGATACGGGGGCCATTGGAGCATTATTTAATTAGAAAAAAGTGCCCAATGCGGGAATCGAACCCGGGTCGTTGCGGTCGAAAACCAACGGTTTAAACCATCCTTCCACCGACCTCCAATATTTGTTGTAAAATATTTTTACTTATTTATATTTTTCACAGAGTATATTATTGCTATTTATATTCGGCAACACTGTCAATAAGTCACGTGACTTGGAAGGTTGGCGCAAGACCAACACAACTGTGGGCGAACAAAGACCTCTGGACCAGATTGCGCTCTTCAAGTAAATAAAAAGATTAACTATTTTTAAAGGTAATTGTTTCTATTATCATTATCTTATTTATATTTGTATTCACAATAATGAAAACTTCCCCGTGGATATTACTTGAAAGGCGAAGAAAAAAAAAGCAGAAGTGAGATGAAGTCAGTGTAACAATATTTCCATATTTCCCATATAACTTTACATAGTCTATTTTATTTCTCCCTCTTTATATATATCCTAACTAATTTTCTGTATACCTCCCAGGAGAATATGTGTAATATTAGATAAAATGTCTTAATACATGTATTGATTGATTGAAATAAATAATATAAAAGATGTGTAGCATAGAGAACGGTTGCCTATCAGGTATGTACCTATGTAAATAACTGAATGTGTAAGTGAGACATGTGTAAATTAGGTGGGATAGAGAAACGAGCTGAGACAATTGAGGGTGGTGGGGGGAATTGAATTGGACGTTTCCTTCTAGGGTTCCACAGAAATATCTCCCCCCCCCCCCCCCCGTATATCTGGAGCCACCGCTATATAAAGATCATCAGGTCGAGGGAGGCTAGGGACTTGATGGCGACTCTAGTAAATTACAAATATACAATTCATATTATATATTTATAATTATATGTAATTCTGCTGTCCTCAAAACTTATGTCCATAGTTAATCTAAAATACCCATTCCAAGAGTCTAGCATCAGTATCACTATAAAAGGAAGTTCGAAAAAATACAATATAACAGCGGTATGGTAGATTAAACTGGCGAAACCGCTGGGAGGGTTCACCGCTGATGAGCTAGGCCCTCCCATTAATTTTTCCATTGCAGTAAGGGCAGTAGAAATTGTTTTATTTTTAAAATAATCATACGCGTCTATAATAGTTTCGAATTTTGATAAAATCCAGCCAACCATCTAACTTTACGTGTTAACTAACACCTACAATTCTATAAATAGAAGTTAATTAGCCCCAACAACTCTTCTATAAAACAGAACGGTGGAGGAATGGTAAAAAACTGTCGATTTATCGACAGACACGACCCAGGTTCGAATCCCGCATTGGATACCGTTTTTTTCTTAAGAAAAAATTGCCTTAATGGCCACTTATTATCGCAAAATCCAATTTCAACAGTGGGTGTAAGTAATCAAACGGGGCTCTGGCACATTTGTAAGTGTAAAAGTTGCTTTATACATGCGTAAACATGTTACATACTTACATTAAAAACAGTCACTAACTACCCACCATGATTATCATGGCTGTTGTATCACGTATACTAGGAATAAGTAAGGCAGCATGTTAAATTAAATTGGCGAAACCGCTGGAAGGGTTCACCACTGATGAGCCAAGCCTTCCCAATATATTTTTTCATCGCAGTAAGGACAGTAGAAGAGTTTGTTTTGTGTTAGAAAAAAGAAACATTCATGATTTATAATGTTTCCATTTCTTATGTCTAGATGGCACGTTATATTTCAGCATGTTAATCAATCAGACACAACTCGCTCCAACAATCCCTCTATAAATCAATGATGCCAAGCAGTGAGACAAGATATACCGGACATGCTCCCACGGGTCGATCTTGTCACCACTGAGCCTGTCTCACCACTGTCCTGTTGATATAATTCTACACATCAGTTCTTTTGTCTAACTCTTCCTAGCTCCTACATATCTATATATAATCTATATCTTTTAACTTAGTATATGAATGCTTTATCATTGCCGGATTTCAATTAAAATGTTATATATATATATATTAAAAATAAAGAAGGCATCTCCTGACCACGAGCACATGTTCCTTTTAGATGGCTGAGCGCCTCCAAAAATGCCATCTAAAAAGCACATGTGCTCGTGGTCAGGAGATGCCTTCTTTATTTTTAATATCAACACCTGACCCACTTATCTTTTATTTTTTTCTATTGTTTTTCCATATATATATATTTCGTTAGTTTAATCTACCATGGTAGAGGATGAGCCAGGCCCTCCCATTAATTTATCATTACAGTAAGAGGACAGTAGATATAATTGTTTGATTTTAAAAATAATCATACACGCCTAAAATGGTTTCTTCATCTTATAAATATAAAACACTTAAGGAGTAATATTGTAGCAAAGTATTTATTATTTTATTAACAGGGTATCATTTTTTATGTTTATATTTTGCTATATTCTGTAAACTTCCCTCATTGCTTATCTGTTGTTAATCACTCATAGTTTGTTCTTGCCTGAAATAAATTGTTGCGCCATTCTGAAGTTGGTCTTCCCTAAATTTCCACGTGGCAATATAATACATATAATAAATACTAAGGGTTATAAAAGGTATATTAAAAGGGGTAAAAGCGCGCCCTCTACATTCACAAAAATGAACTATTTTAGCGCGAATGTTTCCTTATTTCCGAACAAACTGTCCTTACTGCACTGAGAAAATATTGGGAGGGCCTGGGTCATCCGCTTTACTGTCCTCAATGTTTTCCGTAAATATCTTCACCAAGAATTCCGCTAACGTGCTGGATATAGAAGCATAACAGAGGTCTGGTAGAGTTTTAGCGTTTATTTTGACGGGAGAGGTTGTGGCCTTTCTTTTTATATGTATAGACAATATAAACAATTTTATTGATTCTTCTAATCCATTGTTACAAAGGTGGAAACAATATATAATTAAAATAGTAAATAAAGGGTAGATAAAGTGTAGGGGAATATATATATAGTTGTGTTTTGAAAATAGAGCAATCCATAAATAAATCTTTGAATAAAAAGACATATATTGGATCAAAATATTATTTATTTTACCAATATTTCAGTTGGCTGAACTCCAACCTTTATCAAGGTATTATAATAGGTATATTATATATAAGGTATTATAACACCTTGATAAAGGTTGGCGTTCAGCCAGCTGAAATATTGGTAAAATAAATGATTTTTTAATCCAATATATGCCTTTTTATTCAAATAGTTGTGTATGTGTACAAATATCTTCAGCAAGGAAGGCTTCCCCACCTTGAGAGAGTTCTCCAGACAAGGAGGAGGTCTGGTAGATGACACTGGGGAAACTGCTGGGAGGGTTCACCACTGATGAGCCAGCCCCTCCCCTCAATATTTGTTATCAAAAATAGTTTATATTTATGAAAAAGAGAGAGATAGAGAGTTTAAATATCCATATAACTTTAAGTGATGAACAACTGAAACGATGAGTTGACGTGAAATTAACCAAATTCTGGTATAGAGTTGCTTTATATCATATGCGGGGTGGATAATTGAATTACATCATCTCTTCTATTTAAGAAAGTGGAAGCTTGTCATTCCACTAATTATATAACAGACTTGGTTATAATTTGTTATATAACAACACACACTCTCTATGCAACTTGGGTATTTGATAAACTGGGAGCTGGTGAGTGATGGAGGAGGATGGTATAAACCGACTCGGGATCGAATCCCGCAATGGATACTTTTTTTTTTCTGAAGAAAATATTGCTTCAATGAAGGTGTTGCTTATTGCAAAAGTCCAACTTCACAAGTGAGTTTAAATAACCAAACGGGGCTCTGGCATACTTGTAAGTATAAAAGACGAACTGCTTTCTACATGTGTAGACATGTGGTGGTGTCTTGTCCATGGAGTAGATCATATCGGTCCATGCACCCTGATCACAATACCGGCAGACCGAGGTGCGGTATGGATGTCCTCTTCTGGATTGATGTCTTCCATATAGAGAATTGCAAGGATGGCCGGGTATATATGGTCCGGAGTGAGTTGGGTGTTGTGACAGCTATTGCAGTTACTGCAGGATCTAGTCATGTCTGAGTTTATCTTCATTCCTTTAAAATGTCATGTCTTGATTCTTGAAATTGTTGTCGTTAATTCTCGGTTAATGTTGAAGTTGCAAATGGACTGGAGTATTTTGGTTTTTGTAATGAGTTTTGCTTTTGTTATTGTATTTGCGTCTTTCAGTGTTATTGAACTGGTTTCCAGTGTCTGTCCTTCCTTCGCTAGGCCATCAGCCTGTTCATTGATACCGTCGATATAGCTCTTTCAGAAACAACGATCGCGCTACAGATAGAAGTCAAATGTTTTAAATTTTATTGAACTGGTTTCCAGGGATTGGTTGATACATGTTCATATGGTGTAAATATGATAAAATCTAACTACCCACCACCATGGCACCGTGTGTACTTGCGATATAAGTACAATGTACAACATCACCTACATAACATGGGTCCTAATCTCTACCGACGTTCCAAACATCGTATTTGAAGGTAGGATCAAACTCTAACCAATCGGACAAGGTCAGTCAGCCATAAATTAATTATTATAAAGTAATATAACGCGTCATTTATATATAAGAAATGAAAGTATTTAAACACGAAAATTTATTTTTATACATGAAACAAACTTCTACTGTCCTTATTGCGATGAAAAATATACTGGGAGCGATTGCGGAAGAGCATTGCTCGATGTAAATATTTATATGTAATTCTACTGTCCCATAAATGATTATGTTTATAGTTTACTTAAATACCATTTCTGAGATTCCACCCTTCAGTATAGCATATATAAGCAGAATCGTCCAACACAGTATTAGAGCTAAAAAAAGCGGTCTGGTAGATTAAATTGGCGAAACCGCTGAGAGGGTTCACCACTGATGAGAACCAAACTCTCATAATATTTTTCCATCGCAGTAAGGACAGTAGAAATTTGTTTTATGTGTGAAAGAAGCACTCGTGATGTTTTCGTTTGCTATAAATTAATTATACCGCGCCATCTATAAGTAAGAAAAGGAACTATTAAGTGCGACTAGCGGCGCTGGGACTGAAGGAAAGTACAAGGCGATGTTAATTAGCCAGGTACGGGGAGGTAGATTTACGGGAAGCGCCGTAAATTGACGGCGTAAAAAGGCGCTGACCTAGCTAGTTATGACCGGGCGTGCTCAACTTCCAAATAGGCTTTGCTTTAGTTCTAATCCACTTTTCTGCCACCGCGGTGTGACATATACTCAAGACGATACGGGCCTTCCTGAATCTACCGAGAATGTTACTGTAATCAAGAAGTTGAAATGAGAGAGCTGTGGAAGCAAGCAATCAATCCCGGAGGAAGCCAAGATGTCTCGCTACAACAAGATAGGAAGTAGATATAGTTAAACATCCGTGTGATATACGTTTTATCTTATCGAAAATGGAAGAAGAAGGTAAATTACAACATAAAAATGGAAGGAAAACATTTTGAATGCTAAAGGGATGCGTCCAATCACGGATTATCCTAGGGATAGAAAGATTGGCAGGAAGAATAGGTGTGGATAAAGTGGAAGGTCGGCGGGAGATTAAGGCGTGCGGAGAGGTGCGTAGAAGGAGCAGATACTTGGGGGAGAATATCCACAGAAGGAGAGGGGCGTGAAGAGACTAGGGAATATCCATATAGATGAAGTAGGTCCGCGGTAAGTCCTGGACGTGCGGTCCGTAGAAGGACAGACAGTGGACGGACGGACGGAAGGTCCATCGACCGAGAGAAGGCCGGCAGTAAATATAGCACCGGTTAATTAACTATCGACTCCGCAAATTGAAACCAAACCTACGCGGCCTTCAACGCGGTCCTTGACTCGGCCGTGTGGGGTGAACTGTTATTTCCCGCATACACTCCTCTATCACCCCAGCAAACAACTCCCACTACCAGCCAGTAACGTGAGTAGAACCAGCAGTGGAACAACGCCGTAGTAAAACACGGTAGAGCCGGGCCGTACAATCCACACCACGTGACAACCTACACTTTCAGCATGGCTCTGGTTAACCGTATCAAAATAACATTATATCAGTGAAATGTTTTACTAGAGAGCACCATGCAACTATTTAAAAAATAGCCTTCCAGGATTCGAACCTGGAATCTTCTGAACCGTAATCATACGAGTTAACGCCCCGTTCTGAACTCCTTGTGTAAAGTAGGTAAGAAATAGACAAGGTCAAGGGAGATCATGTACCATTATTATACTCTAAAATGTAGCCTACAAATAGAAGTAGCCGAGGGAGGAGGGTTCATGGTGACCGCCCTCTGTTATGAGACTGTTCACCTTGCGAGGAGCCGGTTTAACAAAAAAATAATAAGCCTCTGTGTGTTGAAAATGTTCTGCGGGTATCGTCCGAACACCGTCAGTTTTAATCTTAATAGAAACTTTCGAGATCTCCAATGTAACTGTATGTAACTGAGTAAAGCTTTCTCTTCTATAACATTTACATAAATTAAACAAGTTAGTCTCTTGTTGTCGATGGTATTGAAGTCCCATTGCTAAAGCGAACACCAAACCGTGAACTACTTCACCTGTCTAACTTTCCAACACCAGAGATTCCTGACGGCCAGGATCACCAACCTTTGTCCAGAATACCTAGAAAATCTTACAAGAAATAAACCTGCCCACCTCAGTGACTGGACTTCCACTGACATTGTAAATGAAACCAAGAAGACATAGGTCAGAAGGAGGGTAGTTGGTGACTTCTGTACGTGGCTCCAAGAGAACCTGGGTTGACTAACTAAGGTATTGTAAGCACAGAACACAGCTGTGCTCCAATTTAAGTAACGACATTTAACATTGAGAGTCATGGGGATACATTCTGACAATTATACAACATCGTAACTGCATTGAAAACTAGTTTTTTAAATTCATTTTTTTTTTCAATTAAAGCGACAAGTGCCGACAGCATCCCTTGCGACACTAGGGATGAGATCAGTTTTATACTGAAGGCCTACATTGTCGGGGCAGTTGGTATCTCCCTTGCTGGCTTCTTCTTTTAACTGGTATGTCTCTCAGCCTCTCCAACTGTGGAGAAGGTATGCCTATAGATGCATACATATGTATGCACTCAAGGAGGCAAAACTTAAGGAAGTTGTCCCTTTTAGCATCGGGATTCAGACGATAACTCTGAAAGATATTACAGTGACATTTATTGAAGACATATGAGATAACCAAGTGTGAACAAAATTGTCTCTATATCCTTAAAAAAACAGACGACATGAAAGAATTTCTATTTCTTTAAGTTTTGTTCATGAGTTTATGCACCAAAAGTGGCACCTCCCCCTTTTTTATATTATCTCTCGTACACGTGGTACACGTGATAATCATGGGGTGTAGTAGTTGGCGACTACCTCTCTCTTGATCTATCCTTTTTATATTTATATATACATATACATGTTGAGGTAAAAAGACAGAATCTGCAGGGCGAGCACATCCGACTGAAGCGACGGCCAGTCCAGGTTTAGGAATGGCTGAAAGTGACGTCTATACCTATGGACCCAAGGGGAAGTCGTTCCTGCGTACTACGAATGGAGATCATTGATTGGCTCCCGTAATTAATAAAGGTTAATTGGTGTTCCCCCAATTAAACATTAATCCCCCGCTCTCCCAATTTACATCGCGTGATTCCAAGGTCGGTTGAGTTTTTGCCATGCAACTTTGATGGAGGAGGGACTCCGCTAAAATTAGGATTTTTATAATTCAAACGGAGCAAAACAACGGAAGTCATTCTCTCAATGGAATACTTTAAGCCTCCGTTGTTTATTGGCTCGGGAACATTGAGTTAAACACAGCCCAATGAAATTTTTAAACGTGCCATTAAATCCGGGGCTTCTGTGAATTTCGAATTGCAGCGACAGAAAGAGGATTAGGTATTTTTATTGCCCCGGTACATCTATCTGGACGTATTCCCACGTATCTCCGCTCCAGCGAGTTTTCTCTAACATTTCTCTCAGTGTATGATGGACCTATAGACACGATGGAGGGGGTGGAGGAGTCCAAATTTTGAATAGTAAGGATAACAATTTTAAAATTACAAAATATTTTCCCACATGAGTTTCTTTTTATTACAAAACGCTAGCTTTCAAGTGATAATCACTCTTCAACGGGCTTAATAAAACATCGACTATATCTTACAAGAAATATTTACAAAAACATACAGCGTGGATATTTACAGCTGAAATTTTAAACTGATATGTAATTTAAATAATGTTATGGAATATGTCTATTTACATTTTAAGGGCATCCAGAACCTATAAAATTGATCTATTGATTTCTTCTGAGATATCTAAGGTATTGTGATGATTATGCTCTCTGTTATATTCATTGGAAATGAGAGATTCTAAAAGTAACCGTTGATATTTGTTCTTAATATTCTTGTAGTGGTTTCTGTTATGTTGAATTGGTGACCGGTCTGTGCAATATGTTGATAGAACCTTGGTATTTTGTTCTGTTATTTCTATTGTGTTCGTTAAGTCAATTTTTCACAATTTCATCATGAATAGAATAAGGCTAACAATGAGGTATATTTTCATATCCTGAAAACTTCAAACATGTTGGTGTCGCTGTGATCCCGAAACGATCGCTTTCAAATCCAAGTTTTTTTAAAACAAACATGGCTATATTGAAAACATCTGTCTCATCAAATCAAGAAATTGTATGTCAACTTTATAGATCCCCGAGAAATATGTTTTAAGTAATTCTATCTTCTTCAGAGAGAATCTACGTAATTATGTATTAGTAAATTAAAATTATAAATTCTATTGTCATCTATCGATGAAATTTGCAACAAATAAATTTACTGGCAATATGTGTTTATTTTTAACAGTATCATCAAATATTATCTCTACAGACCTTACTGCAATGATAAAAGTTATTGAATGAGAGGGCTTGACTCATCTGTGGTGAACCGCTGAGAGGGTTTACTAATGATGAGCGAAGCCATTTCATTCAATAAGTTATATCATTGCAGTAAGGTCTGTATAGATAATATTTGATGAAATTATTGAAAAGAAACACACATTGCCAGTAAATTTATTTGTTACAAATAATTCTGTATATCGAACGGATTGGAAGAGAAATCTCATCCCACTATAGCGCTACAATACCTTACTATTCTAGGATAGAATGGACGTAAAAGCTGGCGTAGGAAGGATGTAAGAAAGGCGCGAGACAACAGGAAGATAAATATACTCGGCAGCGTGGCTACGACGGCTGTCATCGCCAGTGGAGCTTTTGTCCCGCTCTTGGGAACGCCAAAGTCCGATTGTCAACTGTCTTCGAGATGTTACTGGTGAGTGGGTGGAATTTATAGATTTAGGATATTTTATGTCTTCTTCACAACTCCTGGGAACAGCGTGAAGAATACGTGATAGCTATAAGGCAAAGGTTTGCGGAAGAGCATTGCTCGATGCAAATATTTATTTATATGTAATTCTACTGTCCGGCTTGTGGACCAAAAGCTCTGGGTGGCCATCTGCTTCTAGGGTGTCCTAAGAGCTTCGGCTTATGGACCGAGAGATCAGGGTGGCTATATTACTCCTAGGATGTCCTAAGAGCTTATGTCCATAGTTTACTTGAATACCATTTCTGAGATTCCAATCTTCATCGCAGCATATATAAGCAAAATCATCAAAAACAGTATTAGAGCTTTAAGAAGCGGTCTGGTAGATTAAATTAACGAAACCGCTGGGAGGGTTCACCACTGATGAGCCAAGCCCTCCCAATATTTTTAAATCGTAATAAAGACATTAGAATTTTGTTCTATATTTAAAAGAAACATTCGTGCTTAAAGGTTTCCATTTCTTAATACGTGCTGGCCACCGCTCTTTTATAAGGAATTCAGTTTCATATATTTCCTTGTAGAGACTCAGTTTCACTAGGACGTCATTTACCAGTGTCCTGGCGAACTGTTTCACCAGTTTGGAGACACTAGCGTGAAGATCAACGTATTTTAAAGTGACTGTTTACGACCCCTGGTGATAAAGTTTTCACCGCCGTTTTAGATTCAGATAATGTGAGCTGAACAGACTGGGAACACCTTTAATAGGAAACAAAATTCGACCAAATGGGGTTCCTATTAGAAAATAACGTCCACAATGACAACGAAAGTGTCACCAGAAATTTACATTCTTGGATAATGAGCTGCTTAAATCTAAGTCTGTAACACTCCAGGATTGAGGCTACCTCTTTACATGCATTAACAGATAGGTACAGTGAGAATTTGACCAAATTGTTCTTTCTCAAAATGGCCATCAACGCCAACAAGACTTTAAATAAGAAAACACTCGGCGCAATTTGCCCTCCAGACGTCTCAGCACATTAAACATTCCTCTCGCGTCTTGTTATTGTTTACCTTCGGGGAGTTTTTCTCTAATTCCTTTTTTGACACACCATTACTGGCGCTCTTGTAGCCACCATCCTGCGGTTTATCCAACTTGTGGCAGGAAATGACCTCCGTAATTTAGATCATCGATTGGAACCTCATCATCGCCATATCTGACACAGGCAATTATGGCCTTCCTGTTGAATTCCACGGCGGCGTTTATGGCACAAATGGCCTATATTCCCTTAACGGTAGATTCTACTCAATGTCAAATTGGAAGCCTTCTGACATTCGATGTCACTTAGGTCACACTTGACTAGACAAACTGATATATTTTAACTCATCCTTTAAAATAAGTCGCCAATACTTGGTTAATGCGTCATAATATTCTTGGATTAAAATTTCAAATCAGCGAGTAGCTAGAAATAATTAGCCACGAATGGAAACAAAGAAAACTTTTATAATATGATGCACTAGCGCGCCATCTGTTATCAAAATTCGAAATTGTTTTAAACGCGTAAGATTCTTTTTGAAATGGGAGGGCTATTAATTTTTCCATTGCAGTAAGGGCAGTAGAAATTGTTTAATTTCAAAAAGAATCTTACGCGTGTAAAACAGTTTCGAATTTTGATAAAGAAAACTTTACTGTATTTCGATAATATAAAATAACAAAAAGGAGCTTTTGTATAGAACATTCCGCTAGTTTTCGAACGACATCGTTCTTCAACGGGCGTGAAGATAAAGCATGACAATATATATAGAGGTACAATGAGAGACAAGTGATATGACTTGCCATTAAAATATCACTTGTCTATCATTGTACCTCTATATATATTATCATACATTATCTTCACGCCCATTGAAGAACGATGTCGTTCCAAAGCTAGCGGAATGTTCTACACAAGAATCTCCTTTTTGTTATTTTATCACAATATAGTAATGGTAGTCACAAAGTTGTTCTCTACATACAAAGAAAACTTTACTCTCTATGATTGGGGGCGATAATTTTGGCAATCTTAACTTTAAATTTATAGAATTTCGAGAGATACTTTTACTGTTCAAGACAGAATTTTCGGGAAGCTAAGCCAGGAATCTTGGCGACACTGTGGTTGTGGTGGAATTGTTCTTACAGTCACCTACATCATTCTTACGGGATTTGTGGAGCCTCAACTGTACGTCTCTTTGTTCATACTCTTTACTAATATCCTAAATTAGGGTGTATGGCTTGACGGATGCTAATTATTTGAAATCCAATCTACATATATACACTCATGGACAAAACTTAAGGGAGTTGAACGTCTTTTATGTCGTCAGTCGTCTATTTATGGAGGAGAAAGTAGCATTTTTTGTTCACACTTGGTTATCTGGTGTGTCTTCAATAAAGGTCACTGTAATATCTTTTAGAGTTATTGTCTCAATCCCGATATACATGCTGAAAGGTACAACTTCCTTAAGTTTTGTCCATGAGTGTATATTGGTTATCTCGTGTGTCTTCAATAAAGGTCACTGTAATATCTTTTAGAGTTATTGTCTCAATCCCGATATACATGCTGAAAGGTACAACTTCCTTAAGTTTTGTCCATGAGTGTATATTGGTTATCTGGTGTGTCTTCAATAAAGGTCACTGTAATATCTTTTAGAGTTATTGTCTCAATCCCGATATACATGCTGAAAGGTACAACTTCCTTAAGTTTTGTCCATGAGTGTATATTGGTTATCTCGTGTGTCTTCAATAAAGGTCACTGTAATATCTTTTAGAGTTATTGTCTCAATCCCGATATACATGCTGAAAGGTACAACTTCCTTAAGTTTTGTCCATGAGTGTATATTGGTTATCTGGTGTGTCTTCAATAAAGGTCACTGTAATATCTTTTAGAGTTATTGTCTCAATCCCGATATACATGCTGAAAGGTACAACTTCCTTAAGTTTTGTCCATGAGTGTATATTGGTTATCTGGTGTGTCTTCAATAAAGGTCACTGTAATATCTTTTAGAGTTATTGTCTCAATCCCGATATACATGCTGAAAGGTACAACTTCCTTAAGTTTTGTCCATGAGTGTATATTGGTTATCTGGTGTGTCTTCAATAAAGGTCACTGTAATATCTTTTAGAGTTATTGTATCAATCCCGATATACATGCTGAAAGGTACAACTTCCTTAAGTTTTGTCCATGAGTGTATATTGGTTATCTGGTGTGTCTTCAATAAAGGTCACTGTAATATCTTTTAGAGTTATTGTCTCAATCCCGATATACATGCTGAAAGGTACAACTTCCTTAAGTTTTGTCCATGAGTGTATATTGGTTATCTGGTGTGTCTTCAATAAAGGTCACTGTAATATCTTTCAGAGTTATTGTCTCAATCCCGATATACATGCTGAAAGGTACAAATTCCTTAAGTTTTGTCCATGAGTGTATATTGGTTATCTGGTGTGTCTTCAATAAAGGTCACTGTAATATCTTTCAGAGTTATTGTCTCAATCCCGATATACATGCTGAAAGGTACAACTTCCTTAAGTTTTGTCCATGAGTGTATATTGGTTATCTCGTGTGTCTTCAATAAAGGTCACTGTAATATCTTTCAGAGTTATTGTCTCAATCCCGATATACATGCTGAAAGGTACAACTTCCTTAAGTTTTGTCCATGAGTGTATATTGGTTATCTGGTGTGTCTTCAATAATGGTCACTGTAATATCTTTCATAGTTATTAAATCAATCCCGATATACATGCTGAAAGGTACAACTTCCTTAAGTTTTGTCCCCATGAATGTATTTGTGCCAACTCAGCGGGCCCCCGATCGACGACAAATAAGACCTTAGGTTTACTACGGCAGCAATACCGTAGCTTTCATAACGTTGATTGCTCTCTATACCTTCTCCTCAACCCTTTCTCTTAAAATGTTACCAGAAATAAAAATAGCAACAAAATATGAGGATTGAAAATATATCTTTTCAACCAAGGAAAATTTGGAGTGTTTCGGTGTAAGCTCGGGAAATCTTATTATACCATCAACGTGATTCTGTAAAAATAAACACAATCGCCATGTTTGTAAACATTATATAATCAAAGAAGACCTGCCTTCTTTAAGTTTATCCGCAATGTCACTAAACTCAGAGGCTGCCAAGAGCTAACCATATATGCCATCCGTTTATACTATCCACAACATACTGAAGACATTCCGAGATTTTTACTTTAGATATCAATTTTTTAAAATTTGCATAACTAAGGAAACATCCATAATTGCATAATGTATCTACAATTGCATATTGCCGAAGGACGTTGTACCAAAGCAGAAGAGTCGGTCACGCTTCAATACAAGGAATGGAAGACTCTCTCTCCACATTTTAAATATTCCATAAAGGAAATTTCTCCGTCCAATCTCATCCCGATAAATAAATAACAAAAGAAAGAAGGGAAATTTACCTCTGGCAGCTAGGTCGGCCAATTCCATTAGGGAACACGAGCCGAGCGGCGATGGGCAATCCCTGGAAGAAAAAAAAATCCATTAACCTCTTTTATAAAAATAAATTGAAGTAGTTTAAAAAAACAGGGGAATATCGGGAAAATTATATTTTTCACCCCGAGATTTCAATATGTGTAGAAGCGGTGTTCTACAGTAAATAAGAGGTTTAACGTCCATCTTGGCCTGCACCACTTGTGTAGATTGGGTGCCGTTTATGACCCCCCGTTGGACAGTATGGCCCCGGGGTACACTTTGTTCAGCTCTAACAGTTCGAGAGTTGAACATGTCGACAACCATAATTCGACTCAACAGCTCGTCCCGGGACGAGAGGGGTCGATCGTCTAATTGCCTTCGATCCTCCCCCGTCAAAAATATCCGACGCTATAAATGGGGCAAACGCCCCGACACAATATTGGACATCGCTGACAGGATAGGTAGAAACTTCTTCAGTGTTTGTTATACTGGTGGTCACGTGACACAAGTTTCTGTACGGACAGTTGTTTTATTGGACAACTACATATGCAAATTATACTGTTGTCGGACTAATTTACATATTATGCTGGTGAATATGTAACTTCTACCATACAGCGAACTCTTTATTGAGATAAGTCAAATATTGTGAAAACATGTGAGGAACAAACCATATTTTTATTTAAAGAGACATCAGCGACCGTCTCTCCCCTTTGAACCTTCTCTAATGCATCTGTCAGTTTATTATTTGCAAAAACATTTGAAAACAAACGTTTAAAAATAAAAGGAAATTTTAGTGTTGAAACAAATTCTAAAATTGATACCAGGGTTTAAACCCATTATCACGGGCGCATTGAACCATGGGGGCGAGCAAGTATAGAAATTGAGGGACAGTATGTAACTTAGCTCCGTCTCAGCATAATTGATATGGGACAACATTAGGAAGAAATATATAGGAGATGGCCTTCAAGTTTTGGAAATTGTGGTATATATATTATATTGATAAAATTTTATAAATGACCTACCGCATAAATTGTTTTTGTAAAATGAATTCACTAGGAGCTTTTCCATTTCTAAACCTGTAATTAAAATTATATTAATTTTTAATATTATAATAATTTTATTAATATTAAAATTATAATATTTGCATAATATATATTTCATTCTACACTGCATCTTCCATTTATTCTAACTACAAGTTGAGAACACGCTTCGTGGACCAATTAAAGGATGGCTTGACGGTCACCTAGATGGTACATGGAGCTTAAGACAGAGATGGTCGTGTTTGGGATGTAATACGTACAGTACAACGTACGATCGCGAATAAAATGATACTTAATAACAGGCTGAGAAAGGGATAGACCCGATAGTTCCCATAAATTTATTTAAAAAAAAACTTGCATTAAATCTCATTTATATAATTTTTATCATCTATGATGTGTATACATATAAAACATATAAATTGATTACCAACAGCAACAACACAAAACTTTATTAAGACCTTTTAGTCTTATACAGATTCTTCAAGCAGAAATTTAGGATTTTAAAATGATTTCTTGAAAATAAAGATACTTCGGCCAGTAAATCTTTTTATTACCTCGACGTTTCGACAAAAAGCATTTGTCCTCGTCAGGAGAAAACAAAAATGTAAACATTTGGCAAGGCGTTACAAATTATTATTAACGCCTATATATAATCATAATTTTTAACGCCTTTCCAAATGTTTTAATTTTTGTTTGCTCCTGACGAGGACAAAAGTTTTTTTGTTGAAACGTCGAAGTAATAAAAATATTTACAAGATTTTCAAGAACTATTAATGCCGGCCAGGCGAACTCTATCTTTAAAATGATTACCACAAGTGTAGGAAACAAATACAGGAGAAGATGACCAAACTTCCAACTATAGAAATTATCCAGTTCTCTCTATCACAAATTAGTTCAGAATAATTTAGTTTGAAAAAAAGAAGGATAAGAAAGTTGTAGTTTTTTTTTAAATCAACGAATAGCTTATATTTATTCCGACAGATGGCGCAACCCATCAACAACTTTTAGTTGCACGATTAGGTGATGCCTTTTTATCAATTCATTCAACCGATCCAAGTGCAATTTCACTTTTGTACTATTTTTTCAACAACGAATTTGTTGCGGAAATCCCAGAAAATATTTAAATGATGCCGTATATATTTTTGCTTATCCCTAGTACACGTGGTACAGGCCATGATATTCATGGTGGGTAGAAGTTGGTAACTGCTTTTACTGTAAGTGCACCACACGTCTACACATGGGAAAAGCAGTTCGACTTTGCCGTATTAATATATACAGTTATCAGCGTCATAATCAAGCAACAATTCTTAATCAATTCTGTCACCGTTTGCTTTGTGAATGGAATAAATACCCAAATATGGCCATTTCTCATAACCACCGGTGGTTCAGTGGTAGAATGCTCGCCTGCCACGCGGGCGGCCCGGGTTCGATTCCCGGCCGATGCATTTTTTTTTTTACAATTTTTAAAACTCATTTATATATTATACAAGAATGACATCCACGGCGCCAATTTATAATTGTAACGAATAGTATTTGAATAAAAACATTTAATCGGGTAAACCCCGGGCGTTGCCCGGGTCATTCGGCTAGTATATGAATAAAGTAAATGAATTTTCAATAATTAATAAGAAAATTGTAGTTTGGTTCAGTAGCGGAAGTAAACCGTCCAAGGTAGGAAGAAGATTGTGAGAAAACGGTGTCTTTAGACCACATAAATATAGCCGGGTTAAAAAAACAAGACTTCGGTCAGTAGTAATATATTTTAATCAACGTTTCGGCAGAAATATTCCTGAGTCCCAGGTCTATTTATAAATTCCTTTCTCCTCCCTGACACATAAAGCTGAAAGTATTGAAGCCATTTTAAATGACACACTTATGTATTCTCTCTGTGTACACAACCCTTCCTCCAACTTTTTATACTCCAATATGCAAATGAAGGGGAAAAGTTCATCAATAAGTTCTAATTACTTAATTAAAACTACTTCCCGCAATTAAGTAATTAAAATAAATTTCTGCATTTTCAAACACGATGGAATAAGTTCTATGGATTTTTTTGGTACATAACTAAAACTATCGAAGCACGATTTGTTCATATTTACAAATAATAAAAAAAAGCTCCTACTGTCTTCAACTGCAATGAAAAGATATTGGGAGGGCCTGGCTCATCAGTGGTGAACCCTCCCAGCGGGTTCGCCAGTTTATCATATAGCTTTTTAGAGTTTTACTATTGTACTGGGAGATTCTGTGAATGGAATCTGAGTTATGGTATTTAACCAAACTATGAATATAAGGTGTATTTTTTACTTGAAAAGAAAATAACCCTTTTTCAATTGGATTATTTCCTGAATATAGAGGGCACCCTAGGTTTACACAATAGTTGAATACATTACAAGGATACAAGGCATTAACACGCCATCTCTCGGCAATAAAATAAACTATTTAAACCTTTTTTCCCCAACTAAAATAACTGCCCATATTGAGGTGGAAACATATAGAGAGGGGCGTGGCTCATCAACGGCGAAACCGCTGGGAGGAAGATTGACCACTGAATGATAAGATAGGTCGTTTCATAGAGAAATAAGAATTGTGCTAAGTTAGTTTATGGAAAATAAAAATAGGCCTAAATAACTCGAGTTAACCCTATATAAACCCCTTACACTGGAGAGTTGATTCTTTCTATTTAAGCCTATTTATCCTAAACATTGACTTAATTGCCGCTATCCTATATAACACTCTGTGTGTGAATATAGGCTTTTAACTTTTAATTAGAAAATTTTAATTTCAATTTAGACATTTTTCATTTCAATTTAGACATTTTTCATTTTAATTTAGACATTTTTCATTTCAATTTAGTCATTTTCAATTTTAATTTAGACACATGGACTTTTCTATTAAAAAATATATATATATTAACTTTATTAACATCATGAAACGCGATATCCCAAACTCAGGGATATTAGCGTCAATACATTAAACTGCATTACAGCAATTCGGCTATATACAATCCTGTTCAATTCATTATTTTACATAAATTAACTAAAGAAAATTGTCCAAAGAGAAAAACAAACAACAAAGCAAAAGCACACAGAGCAAGCATCGCAGTTCTTTTTTTTTTCTAAGATTCCTTCTCTTTTTTCCAATTCAAGAGAAAGTTGTATATGTATTTACAAAATTGATCAAAATTTTTATACTTTTCTTTTTTGTCTACAAATTCATCAAGCTGTCCAATACGACCAAATCTATTTTCCCTAAAATCCTGGAAAATTGGGCACTCCAGAAGTAGATGTCTCGCGTCTTGAATTTCACCTCCGCAGAAGCATCCTGGTTCCTTCACGGCGCCGATAGTTGCCAAAAATTTCCCAAAATTGCCATGATCTGTAATGAATTGGATATTATAAAAATTTGGACGGAAAAATCTTGGAATTCCTAATACGAAAAAGCTTCTGGAGATTTCATTAGTATTCTCAAAAATTTCATTCATTTTTGCATGTAAGAATGATTTGACTATACTTGGAGCATGGGGTTCGTAAGTAATTAGATCTTCAATGGACAGTTGAGCTAGATCAAATTTGATTATTCTGGATTCTATATAGTCTGTTAAGAGTGGAATTTTTGCCAAGCTATGCACACAGTTTGATGAAGTGGTTTTGTATGCTCTAACTGCCCATAAAATGATCTGGTACTGCATAGAGTTCAGTTTTTGTTTACAACGATTGTTTAAATATTTGAACCAAATTTCAGAACCGTATGTAAGTACAGGCCTAATGATTGTTTTGAATAAAGTTAACCTCTTTTGAGTGTCTAAACCCCACATATTGCCACTTAGTGAACATAATAAATTTTTCATACGTCCTGCCTTACACAGAATATCATTAACATGCGGTGTAAAGTTAACTTTGTTTTTCCATTTGTGATTAGAAAATTTCATTCCCAGAATTTTTACTTGCTTGACCGGCATTATTATATTGTTATTAACCTTAATAGGTATTTTTTGTCTGTTATGTAGGTATAGCATATTAGTCTTCTCTGTACTGATCGTTAATTTATTTCTATTACACCATTGGATCACATAATTTAAGGTGTATTCACTTGCGGTTTTTAGTCCTTCAATAGTCTTATTCCAGCAAATTATTGTAACGTCGTCTGCATAACATATAATATCTGCATTCATTGAATCAAAATTTATCAACAAATCATTTAGCAAAATATTCCATAGAAGTGGAGATAAAGGTCCACCCTGTGGACATCCTTTAGTTAGTTTCTTATAAAAAGTTTCTGATTCGTATGTAAATTTCACCTCCCTTTCATTATTCAAATAAGATTTTATGATCCG
The DNA here is from genome assembly GCA_030710605.1 of Cordylochernes scorpioides. Lineage (NCBI taxonomy): Eukaryota > Metazoa > Arthropoda > Arachnida > Pseudoscorpiones > Chernetidae > Cordylochernes > Cordylochernes scorpioides. Next base: position 126,514,370 of record CP092863.1, read on the forward strand.
TATTAAATCTGAAGGAACATCATCATTATCCATTCTTTTTATAATAGCAGGCCACCATGCATTGTCGAATGCACCCGCAATATCTATAGCTATCAAGGAAGTCAATTCTTTTTGTTTATGTTTCAATATAGTTTCTATAATTTTATCCATTCCAGGAATTGTTGATCTAGATTTCATAAAACCATGCTGCCTTGAGCTCATTAAATTATTCTCTAAATAATAGTTACTTAATTTATTTTTTATTATATTCTCAAATGTTTTAGATAGATTAGATGTCAATGATATAGGTCTATAACTTTTATTTATTTCATAATTCGTTTTGCCTGGTTTTGGAATTATTTTTAAGAATGATTTTTTCCATTCATTCGGATAATATCCCATTTCTATACATTTATTGAATAATTTATGCAGAATTGGGATTATTTTTATTTTAGCCTGTCTAATCATATTGTTACTAATGTAATCAGGGCCCGGTGCTTTTTTAATATTTGTTTTTAAAATTGTTTCCTCTATTTCCTTAGATTCGATATAAACACTACTTTTATTTTTATATTTAGGCGTATAATTTCTAATCAAAATATGATCATCTTTATCCAAACCTCCAATATCATCCTGAAATAGATCGTTCATTAAACTTTTTATTTTGTCGGTCTTTAAATGATCTGGTAAATTATCTATTAGTGGTAATCCTAAATTTCTATTTTTCGATCTCAATGACTTGAATATCCTGTAAGCATTACCAAATGAGTTATTTGAATGACTTTCTTCTATAAAAATTCTCCAACTCGCTCTTTTTGCCTTTTTACATTTATTTAAATATTTATTTCTCATTGATTTATAGGTCTCTTCAAGGACCTTTCCATGTCGGTAATACAAATTTCTAATATAGTGGAAATCGTTTTTCATTTTCTCCAGCTTCCCATCCCACCAGTATGTATTTGTTTTATGATTTCCGCTTCTTGTCTTGACATTTAGTGACAGATAAGCTGCCTCTTTAATTATTTGTGTGAGAGTCTTTACAATGTTGTCAATATCTTTGATTTTTGACGCGTGGTTTATCATGGTGATAATATTATCTACGTCTTGTATTGCTATTTTTTCGGTAAATGTTTTCCAATCAGCATCTTTTTCTATAAATTTCCATGTTGAGTTTTGAACTGTCCTTTGCCTGTTAAAATTGTGATAAATGTCAAAGGTTATTGCTACGTGATCTGAAATGTGCGTCAATATAGTCGTCTTCCAGTTTTGTACCAAACTTATTGATTTTTTGTTTGAAATCGTAAGATCTATAAAGCTAGAATTTCGGCAGGTGGGTATCTTAAGATTATGAATAAATAGGTTATGTTCATCTATGATGGAGTGGAATTTGAAACCATTGGAGTTTGTTGTCGGATCAAACCAGACTGGGTGTCTAGAATTAAAGTCACCACATAGTATAATAGGTTGTTGATTGTAGGTCTCCAGAAGCTCTTGGATAAATTTTCGATGAGTGTCATTAAATCTATGTGGATGTATATAAAAGTTTGCGATAATAGTATTTGATTTTGCTGAATTTAAAGAAGTGGTTGTACAAAAGGAGTTTGTGAATTTATTGATTTTATTAAATTTTAAACTCTTATTCATAAAGATCGTTGCAGTGTAAATTTGTTCATCTGTATAATTTGTTCATCTATATATCATACAAAAATTATCATACTCATACTTTTTATAGAAAAGTCCATGTGTCTAAATTAAAATGAAAAATGTCTAAATTATAAAATGAAAAATGTCTAAATTAAAATTTAAAATGTCTAAATAAAAATGAAAGTGTCTAAATTAAAATGAATAATGTCTAAATATAAATTAAAACTGTCTAATTAAAAGTTAAAAACCTATATCACAAATATATTGCCAAAGCCTGCCCATGTAAGTATTTACGTTATTTATTCATCTTAAAGTTTTAACAAATTTATCGATTTTTAAAATATTATCAAGTAAAATAATTTTTGTAAGATATACATTTTTTTCTATTGCGCTGTTGTCTTCCTTGTTACTTTAGTAATAAAGCCTCATCCTCTTTAATGGGAACTTGGAATTTTCTATGGCGACATGGACACCAGTGAACATGTACATCCTACCAAGGTGGAGCTATACATATAGGAAAATATTGAAGATAAATAATAATAACATTTATAACATAGTGCAGCAGCCAACACCTCTCTGTAATCGACACCTTGTTACAGAGCCAACATGTCATTTAGAGAGAGTTGTCCTCTTACCAGAGAGCTGTTATTTAGTAAAAATGGTCATTTTGGTGATGAGAACTGTCCTTTGTAGAGACGTGTCCTCTAGCGAGAGAGCTTATTAAAAAGCATGTTTATAACATGTGCATAAACAATATTGCTATTTCCCTATATCGATTAGCTTTGGAGAAGGGTGCGCACAGAATGGTGGGCGAACTCGTGGTAGTTTAGTGAACTACAGGGCTTCATCAGGTGGGATTAGAGAAACATACACTCATGGACAAAACTTAAGAAAGTAGAAAGTATTTGATGTCGCCAGTCGTCTGTTTTTTTTAAGGAGACAGAGGTTGTTTATACTTGGTTATCTCGCGTGTATTCAACACAGGTCACTGTAATATCTTTCAGAGTTATTGTCTCAATCCGGATATACATGCTATAAAAGGTACAACTTCCTCAAGTTTTGTCCATGAGTGTATTTTTGAGCACAATTTTTATAATATGAAAAAATAGTACAAAAGTGAAATTGTACTGGGATAAGGTAGATAAATTAAGACATCTCCTGTGCGTGCAACTGAAACTTTCAGTTGCAGGATAATTTTATAATATATCAACATATATATTCAGAATATAATGTATCACAGGACTATAGGATATGCCTCAAAAATACTTTACAATTTCAAAGTTTAATAACATGACTTTAAACTGTAGTTTAAATTCTACAATTTTGTAAGCTTTATTGAGTATTTTATTTTTAGATAACACAGGATTTTAGAGGAATGCGTGCCGTCTGCCTGTGTTACGGGGTTTATTGACAACAGATCTGACACTCGGGTCCAACCAGAGAGTAACAAACACGAAAGATTTTAATTAAGACATATAGTCTTATATTTTTTCTCCCCATTGAAAAAAAACATAACAAAATATTTTTAAAACTTGATTCTGCTGACGTTATGTGGCGCTGAGTTTGTTGTTGACACACTTTAAAATGTTATAATACCTTGATAAAGGTTGGCGTTCAGCCAACTGAAATATTGGTAAAATAAATGATATTTTGATCCAATATATGCCTTTTTTTATTAAAGTATTATATATGTATTCACCACGGAGTAGCCTGCCAAGGAAAAATAGTGAAAAAGTGAATTTTATTTACATATAGTCCTAATGATAGTAAGTAGTTTAATTAAGACAACTTAGAATATAATTTGGCATAGAACCATCCTCTCAATCTCCTGTCAAAAAAATAAAGTATTACAAAGACTTCAAGAAGACAAGCTATGTGCCTGGGATGGGAAGTGGCTTCCAGAACACCCTGTATATAAAACCAGATCCATACATTTCAGGATTAAAGAGGCATCAATCTAATCCCATTGTCTCCCCAACTTCCTCTCCAGGTATGTGACAATTCCAGTAGAAATATAGAAATCAGTTTGCTTACCCTTCAGCTCAGATAACCATGATACATAAATGGAAAATTTTCCGGGAGGAAATTGATCCATAAAAGCCTAGGGCGCCTCTCCCGTCAAAATAAACGTCAAAACCTGACGCCATCTATTGACCGTCGCCGCAACTAGCGGCCTCGGATCGGTGACAAAGCCATAATAAAGTGGGCGCTTCTCAGTTTTCCAAATCTGGTGTTGTGGCTTTGTCACCGACCCGAGGCCGCTAGTTTGCGGCGATGTCGTCAGGTTTTGGCGTTAATTTTGACGGGAGAGGCGCCCTATGCTTCTATGGATGATACATTGATTTAAAACATTCTATATGTGGCACACCAACAGAGTTTGCAAAGTTTCAAGCAACTTAAGATAGTAAACTCTACGTAACGGTCTCTCTATCTCTATTTACCAACATTTTCCTTACTTTTGTCTCCTTCATTCTAACGCATGGATACAATAATGAGTTATAACTAAAAATTTACCGAGACTCCTCAGATGGGATTTTAACTCTATCGTAGTAAATATTTAAAGGGAAGTGTAACACAGTTAACTCTATCTAAGCTAACAAGATACTAGAAGTTAGTAAAACTTTAATAAAGCTCAGGACTGGCTGTAGTTCTATATATGGTCGTAAAACGGCGCCAAGTGTACACTCATGAAGATAAAACTTAAGGAAGTTTTACATTTTACCATGTATAACGGGATTATAACTCTGAAGGATATTACAGTGACCTTTATTGAAGACACACGAGATAACCAATATACACTCATGGACAAAACTTAAGGAAGTTGTACCTTTTAGCATGTATATCGAGACAATAACTGTGAAAGATATTACAGTGACCTTTATTGAAGATACACGAGATAATCAAATGAGAAGAAAATTGACTCTGTCTCCTTAAAAAAAAAAAAAAACAGACGACTGGCGATATCAAAGACTTTCCACTTTCTTAAGTATTGTGCATGAGTATATTGATTCTGGAAATTCTCCCGGACCCCATCATCTATATAAAACTAATAAAAAAATTAAAATAATTATAATAATGAGGCTAAGATTTTAAGAGCGATATGCTAATGACAATATTATGTAGTAATTGTTAAAGTGAAACAAAGGCTTAGAAGCTGTACATTGTTATAAACCCTTCCGTGGTGTCGTTGAGTTACATCTACAGTCCTCCGCTCTGCCCACGTCTAGGATAGAATACAAATATAGAGGAAGCCGTGGTAAATACCCGCGTTTTGATCCTTTCATTTATTTTGTTGGAATCTTATCATGTAATTCTGTGTATGAGACTAATTGTGTTAACTAAGCTTTCTTATATACACCATCTGTATTATTGTTATGTAAATAGGTTTTGATTTAAAAAAAAATATTTTACTTTGCAGACCCCGAGGGGCGAGTCAATGTATGAAGGTGGAGGAGCTAACCTCCCCCATTACTGTATATTTCCCATTAAAAACATTTTTCTTGTAAATTTTCGCTAGAAGTCAATAAAGTTGTTTAAATCATAAATGTATAAAGACGTAAAGTTACGGGAGGATGATATTCAGGTATCAAAAGAGGCACCGCTCCCTTTAAAACAATGTAACTGGTGTCGTGGTACATTCTTCATCTTCACCATAACGTTCTGTACAGGGGTGATGAACCAAAAGTATTGTTTTAATGCAATTTTAAAGGGAGAGGTGCCTTTTTTGGTACATATAAGACGTTATTTTTTTTTTAAATAAAGAATTTAATGTATTTTAAATATTTAATCAACTACTCCGTAAAATGTTTATTTTCCAAATTTATTATAATTAGCAAGCTTTCGGGTTTAAGAACTCTTCCATAGGAATTTCATCCAAATATATAAATATTTACATACATTTGTATATATATATATATATATATGACAATATAATAAGGTGGGAAGAGAAATAAGGACACCACAAGTTTGGAAGAGGAATCCCAGACAACCAGAGAGAGAGCCGGGCGGCCGTTCGTGTCGCAAACAATCCCCAACTGTCTTAAAAGTCCCAAGGTGTTAACGGACGGGACCCCATTTGCCGCCCCTTGGAATGTCGCTGCTGTCTCAAGTGACCGGACCGTCTCTCTCTGGGCTGGCTCTAGGTTTGCTTTATTATTCCTGGAAGAGTATATATTATGACATATATATATATATATATATATATATATATATATATATATATATATATATATATATATATATATATATATATATATATATATATATATATATATATATATATATATATATACTAGGCGAATGACCCGGCTTCGCCCGAGAAATCCCTTGGGTGCAATTTCCTTTATAGTAAAAGTATATCAATAATAAATATTAGAAGTGCCATAGAATAGCAATACAGAAGTAACACATAAACTACAGGAAAAAAAGTGTGTGTGATGGCAAAAATTGTATTATATTAGTGTTTAGGTATTTGATTTGATTAATATAGTTGATATAATAATATATATATATTTATATAATATAAATGAGTTTTAAAAATTGTAAAAAAAAAAATGCATCGGCCGGGAATCGAACCCGGGCCGCCCGCGTATATATATATATACGCGTATATATACATTTAAATGGATGTATATGTATACATACAAATAGAATCAAATATACTCCCGGCAAATTTTCCATCTATATACATACAAATGTATGTAAATATAGATTTGGATGAAATGCCTGTAGTAGAGTTTTTAAACCCGAAACCTTGCTATATATATTTGAAAAAAAAAAAACCTTTTGGGGAGTAGTTAATTAAATATTTAAAATACTTTTCTGTAATTTACAACACGATGGAATTTATATATATGAAACAATGATGATTTTCTATAAAGATGTAAAAATTGTCAAAGGTAATCAATCACACCTCTCAAAGCCTTTGTAGCTAAGTGTCGGCACAGACTCGCTAAAAAGACCGGCCAGTCAGACCTGAGTGGGTAAACGTCAGCGAGCGAGTAGTCTCCACCAATCAGCGGGCGGGGATCTTCCAATAAGAAGACAGCACCGTGCCGTAAAGTGTGTATAAATACATGTGCTTCTATTTCTGGCATTTCTCGCCCCACCAACTTTCTACTTGGGCGGACCACCACCTGCAGCCCCACCCACTTCTAAACTTAGCCGCCACCTCCCTCCCTCGCTATTTCTGTCTTTGATCCCGCTGTTGGAGACCACTGGATAGATAGGCTGTTGATAGTTACTGGATAGATAGTCTGTTGATAGTTACTGGGTAGATAGTCTGTTGATAGTTACTGGATAGATAGTCTGTTGATAGTTACTGGATATGATATGAACTGATTATACAATATGCAAAGAGGTAGCACAAACATTCAGCCAATAAACTCCTCTCTTTTACTCTCGCGCTGTGTAAAGGAATGCTCTAAGTCTAATTGAAGGAGAATGTGACTGAACCGATATATATAATT
>CP092863.1:126521560-126652354 GCA_030710605.1 Cordylochernes scorpioides
AGCAAACACGGGCAGTTTAAGTTATATTATTGTTTTTATGTGTCTCCGGATTCTTGGGGATCTTGTTGTTGTTCTTGGGAATTTTTATTTTCTGACTTGATGGATATTAGAAAGGTCAAAAGTTAAAAGAATAAATGTCAGACTGTGGGTGACAAACTTTCTGCCGGTGGAGGAGCGGTGTAAACCATCCAACAGCCGCGACCCGGGATCGAATCCCCGCATTGGTCTTTTTTTTTTTTTTCTTTAAAAAGTTTTTTTTTTTCTATGGCTCCCGATTTTCGAAAAGTTCCAACCCACCAGTGAGTGCAAGTAATCAAACGGGGCTTTTTCACATTTGTAAGTGCAAAAAAAAAAATCGAACTGCGCACGCTTTCATCATGCGTAGGCATGTGGTGTACTTACAGTAAAAGCAATCGCTAACTACTCACCATGATTATCATGGCCTGTACCACATGTACAAAGGATAAGTACAAAAAATCCATGTGTATATCCTTATTCTCAAATATAAATTCAATGCCATCTATCAATAAAATTTATAATAATTTTTCAATGTATGTTTCCTATTATAAACATTATCAAATAATATCTCTACAGACTTTACTGCAATATGACTGAAGTTATTAAATGAGAGGGTTTGGCTTATTAGTGGTGAACTCTCGCAGCCTTTTTGCCAAATTAATCTACAGACCGCTATTGTATTGTTTCTCTATATCTTCTTCTTTCTTATCTACACTCAATTATATTAGGGTATCAAGTTGTGACCCTTGATGGTGTCTGTTTGACAACCATCATGACTGGGTGAAGTAGAATGCATCTGCCTTTGTCATTAAGACTGGGAGCACTACTCAGTAGCAGGCCGACTTAGCTCCAAAATAAATGGACATCTCTGACATGAGGAACAGACGCCATGTACAGCCACTCCTAACATGGAGTACAAACGCTGCTCATCCTGTATCCCTGGAGTCCTTACAGGGTACTATCAGCATGGCCAGCTGAACCCAGGTTTTTTAGTGAGCTTGTTACTGCTCCCCCTCCTCCTTTTTCATCCGGGCTTGGGACCGGCAAAGTTAAAGTTTAGTTAAACTAACTAAAGAGTTAGTTTCTCTATATTAACTATATTTGTAATTTACTAATAGCTGTTTTAATAGGAAATTATATTTGCGGAAGAGCATTGATCGATGCAAGTTATTGTATTATACCTCTCCATACCCATAAGCTTATGTCCATAGGTTCCTTAAAAAATCCATAAACTACTCCCCATAGTAAATACAGGATATATAAGAAAACCAATCCAATACAATAGTAGAGCTGTCTGGAGATTAATTTGGTAAAACCGCTGAAAGGGTTCACTATTGATGAACCAAGCCCTCTCATTTAATAACTTAAATAATTGCAGTAAGGTCTGTAGAGATAATATTTGATAATATTTATCATTAGAAACACATTGCCAAATAAATAAAAATATTACAAATTTTATATCTTAATTTTCTATAGTGTACTGAGTTATTTGTAAATTATATAAAATGCAAATAAATTTTCCATTTTATTATTGTTTTGTCAAATTGTGGGATAGTATTTGAGGGCGTCCAAAGATTTCAATCAAAGTATGATGACGTCATGATGTGATTAGCCAATGGGTGGTTATTTTCCCCTTGACGTCAGTGGGGGAGTGTGGAAACTTCCCAGCTGTCGAACAGCTGTCCTCACCCCCAGTTAAATGTCACCAGATTGCTGTCATTTGATATAAGGTCAGAGGAAATACAAGCACTTAACACCGCAGTGTAGTTGTTTGCGCCCTTTCTCTCCGGGGTTACACTCAGTTAGTAGTTTCTGACCTTGAAATACCGCCCTGGTCTTTCCTGGAGGTGGTTGCTCATCGGAGGTGGTCACACATCATTTATATGTCATTTTTAAAGTAAATAGTTGTACAAGGATGATATTAATGTACCAAAAGAGGCACCTCTCCCTTTAAAAAATGCATTTAAAATACATTTTTGTTTATCACCTCAATTCAGGACGTACTATTGTTGATAAATAATGTACCACAACACCAGTTTTTGCAAACTCGGATAAACTGTACTGATGAGGGCCATAGTCCGAAACCAGACAGGTTGACTTTAGTCTATATTTGCAAAAACTGGGGTTTTGGTTCATTCTTTATCAAGCATTCAGTACTGGGGAGATAAAAAAAACGCATTGTTTTAATGTATTTTTAACGAGAAAGTTGCTTCTTTTGGTACATATTTTTACGTAATGATAACATCACACACAAGTACACACACCACCATGAGATATAAACCCGTAAACCCACATTTCAATTACATTTACTTCTTAGTTGAGAAATCGAAGAATGATTTCACAGACTTGACCAGACAGGATACATCTTAACGAAGCAGTAAAGTTGCATATAAATGCAGTCGTTGTTCAGTTCGTGAAAAAAGATAGGCTGACAAAAGTTACTTTAACGGGTTATCACACAAAATTCAATAATCTAGGGCCTACCGTGAGAGTAACTTAATACATACAACAAAAACGTACACTCAAGAGTACAACACCAACAACAAAAAGGAGATAAATAAAAAAATCACGATTTGTTAAATAAAATAAAAAACAATACTTATCTTTTATTTGCAGCGTTGATAAGGAGCGGACCGGGGTTACACAGGTATGCGAAGAGATCCCCAGACACGGAAAAACCACGTAGAAAACACTTTGAGCGTCTCCACCCCAATTCTCCACTCTCTGAGCCCCGTCGCATTCCCTTAGTCCCCTCTTATATACAGACATGACCACATTCGTCCAATGACGTGAGAGATTGGTTCACTAACAAACAACATTCTTCCCGCTAAACTGATCAGAAAAAACTGAAACTGAAAATGTCAATATAATTAGACAAGTATTGTAGATTGTGCGATGGAATCCGTGAAATAATTGACTATTAAGTGGCGGTTTTCCATTCTCACAGTATAACGTATTATAGACTGGCCCCCAGTGAGCTATTAAGCTTACGATATTATCATTGATAGAATTATTGTATTTAACAAATTCCATTTAAAAAAAAAGAATAAAAATATTAAGGTATTAGTTTATTTTAATTTTGATATCGCAAGTTTTCGAGCAAAATCTCTGTTCTTCAACGGAAAAATACTTCTATGTACAATATCAAGATGAACTTTGTACAGAAATAATTGAAACAATGTGTTATTGGCATGTGCTCTCGTGCATCAGACTGTTTACAGCTAAAATATTAGATAATATAATGGGATGAAATGTATATTAATTTATAGATAATTTGTCAGGGATATTGCCATATTGGGTTGGGAGGTATATTTTTCTATTAATGCTATTTATTTTTGATGATACCAGTGCTTCCAGGATTTTGTTTTTTAATTTAAAAAATGGACGCTAAGAAAGCCGCCCAGTTATGTCATGGCTGTATTTTAAAATCCAATTATTGATCCATCAGAGAGTTGCGGGCATGTTTAAAACATGAATGTTGGGAAACTCGCCAATATATAGTATTGGCCCTCTCTACACCAGCTACTATAATAATTCAGGCGACGCCAATGTGGAATTTTTAATATGTAAATATGTAAATATACTGCTCCCAATATAATTTGCTTAGATACCATAACCAAGATTTCACTCTACAGTGATGGTTATATAATCAGAGAATCGTCCAATATACAATAGTAGTAAAACGAAATTTGAAATACTATTTCTCCTTGAAATAAATTTTGAATTTTCGTTGAAAAGAAACACATGTGGGATAGTATTTCAAATTTCGTTTTACAATCACAAGCCGCATTATGTTATATTGTATACAATAGTATTGCTTTAAAAAGCTGTTTGGTAGACTAAATTAGCGAAGCCGTTTGGAGGATTCACCACTGATGAGCCAAGCCCTCCCAATTTTTATTTTTCATTGTAGTAAGAACAATGAAATTTTGTTTTAATTGTAAAAATTCGTGTCTAAAATGATTTTATTACTTTTATATAGATCAGTGTATAGACACAAGAACGTCCATCACAAAAGCTCATATAAAATTCAAGATAACAAATCATCAGGTAGAGTGAGTTACACCTGGCTTTCATTGCTTCCATCATTGTGTCGTTCAATAATCCTGCGCCACCTCGTGTCAATAAATGATTTAGACTTGTGTATTACCTTGTTTCCAGCGAACACTCTCTTTAAATTGTATCCTAGATACATATATGAAAAAAAGCAATAAAAATAAATAATAAATAAAAAGGTCAGGTGTTGGAATTAAAAATAATAAAGGCATATCCTGACCAGCATTTCTTGGTTTCTCAAGAAGCCTCTGGATTAAAAATATTTTTGGTCGCAGTGGTACAGCCAGCTCCACACTGACGAGCGCCAACAGCTCGAAACGCGTTAGTGAATTTCTTTTCTTGATTTATCAAGAATATGGGTAGGCCAAATATCAGGGAACAGGTTAAATCACTGTTTAGTTGATTTCTGTCCCACTAGATGCGCTCTGCCATCTAAAAAGCACATATGCTTTTGGTCAGGATTTGTCTTTTTTATTTTCAAGATACATATATTTGTCGAGGGAATGACTCGCTGTTACCTCCTCGATGTAAATAGGATAAGAGATGTGCTATCAGGAATAAATACATTTTGTGACGATTGGAAGAGAGGAAGGAGATCTGTTGAAAGACATCGGGAAAATACAAAAGGACTGAACATATAGGAAATGTTATCTACTTATATAATTGCCTTATTCTGTCTGTCTATATGTCTGAAGCTCACGGATAGAATGCGCGCCCATTGGCTGCCAGCGAACACGTGGCCTCCCTGCCCCCCTCTAGACAACCCTGTTATCAGCTGTGCGATACATACACCTGTCTATAGCGGCCACTCTAGACAACCCTGTTATCAGCTGTGTGATACATCCACCTGACTATACAGACCACCCTGTCTATAGCGGCCACTCTGGACACCCCTGTTATCAGCTGTGTGATACATCCACCTGTCTATACAGACCACTCTGTCTATAGCGGCCACTCTAGACAACCCTGTTATCAGCTGTGTGATACATCCACCTGTCTACACAGACCACCCTGTCTATAGCGGTCACTTTAGGCAACCCTGTTATCATCAGTGTGTTACACTCACCTGTCTATACAGACCACCCTGTCTATAGCGGTCACTTTAGGCAACCCTGTTATCAGCAGTGTGATACATACACCTGTCTATACAGACCACCCTGTCTATAGCGACCACTCTAGACAACCCTGTTATCAGCTGCCTGTCTATAGCGGTCACTCTAGGCAACCCTGTTATCATCAGTGTGATACATTCACCTGTCTATACAGACCACCCTGTCTATAGCGGTCACCTTAGGCAACCCTGTTATCAGCAATGTGATACATCCACCTGTCTATACAGACCACCCTGTCTATAGCGACCACTCTAGACAACCCTGTTATCAGCTGTGTGATACATCCACCTGTCTATACAGACCACCCTGTCAATAGCGACCACCCAAGACAACGTTTTTAAAATATATTCGCACTCGGGTAAACCCCGGGCGTTGCCCGGGCCATTCGTCTAGTAAAATATATAAATGAAGCCTCCAGGGTTAAGTTTCTTGTGAAACTTTTTATTTTCAAGCTTTCGGACTTGTCAGTCTTTTTATTTATTTCTATTGTTTTTTCATATATGCATCTAGGGTACAATTTAAAGAGTGTGTTCGCTGAAAACAAGGTAATCTACAAGTCTAAATCTGAATTAGTTATTGACACGAGGGAGCAGGATTAACGAACGATACAATGATGGAAGCAATGAAGGCCAGGTGTAACTAACTCTACCTGGGGATTTTAATGTGATAATCCTTTTGAAGGACTGACAAGTCCGAAAGCTTGAAAATAAAAAGATACACTAGAAACTTAACCCTGGAAGCTTTGTTTATTTTATAATATAGGAAATGTGATGAAGAAAGTTGTGCAGTTAAAAAAGCATGGAAGAAACTGTATTAGAAAAATAATTGAACTGAAGTCTGGATGTGAAGCTATAAATAAATAAAGAGAAGAACTAAAGTTAAAGAGAGAGAAACATGACCTCAGTGGAGACTAGGACCTGACCAATGGCAGCAATAGAAGACTATCCGTATAAAAAAACTTTTATTAGTTCGAATTGTTGGCTATAGATGGCGCCACCTCCATCAGCGTGACGTCACGGCCCTATAAATAAAAAGTTTCCATGAAAGGTATTTCATCGGAAGGTTCAAAATACTCGAAGGACGTCTGACGGCATGGTAAGAAAAATAAAATCTCCAACATTGTTACCATCTATCAACTGACCTTACGGAACCTATAACACGCAGAGGTTTGGATCAACAGACAGTTGGTTCTTTCAAGATATTACTTCCAATCTCTTCTGTCTTGACTTCATAGTCTTTTCCCCCTTTTTATAAATTATTAATAGGCATTAAGAACATCTTAATTCCCCTCTCCCTAGAATACTTGGATATTCTCTTCGACTCTCACGGAGGTGTTCTCTCATCGGAGGTTGTTGAGCTAGTTGGTATCATTTTTGATGTTAAAAAGGTGGTCTCTCAGGAAGGTGGTTGCTCTTCTGCTAGGTCTCTCATGGGAGGTTTTTTTTTATAACCACTGGTGTAAAAAAGTTAAGGAATAAACACACACACACAATAAAATAAAGAGTTTTTTTTTTATTACAGAAAGATGATTGAAATAAATTTGCATATATATATATATGTAAGTATATGGAAATTTGGCCGGAAGGATATTTATCTATTTTAAAATCTATTTTAACAGGAGAAAACATTTTTATTTTAATAGATAAATATCCTCCCGACAAAAAAATTGTATCTCCATTTTTGCCTTAGAATTGGCCTAGTCACTCTACCAGCTAAACACCTCTTTGTCAGATTGTGAAGATTCCACTTGATCCCTTGTGGATCTCATGGAATAAAGCCCACCCTGAACTGACGAGGGTCATTAGCCTGAAACATTTTCGTATCCTACTGTCGCCCCTTTTTTTCAAAGGTGGGCGCTTTTAAGCGAAGTTTGTATTAAATCTTTTTAAGGGTTGTTGCATCATGAATTAATGATATACCTACAATTATGGTGTGTTATCTCTGTGTCTCCAATAACGTTATAACATTCCCATTGTTTTACAACGTACAGTGTTTGAAATGACATTTTAGCGTGCCATCTATTTGTGAATATAGGAATTATAGCGATTCCTATTACCTAATTATAGCGATTTTGACCACCGGTGACATCAAAATATGAAACTTCTTTAAGTTTTGTCCATGAGTGTATTTGAAAAGACAAATTTTTACTATCACAAAACTTAAATATGGAAAATAAATAGTGGGAGGGCTTGGCTCATCAGTGGTAAACCCTCCCAATAGTTTCGCCAGTTTAATCTCCAGACTGCTCTACTATTGTATTAGACTTGTTCAGCTTGTTCCAAAATCACTTTATTAGGTACCGCTTAAAAGAACAACCTAGTGTATGATAATTGCAACAATAAATAATATGTGAAGGTTATTTACATGTTAAACAAAATGTTAACACGGGATTCAATCCCGGTTCATGGCTGTCGGGAATCGAGGGTGTTACCCACTCGTCCACCTACTATTTTGTATTAGACTGAATTTCTTATTTAACCAGCATTTGCAGTAAATTGGTGTTTTGAATTAACTATAGTAGAAATATATACCTGCATTATAAATAGTTATTCCAGGGAGCATTGTTCGAGTGTAGAACTCTCTGGAGAATAAACTGGCGAAACCGCTGGAAGGGTTCAAATTTTCCTTTTCAAATACATCGACAAAATAGCGTTAATAATAATTATAATCGATATTTTCCCAAGTAACAGTGTTGTAGATACATTGACACATCAAACACACATGGCATATTTAAAATAATTTATTTCCAGAATAGATTTTGTTTGTTCCTTGAAATCACAAAGGCGGTGCAACTAACACAAGTTTTGAGCACGTTACTGGTATTGATTCAACACAGGACTTCTTTCTTGCACAAACTGAGAATATAAATGGGAAGATCACTACTTTATAGGGAGGTTTTACAGTAAAATAACCATTTTTACATATAATCATGCAATTTATGAAATCACATGGGAAATTATATAGGTGTTTTGGGCAAGAAAAAGATATAGCTGAATTAAATATAAAAACAAACCTGATCTGTATTTTAACACTTAAAAAAACTAGCCTTAATTACATTTTATAGTTCACAAAACATATATTTAGAGGATACATTTTATGCACAAAGCTCTGTGTTATAAAAAGGTCAAAAAAAGGATATAACGGTAAATATGTAAATTAGCTTCAAATCTAGCTATAGTTGGTGGAGGGAGATCTCTATATAGAGGGAGGGATATTTGAAATAATGACAAATGTTGAAAGTCGTCTTAGAACCTCTTTTTTATATCGTATTTATAAGAAAGAATGAAAGAGCAAATATCTAACATAAATGTTGGACAAAATTAAAGGTGCAAGAGTAAAAATACAGAAAGGAACTTTCTTTTTGGCATCAATTTAACTTAATTAGCTCCAGCTATGAAGTTAATTACTACATATAAAACACGTTTATGATTAAAATTTAATTATTTTTTTTACAATAAATAGTTTTTTTGAATGAAGGAGCTAACAAGGGATATCGGTGAACACTTCCAAGTTGTTACAGTGCATACAAGGAGTGTGGTGAGGGGGAGGTTATACAATAAAAGTTAAAAACAAAACACAAAATGAACACATTTGAATGTAAATACCGGTTTCAAAATGACTAGAAACAAAGAGAGGTGTGTCTACACAACCGAGGAGTAGTGCAGGCGTATATAGAGGTAGTTAGTTACCAAAATTAACATCATTTGGTAGATATATAAGTGGTGTGTATGTGAAGTTAATAAATATTTGCATAACTCTACAGGTTGTACATAGGCATTTAACACATAGGTGTTTAACTTTCAATCTCCTTCCATAGGTCTAGAATCCATTGCTCCATTTCTTCATTTCACACTGATACATGTTCATCCCTGACATTACAATTTAAAATGATCAGCAAGCAATTCAGGGGTTTCTTTAGCTATTTCTATTTCTCTAGTTTTCCGGGGCCAACATGTCTTCCAACTGGATCAGCTGGAAGTCATACTTCTATTAGGTTGATGCAAAAATAATGGCCGATTTCATAAATCCAAATTCAATCGTTGATAATTGCAATTAATTATTTTCAAATATTTTCAAGTAATATATCATTATAAAGCTTATTCACCTGGATGCTCGTGTGGAGGCGAAGAACAGAACCCCAGACACTTATTAACTGACTGCCCGCTGACCTTAGGGAACTAAATCAACTTCCCATAACAAATATGCAACATGTGGTCTACACTAAGGACATACACCAAAGATTCAACAGATTCTGCAGAATGTACTTAACTAAATAAGTGACTACTAATGTAATCAATACTGATATGTAAATATGTTTATATCCCTTTAAACTGCTTTTTTTATTCAAATGTATATATTTCATACGCAAATATCCGATTTGTGGATATAGCGTGTATTCTGCAATTGTTAAATTAATAAAATTATAAATCTTATTTCTTGTTTCATATATTTACAACAATAGTTGCTCCTGTTGAAGGACATGTTGATCCCCGAATGCTAGAGAAATAAAAATAGTTGAAGAAACCTGGCCCTGGATTGCTTTTTGATCATTTTACACTGTAGCTTCATTTTCAAACAAAAATAGGAAATCACATTTGAGTGGGAAAAAACTATTTTTCAATTATAAATAAACTAGTATGTTTATAATATAATATAATGCGGCTTATGATTGTAGAACGACATTTGAAAATTATCCCACAAATGTTTCTTTTTTTTTTCCCCCATCCATGGACACTTTATTTTTCCGTTTATCATTACTCTTCACAATTCATCCTTTCATACTTCATCCCTAAGGTTAGGCGTTATTTCTCCTTAAAATAAATTTCGATTTTTCGTTCAAAAGAAATACATGCGGGATAATTTTCAAATGTCGTTCTACAAACTAGCATGTGTTAAAATACCACACATTCAATCGAACAAAATAATATGAGAATTAAACATTTCATGCATCTCGAGCAATGGTATTTCGCATAATCACACAAATAAACCTGATAGCCAACATTGAATATCAAATTGCAGGATAAGGGCTGTAGAAATAGCTTGTAATTATATATTTAAAAAGTAGCGTTAAAAATATAGTTATAAATTTAAGCCATAGAGGGCGCTAATTTAATGATGATATTAGAGAGAATGTTCGCTATCTGTTGAGAATAAATAGGGATGTTGATGCTGTATGTAAATATGTCCAGGTATGTAAATATGTCCATATATGTATATTTACACGACAACTATTAGAGGACAATGTGGTGACTGGAAGTGGGGCTATATCTACTAAAACATTGTCATTTTGGGGGTTGTTTATAAATTGGGTAAAAAATATATAGAGGTACTGTACACTTGATGTTGGTTCTCTCTTAATATAGATTTATAAATATGTATAGCTCGTCTCTATTTTATTTACAAATAAATAGATTTTTGATGGGTTATAAATATATATTGTAGATATATTTTTATTATAATAAATAGATTATTTTTGAATAAATTATAACACGGCTGCTCTCTCTTTCACACAAAGTGAGTGGTTAACAAAACATTTCTATAGTTTGGATTTAAAACTTTAACACAGAAAACATTTGATAAACATAGAACAGTTATATTTGAAACATTTATATAGGTTTTACAATAGATGAAGTTGTGTTCCGGTACTATGCAAATCGACGCTGTGTACATAACAGTTTAATAACAATGCTATCTTAACACATCTAGCTGTCAAAACATCATTAGAACTTTTATTTTTATAAAATACATATTTCTAAAACTACCAAAACGGATGTGAAAATTATAAGGAGGGTTTAGCTTATCTGTGGTCTTTCTGTTTAGCGCCAATAATGAAAACGTTATTGATCATACAATAAGATAAACAAAACATTTAACATATAATCAGTTTTTAAAATAGCATAGTAAAATATATATATATTATGTATTTTGTTTTATGATAAATATTTTATATATACTCTATCTCGAACAAGATATATATGCAAATTTAACTCTATGTATGTAATTAAGGTTTGTTGTGAGGGAAATATTGGCTGATTATATAGACTGAACAGACACTATGCACTATACATTGTTGTTGTATAATGGTTTGTAAAGAATTCCCTGATGGTCCCCAGCGTATCACATGTTTGGTTCTGCCATTCTAAACAAACATTTCAGTGATGCAAAGTACTGTTGCACTCGTGTGTTGTTTGTAAACTTCTGTGGTTGTTGCTGAACTTGGTGTATGTAATTTACAACTATGTAAGTAATATAATCTTATTGTATGAGTGAACGTCGCTGATATAAAGTTGCATACCGTCAGGGAGTCTTTGTTAACTTCATTTTACCACCTGATCATTCCCTCTTTATTTAATATGCGGCTGCTTTAAACAATATGCTCATTCGGATTTGATTTATTGGAATTCTCCTATAAGGTGCTGTATGCGGGAAGTGGAGTTAAACAACGGTATAGTGGCTGGGAGTATTTTCATCCAAGTTGTGACATTATTGACGGTTCAAGCTATCAGCCTGGCGGAATGGCAGAAAGATATGTCGACCTATAGTACTTCATGCTTTCTTATATCAAACCAATCAAAGTGAGTGAATAGAAATAAATACGTTGTAATACTTTTGAATATATATATAATACTTTTCTCTTAACTTTTCTCATATTGGATTTGTATCACAGATCACGCTTCCTTTCTCCGTATATTTGCATACCGATATCATTCGTTCTTGTGTCCTCTGCTCAAATATTTGCGAAAATGTTTTGTTTTTAAACTTATAAACGTAGTTTATATTGAAACCAGCTGTAATACACGAACTATATGGAAGATTTTTAATAGAATATATGAGGTATCACACTGCAATATAGATTTGAACTTTGTGCTGACAATCTCCTTCTCACACTTTCTTCTTTCCTTTATATTTGGCAATAGCAACAAGTATCCAAAAAATTCCTCTGTTCACCCGGCACTCTTCACTTTCCTCACGTCAAAATAATTAGCTAGTTCATTGAGTGGCCACTAGATGGCAGTCGTCTGTTTAATTTGCATATTTTATGGAAATTTTTTAGGATCAAATATGTAAATTAGTTAACGGAAGCTCTTTGTTTTCACGGAATTCCTTAGGCCTAATTGATTGTTTCTAAACTATTAATATAAACTGTAATAATTTCATTCAAATATTTTTGTTAACACGCAAACTCTAAACTATGCAATAAAGCAACAAAACATATTCACATATACTTTCATTATTTCCTTTCAATGAATACTCTCTCGGACACGCGCAAGTGAAACCTGCGCGCTATTCCTGAAGCGAGAGTTCTGCGCACCCCGCGGTCAGCAAATAACGGGATTGTTTGCCTCCGCACAAAATCATCGGTCAAAATTCAATTTATTTTTCTCTACGACTTATCATGATAAAATATGGGAGGTGTGAAAAGGGGGAATATACTCATATCACGAATTTTGCTTTAAAATATACGTGGAAGAATAGTTGGTCGCAATATATTGTTTTATAAAAGTGTTCCAGTGTGTTTGGACTGAGTGCCTACATCTCGAGGAAGATGGGCGTGGACTTGGAGAGTTTCCTAATGATGATGACTTTCTCTGGGCTGGCGGCGCTGAGGTCGCCCCCGGGCGGCTCGGTCCTGAGGTTAGTGGCCGAGGAGAACAGCAGGTCCTCCTTGGGTCGGATCAGTAGATTGCTGCCGGCGGGCAGGATGTGGAAGGACGCCAGGCGACTCGGCTCTCCGCTGTTGTCTTTGAAGGTGACCACGGTCCTCTTCCTAGACGCGCTGTGGTCTTCGTCCGACGTTTCCTGGAAGCCTTCGTTCTCCACCACTCGCCACTGCTGCTCCTGCGTGGGCGGCTTCAAGATGGTGTTGTCGTAGTGGCCGTTCTGCAGAACCTGGACGATCATGCACGTCTTGTAAGGAGGAGTGAGCGTGGTTTTGACGGGAGGCGGCGCTACGTGCTGCGCGCGTGTGCAGCAGAACAGCTCGCACATTTGCTCGCGGTTGGTGACGTTGCGGAAGACGTAGAGGTAAGGGTTAACTAGGGATGCTAGGAGGGTCAGGATGGAGGACAGCGACAGGATGGGGTAGGGCAGCTCCTGGGGAGTGACGTAGAATGCCTGCGCCATGATGGTGCCGAAGAAGGGTCCCCAACACACCAGGAAAGAAAATACCATCAGAAAGCTCGTCTTGGCCGCCCTCCACTCCTCCCCGAAGAGCGACACGAGGTTGCCGTGGTGGTGGATGTAGGACGAAGCCACGGAGTGGGTGGATATCTTTTTCTTCGGCGGGGAAGGGAGATCGAATTCGGACTTGTCGTGGTCGGAGAGGCAGTTTTCGCTGTAGGTATAGCTGTAGCGGCGAGCACGAGCGGTGTTGAACTTGGCGGCGCGGTACATGGAAGTGTAGATGACGGCGAGGAAGAGAAGGGGGAAGCAGAAGCCCAGGCAGGTGAGGAAGCAAGCGTAGGTCTTGAGCAGCACGCCGTGGGTGCGGCTCACCCAGTACACCATGCAGACGTGGATCTCGGGCTGGAAGGCCACGGGCAGGAAGTTGACGGGCAGCACCATGAGTAGGGCCGCCAGCCACAGCGCCACGACCAGCACTTCGATCCTGCGGCGGGTGATGGTGCGGGAGTAGTGCAGCGGCGTGTGCACGGCCACGTGGCGGTCGAAGGCAATCAGCAGCAGGGAGTGGACGATGACAAGGTCCAGCCACACCTTGAGGACGGCGCTGGCGTCGCACCAGCCCGCAGCAGCCGTGGTGCCCAGGAAGGAGGTGACGGAGGAAGGCACGATGAGGACGAGCTGCAGCAGGTGCGCGACGGACAGGTTGACGACGAAGGCGTTGGAGGAGGTGCGCAGCGCGGGCCGGCAGTAGAAGAGCAGCAGCACCAGCGTGTTGATGAAGAAACCTCCAACGGCGATGGCCATCAACCCCAGTCCCAGGATCTCGTCGGACTCGAGGCGGTCCAAAGCATGGCGCGAGATCTCCGTGGCGTTCGCCTCCTGCATCCTGCCGGGCGGTGTTCAGTCAATCCTGCGCACACACCCAGGACAGATAATTACCACCCCGTGCCAAAAAAATGAGCCATAAAATTCTCAGGCACATTAAAATGGTCTTTCTTTTCTAACAGGAATTTAAAAACAAAACCTGAAAAATGAGCTTTTGTCACTTTTATGTGGCAGCGACGTCGCCTTCGGCGCAGTCAACGGATTGTTAGACTCCCGGAGTCTATTCTCTATTTCACTTTAAAACTTGATATTCCTGATATAGTGGTATCAATATACGCCTATTTACTGCAACTATACCATGTAAATAAGGGAAACAAGTAAAAGTCTTGATTTCCTCAATCAAAATACAGTACTCCTTCCTATCTACAAATTTACACAATTCTTCGACAGGATTAGGAATTATCCCCTGGAAATCGAACACTCTTGAACTTTTGGAGTATTTCCTCCCCGCAGTTCCAACTTGAATCCTCCGCTAATTTCTTCTTCTTTCTTATCTCCACACTGGCTGAAGTAGAATGCGTCTGCCTTTGTTATTAAGACTGGGAGCACTACTCAGTGGCAGGCCGACTTAGCTCCAAAAGAAATGGCCGCCTCTGACATGAGGAACAGACGCCATATGCAACCGCTCCTAACATGGAGTACAAACGCTGCTCATCCTGTATCCCTGGATTAGGAGCCCTTACAAGGTACTATCAGCCGGGCCAGCTGAGCCCAGATTTTTTAGTGAGCTTGTTACTGCTCCCCCTCCTCCTTTTACATCCGGGCTTGGGACCGGCAAAGGCGAAGT
Source organism: Cordylochernes scorpioides (assembly GCA_030710605.1). NCBI lineage: Eukaryota > Metazoa > Arthropoda > Arachnida > Pseudoscorpiones > Chernetidae > Cordylochernes > Cordylochernes scorpioides. The sequence continues at coordinate 126,536,543 of CP092863.1, forward strand.
TTCCGCCGATTGATGCCAGCACATTTGTCCAGTAGGCTGCATTATGGGGCGTCACGTCAGCTCAGATAGAGCTCCAATATTGACGACAAGATTCCAAGAAGAGCGACTACCACGTTACGCAATATTTAAACTTCTCCGGATTTAAATATTTGCTCCAATCCGCGTCGACCCAGCGTGACGACAACCTCCATAACTTCTCGCTTTAATTACTCCCTTAGTTTCTCTCTTCTAACAATTTATCGCACACTTTTATTGAATCGTCATTGTGTTGTTCGATTTGTTTATTTCCCCTGATGGTTGCGTGTCTAGCCATTTCTAGCTACGTGATGTTTGCTGACTGTGCAAATATCCAGCCACGCCATCAACAAAACATCGGAGAAAACTCGACGTTTGATATTCCCGCAATAGAGGGAAGATGAACTTACTGAACCACGCCACAAATTGGGGAGATACACACACTTCGTTATTTTCCTTTATTAGATGCATCAACCTGGACTTTGTTTTAGGATGGTCAAAAGTACGAAACGTGTACACTAGTTCAATGATGAATAGCATAAGGTTATAAATCAATCAGTGTTCAAATAGTCCACTTGTAAATATCTCTTTAATTACTAGGGAGAATGTTTTAAGGATGGTGTCACAAAACTACTGAAGGTGTATTTAATGATATGGAAATGTTCATCTTTTGCTATATGCAGACGACATTGTCCTGATTGGTGAATCTAAAAATAACCTTCAAATAAAAATCAATATGCTAAAAAGATATTTTGAAAGAAATCTATTAACCTTGAATGAAAATAAGTCAAAAATTATGGTTTTCAGAAACGGCGGTCGATTAGCACAAAATGACAAATGGTTTTGGGGTGAGCGGCAGCTGTCTGTTGCTACAAAATATCAATACTTAGGATACTCGTTTACAACTGCAAACTTACTAAGCAAAGTATCTGCATATTACAAGGCCAAAGCCCTGGCAGCAATTGGTGCCGTATGGGAGGTCTTGACAAAATCCAAGACGAACTCTTTAAATGCGGCAATGAAATTATTTGATTCGACAATCTTGCCTCACATGTTATACGCCGCACCCTTTTGGGCACTTGACAAAATAAAAGTAGTTGACCAAGTTCAGAACATCTTTCTAAGACGCTACCTGAATTTACCAAAATCCGGGATTTATGCTGAGAATGGAGTGCGGACGAGTATCACTGGAAGTTGTCATTATTTAACAGTTTTTGATATTTTTATTTCAATATAAGGTTTGTATAAACACTGTCTTTTCCTTTAAAAATTAACGTCTAAATATTGCTCCAACGCTTGGATAAGGACGATATTTTACAAGGTAGATATGCAAATTTGACAAAAATGTCATAGAAAAAGCTCTTGTTATATGATATTTAGTACCGCGGTAGTTTGGTCAGTCAGGCTGGGATGGTGGTGTGAGGATGTGACAGTATAATAGATTCCGAACAAAGATCAGAACAACAAGCCAAACGTTGAGAGATATTATCGTGTGAGGATGTGGTCAAAAGGACAATATAAGTCACGGAGTCCTAGATCCCGAAAAAAGATCAGAACAACAACGGAGAGAGGAGGTCTGATAGAATCCTCCAGGGACCAGGAGGTTATATTTGGCATGTGGCTAGGGAATCGTATCTGTGAAACTTGATGCTGCTCCTACAGGCGCCGGACATCAGGATATTGTGTCCTCACACACAAGTTCAACGATCTTCCGGCGCCAACTCGCAGAGGTGTGGGATATTTTAGGTCTTTCTGCCAACATTGATTTCCTGCCCCGTCCAATCTATCTCCTGCTCGGTCTGCTGGCGTTCTTTATTAAATACCACCGGTTTATACCGCGAGAGAGGGTCCAGTATAATAATAAATCAATAAGGCAGTAGCTATATTCCTAATTCTAAATGTTTATAATTTCGCAGAATTAATGAACCAGAACTAGGTGCTCCTCCAACCCAAATCAGATATAAAAATCAGTATCCTTAGAAACAGTTCAACTATTAGGATGTACTTTACATCTATGTTCACAGCTTCTGCCCAAAGATTCTTATTTAGAGCTGAGTCATGAAGTAGGTTCGACTGAAGCCTAAGTCCGTTCTCAGCGCAGCCATGTCATTGAGGAGTATAAAGATGTGATGGAGTATACCAGTACTTTTAGATATTGCGGTATTCGACTCGAGAAGTACAGACGGTACAATGGTAATACTAAAAAATAAAGCTAAAAAACAGCTTGAAAACATGTTTCACTTTAAAGCTTTAGGTAATCTCCTTTATCAAAACATTAAACAAATTTACATATCTCGAGAAAGATCCCCCTCTATCTGTACCTTTGATAATTAAGAAAGCTTATTCAAGTAGTAACACAGTTGTGCACTCATCTCACAGGTGTGAACCTTGTCGCCCGTTGAAGAATGATGTCGTTCGAAAGCTATCAAAATAAACATGTTCTATAGAAGAAGTTCCTTTTGAGTTTATAATCTTACAATATAGTTATGGTAATATGTTGATGTCTACAAACTGCTTATGGCAGTGTGATATATGGTCTACTCACACCTACGAGGAGATGATGAGGAAGGCATTGAAAGAGGGAGATATGGAGAACCCATGTGGCCAGGTACCCTCAGTAGAGGAAGGCATTGAAGGAGGGTATGGGCTGGCTACTCTATGTGTTGGATAGTCTACTTGGAGCTGACGTGACGCTGCTTATGTGGGCGTTTTAATTAAATTCTTAATGGTTTTATGGCTGCGGTCTATCTCGCACTTTCCTTCAGTTAATCCGAGGGTTTTTCCTTCTTAAATAGGATAATTCGTTTATATTTTTTTCTCCGCACAAGAGAATAAAAGGCGATGGTTTTAATTGGGTTTTTACCTCTGTATATTTGGTACAGATGTTTTCTCTTCTGTGGGAGGTGAGTGATGGTTGTTTTTTAACGGGACGGTGAAGGAAGAACTTCAAAGGCGTCTTCGCAACTTTTTACAGCAGCTGTAGGTGGAACTGTATTTCTTACCGAATGTGTGGGATTCCACTTGGAAGCAACAAAATCTTTCCCAGCGCCCACAATCAAACAATAGATTCACACAGTCCCATATTTAGAACTAAAGCCTTGAGAGTTATAACACATGCGATGGAGAAAAAAATTAGATAAACTATTTAAACACATTTATATTTTAAACTTAAAAACGGATAACAAAGCATTGTACTTTAATAACGACGTTCTAGATGGATAATTAACTAATTTAACTCTAAAGCTTGGTAAACAGACTCTGTACGATGCTCATTAACGAAGCATCTGCTTTGCAACATCTAACTATGAGTTCGCGCATGCTCATGCTTATCGCCAACTATTCAGCAGCAGACAGAGTGCCTTACCATTAGCGATCGTCGGTCGAGTAATTTGTGGAGTCAGTGAGGAACTGAACTATGCATGCGTCACCTAAGTGGCGCCGAGATTCAAGGCGAAACCAATCATGGGGCGAATAAACCAATAATGGCCAGGTATATTATAGTGATGTCTACCAGCTGACTGAGAGGTCAATACGTCAACGTATGAAAACTGTCACTATCGGACGTACTGAAGTAAAAATATTCCTCTAAAATTGACACGATTTAGGTTATAAACAATAATAAAGTAATAAGTATAGATGATCGTAAATATAGAGGCTGCCTGGCCGGCATTCATATTTATATGAAAAATGGAAACTTCGGCCAGTTAGTTTTTTTATTTTCTCAACGTTTCGACAACAAATATTTTGTCTTCGTCAGGAGAAGTAAATAAAAATAAAGCATTTGGCAAGGTGTTAAAAATTGTTCTGAGGTTTCAAGGGCGTTACGCCTTGCCAAATGCTTTATTTTTATTTACTTCTCCTGACGAATACAAAAGATTTGTTTCGAAACGTTGAGAAAATAAAAAAAAAACTCTAACTGAATGAAGTTTTTCATATAAAAAGTATAGATGACGCAGTGTTGAATACAAAGTTGCCACCTTTGACAATGACCTGTCAAGCTGGCTGGCGGAATTAATGGGCACGTCGGCCCGATGTCTCACACCCCTTCACCCCATTCATGATCCCGTCACAACGGTAACCACTCGGTGGCGGCGACGTATTGTAGAGTCTTCTATTAGCAACAGCGGTATGGTCGCCGTAGACTATAATTACTCAGACAACATATAAATCAGCGCACAAAACATATGGAATATAATGTTGTTTTTCTTTTACTTATCCCCCCCCCCAAGTACATACGTGGTAGATGCCAATATTTTTAAAATTATTATTAGCCCTAGTATACGTGGTACAGGCCATGATAACACTGATAGACAAAACTTAAGGAAGTTGTACCTTATAGCATATATATATCTCTCAGAGTTATTTTCTGAATCCCGATATATATATGCTATAAGGTACAACTTCCTTAAGTTTTGTCTATCAGTGTAATCATGGTGGGTAGAAGTTGTCGACTGCTTTTACTATAAGTGCACCACATGTGAAAAGCAGTTCGACTTTTTCACTTACAAATGTGCCACGTTTGGTTACTTGCACTCGCTGGTAGGGGTTGGACTTTTGCAAGAACCGGAAGCTATTGGAGCATTTTTTTTATATTAGAAAAAAAAGCCCATGCAGGATTAGATCCCGGGCCGTAGCGGTATAAAAACCAATGGTTTAGACCATCCTTCCACCGACCCACAAGATAATTGTGGTGGGTAGTTAGCGACTGTCTGTGCATCACTGTAAGTGTATCGATATTTGTTCGACTTTTTCATTTACAGTTAGATCCCTGTTTGGTTACTTGCACTCACTGGTGGAGTTGGACTTCTGAAAAAATCGGTGCTCATTGAAGCAATTTTTCTTCAGAAAAAAAAGTGTCCAAAGCGGGATTCGATTTCAGGTCATGACCGTCGAAAATTAAAGGTCTAAATCACTCTATCATCACTCATCTCTATCAACCTCCGTAACATAAAGATGAAAGTTTGTAAACAGCGTTCAACTTTATTTCACATTTTCATTTAGCTTTTAAGCATAACATAATCCTCAGAGGCGGCCATTTCTTTTCGAGCTAAGTCAGTGGCCTGCCACTGAGTAGTGCTCCCAGTCTTAATGACAAAGGCAGACACATTCTACTTCACCCAGTCATGATGGCTGTCAAATATCAAGCTTTACAAGCTTGATATCCTAATATGATTGAGTGGAGATAAGAAAGAAGAAGACATAATCCTAAGGACAAAAGGCCAATGATATCCCAGCATTCTTCCCAAACCGTCCACAATATGTCAGACTGCCACTATCCAAATAACCCCACGAAACTACCAACGATTACTTCTGGAATCCCTTGCATCCAAAGACTGCAATAACATAACAAGAGAATTGAGTTAATTGCAGAGTTTCCTTATAAACAAATAGATTGCAGATGGAAATTTTGCCGGGAGGATATTGCTCTATAAGGTCTCCAGGTGGACTCTCCTGGTGTTGTGGCTTTGTCACCGACCTGAAGCCGCTAGTTTGAGGCGACGGTCAATAGATGGCGTCTAGTTTTGACGTCTATTTTGACGGTAGAGGTGACCCTTATCTTTATAAATAGATTACAAGTATATTAATTGTACTTTACCATATACCAGTTATCCCTAGTTACGCTAATGGCATATATCTGGAATATATGTATGCATATATATATATAACCCTCTGTTTTTATTTATATAATAATATTTCTCTCAAATTTGTGTAAATATACACGAAATGATGAGTGTTTTAAATTAGCTATTTCAATGTTTTGATTTCAAATGGTCACATTGTGTGTGTGCACGCCCGCGCAGGTAAACATTTGATATTTATAACCAGTCCATATATTTCCTCTCACGGCTTTAATAAACCGACCGGTAGAAGAATGTCTTTGCTCGAAAGCTTGTTTTTTTTTTCAATTAAAAATTATGTTAAAATTTTACACAAATAAATTTACTGGCAATGCGTTTCTTTTAAATATCATCAAATAGAAAATACAGGGTATATTCCAAACCAATCCAATACAATAGTAGAGCTGTCTAGAGATTAATTTGGAGAAACCGCTGAGAGGGTTCACTACTGATGAGCCAAGCCCTCTCATTCAATAACTCATATCATTGCAGTAAGATATGTAGAGATAATATTTGATGATATTTAAAAGAAACGCATTGCCAGTAAATTTATTTGTGTAAAATTTTAACGATAGATGGCAATTAAATTTAATTTACTAAAAATTATGTCTATATATTGTTTTTTTTTTTTACTAACTTCTATATAACAATTATATGATGCACTGGCGTGCCATCTGTTACCCATTATGTAAAATTGTTTAATTTCAAAAAGAATCTCACGCGTTTAAAATAGTTTTGAATTATATAACAATTAACAATTTGATCTAATACCATATATTTGATTCAATCCCGCGTCAAACTTAATAAAAAAATCCGATTTGATTCGAATACACTCCGGATTATAAAATAACATCTCCATAAGAAAGTTGTTAACGAGTCAAATACTTTTTTAAATGCGTTGTCTGTTGAATAGCCGATTTTTGTGATGACAATGTAGTTCAGTAATAATGTTCTTTTATTTAAAAAATGATAACATACAAGTATATATCTGGCTTTCGAGCACAGGAGCCTTTTCTCGTAGAAAGCTAACGATAATACTTGAATACTATTGGTGGAGATGGTCGCCTCTCCCGTCAAAATTAAATACCATTTCTGAGATTCCACTTTTCAGTGTAGCATATATAAGCAGAATCGTTCAATACGTTATTAGAGCTTTAAGAAGCGGTATGGTAGATTAAATTGGCGAAACCGCTAGGAGGGTTCACCACTGATGAGCCAAGCCCTCCCAATATATTTTTCATCGCAGTACGGACAGTAGAAGTTTGATTTATGTTCAAAAGAAACATTTGGGTCTTAATGTTTTCGTTTCCTATAGATAAAATTATTAATAAAAAAACCATTTTGCTGAAAGTATTTTTTAAAGCTTTGCTTCTATCACAAAGTTATTGAAGTACAATGGAAGCAAGTTTGTCCAAGATCGAGGAGAGCTTGTCGGGCGGTGATTTGCCAGACAACGGCTGTTTTCTCGCCCAAATCGCCAGCCAGATGTTTGCTCCATTAAATCTATGGGGCCCATTCCTCTTTTCAAATGTCTTTTTAAACTTCCCCATAAACGATGTTTTAGAATGTGGCGTGTGTTGGTAATGTGGCTACACACAATTCCTGAAAGTTCGACGTTTGGACTCTGATGTCACAACCGCGACGTAATTAAAGAGGGCGGTGGTGGGTTTTAAAACTTTGACGTCCCCGGGGACCTCGAACCCAATTTTCTTTCGACTTTTTTTTTTCTTTATAATAATAAAGATTGAGTTGAAAGATCACGGTAGGTAGTTACGGAATGTGAAATTAGACAAGGGCGGTTCTCTGTGCTACAGACTTGCTGGAAAACGGGAAAGTTGAGGAACACAATATAACAATTTGTCCTTCGGGACAATAATCATTTTCTATAAGTTTGAATGGAGAGTTATACAATACCGTGTCGGCTAAGTCGGCCTGCCACTGAGTAGTGCTCCCAGTCTTAATGACAAAGGCATTCTACTTCACCCAGATCTTAATATGATTGAGTGGATATAAGAAAGAAGAAGACAATACCGTGATATGAAGGCTACTGGTATTCCTCTAGATATTAAAAAAAAGTGGTTTAAAATACCTCTCATTTGTTGTCTTTGTCACAAATTGAAGCGAGGAAGTTCCACGTCAATTTACCGGGCGGTTTAACTGTCGGTTTACACAATAAAGGATCAACTGGGGAGTTGTGGAATTAACTTTCACACAGCCAATAACTTCCGCCTGGTGTGTAACCGACCAACAGACATCTTTTATACTGGAAATTAATTTAATAAGACATTAAGTAATGGCTAAAATTATGTTTTAATTATAATAAAGAAAACATATATGAATAAATTATATATAAAATAATATGAGAAAACAATAGAAAAATAAAATAAAAAGGTCAGGTGTTGATATTAAAAATAAAAAAGGCATATCCTGACCAGGAGCACATGTGCTTTTTAGAAGGCAGTGCGCCATCTGGTGGAATAGAAATCAACTAAACATTGATACAGCCTACTTCAGGCTGACGAAAGCCAACAGCGCGAAACGCGTTCGTGGATGGCTTTTCTTGATTTTTCAAGAAATTGGGTTGGCCAAATATCAGGGAACAGGTTATATCAATGTTTAGTTGAATTCTGTTCCACCAGATGGCGCTCTGCCTTCTGAAAAGCACATGTGCTCCTCGCCAGGATATGCCTTTTTTATTTTTAATATAAAATAATATATAAAACGGCTTCCTGAGATTAGTTTTTCTTGATTTATTTTATATTCTTAAGCGTTCGGGTTTCATAAACCTTTCTGCAAGAGTACATGATGCACTCCTGTAAAAGAACTTGTGAAGTTTGAGAAGAATAAATCAAGAAACGTATATTCATTCGTATGCCGTTTTATTTATTATTTTATTTATACAGTTAAACCTGTCTATAGCGGCCCCCTCTTTGGACTCACCAAAATAGGGTGCTATAGAGAGGGGGTGCTATAGATAGGTCACTTTTTATGTAAATCGCATCGTACTACGTATTTAAAATCGGGCTCTATAGAGAGGAAGGCGTTATTTAGAGGGGGCGCTATAGAGAGGTTTAACTGTATATTTCAGAGTATTTTACTTTTCCTCGTAAATAAATAATGAATATAATAGGAGAGAGAATGTACAAATAGGTTAAATACCTTTTCATATTTTTACATAAGAAACTTAACCTTAGAGTCCCAGTCCAGAGGTCGGACTTCTAGGTTTATGCAATCTATAAATATATGAAATTTCAACTATTTATGTCGCCTGTGTTTATTTTTTACAATGCAACAATTTTAATGCAATCATAAAAATATTGAGAGGGTCTGGCTCATCATTGGTGAACTCTCCCAGCAGTTTCGCCAGTATAATTTACCATGCCGCTCTGCTATTGTATTGAACTGATTTTCTTTTATACATCGGTACTGAAGATAAACTCTTGGGTAAAAGGGCAGTAGAAAATTGTTTTATTGTTAAAGAAGCCTTTTCCAAGATTTCGTTTTGATTACCGGTATAAAAGCAAAGCAGTTCAATACACTATTAGAGCCGAATGGTAGATTAAACTGGCGAAACCGCTGAGAGGGTTCTCGACTGATGATCCAGGCCTTCCAAATATTTTTATCACTTCAGTAAAGGCGGTAGGAAATTGTGTTATCGTAAAAGAAACATACGTTTCATAAACGGTGCGATGGCGGGATTGTGCCCAGAAAAGGCTCAGGGCTGAAACGGATGCCAGCTGATGGTGAAGGTAACGCCAAGCTGCCCTCGCCATTTCAGCAGAAGCTGGGTGATGGGCAGAGTATCCAAGCGTGACAATTGACAACAGTTTATTGACATCCAGTCAACAGTAGGGGGAGAGTTTACAGTTATATTTAAAATAGGGATAAATATTTACACCAGACGGAGGGACGTCTGGATTTCATCAGGAGCTCAAAGCCGCCTTGAGTTCGGACAGGCCGTTGTGAGTAATGGAATCCTTGTCCCCAGCATGCTCGGTGACAGTGTTAAGGAATTTGACAAGAATAATCTTGTGTTCAGGCGAGAGTCCCGCGAGGAAATGCTCCCAAAGATACAGGACCGCAAGCACGTCATTGTCTATGACCATCCCATGCTTATATAGGGGCCTCAGGATAGTTTCATCGTTCAGTTGTTGGAAGAAGAGTATCCAAGCATGGGCACTCCAGCCTGTGGCGATCAGTACGGAAATATCCGCGATGGCAGCGTTGTCGATGAACATCCATACTCTATCAACAACGAGCATAGAGCAGCAGAGACCCAAGGTGGAAGAGCTGGAAAATATCGACACGGTGGACCGATAGTGGAGGACACAATAGTGGGCGATGTGGCCGAAGAGTCTTGACGGGAGTAAAACCGTTCTAGACGTCTCGCGTCAATCCGAAACTGTCAACCCTCGTACATGGCGTCGATAAGATCGGTCCAGGACTTTAGTGAGGGCTTCAGACCAGATGCAAGGTCACTCCTAGGGGCCTCGGAGATGTTAAAACTGCCGAGGGCCCACGTGTCTTCTTGAACGGCAGCATCTACGACGATATTCAACTTCTGGAGTCGCTTGCTAGGAACATGATCAAAATGGCATTTAATTATATCGTTTGTTTTAAAATTTCGAACACAGATGGATACGGTATTTCCTGGATACTTCGCCAGAATAGGGAAACTCTATGCTCATAGCTACAGGCGAGGTCAGACCCTCTGGCAGCTGCTAGTGGACGGCGCTATGAACAAGTTCTGTAACATTGTTCAGGTCGTGACATTGAAGGCTATGTACGCCGAGTGTTGCTTCAAGTAGAAACTCAACTCGAGGTTCCCCTCTCACCAGCACCGAGCAGGTTTATTTCTCGGAAGATTTGTTTAGAAAAAATATATATCGCGTTCTAAAATGTCATCAATTTTGACAGCACGGACGGAGTCACGGGACTACCCTAGGCTACGACACCTACCTGACGACCGCAGGACGTAACTGGGTAGTGACGTAAGTTCTGTCTGATGGGGTCCACCTGCCTCCCTCCACATTGTTGACAAACACTGCGTGCGGCTACCTCTTTATTCAGCACCCTCTATCGCCCAAAATTAGAAATATAATGTCTCTTATTAACGTTACTTTTTCAAATATATACAATTAAAATCTATTTCTACAGCCTTTACTCTGAGAAACTGATGATGAGAATTTAAATGTTGCATAATAGACTTATTAGGGATTGTGCGCAAAGGCATTGTTCGATGTTTTAAATCTTTAATTTAGATATACATTTCTACGGTACTTGAATATCAACATTTCTTTCAAAACACCTATTGAATGTAGATTAAGAATAGGAAATTCAGTTTAATACAACGGTGAAGCGGTCTGGAGATTAAAATGGCGAAACCGCTGGGAGGGTTCATCACTGTTGAACCCTCTCTCTTTCAATTTCTATTCATTTCCGAATAAAAGAGCTTTATATATATAGCTTTTAATTATATATAGATACTCATTGACAAAACTTAAGCTTAAGCTAAAATTTAAACTTAATGAGCACCCTTTGATGTCGCCGGTCGTCTGTTTTATTGAAGGAGACAAAGGCGATATCTTTCAGAGTTATTGTCTGTATTCCTGATATACATGATATAAAGGTGCAACTTCCTTAAGTTTTGTCCATGAGTGTATATTGGTTATCTCGTGTGTCTTCAATAAAGGTCACTGTAATATCTTTCAGAGTTATTGTCTCAATCCCGATATACATGCTGAAAGGTACAACTTTCTTAAGTTTTGTCCATGAGTGTATATTGGTTATCTCGTGTGTCTTCAATAAAGGTCACTGTAATATCTTTCAGAGTTATTGTCTCAATCCCGATATACATGCTGAAAGGTACAACTTTTTAAAGTTTTGTCCATGAGTGTATATTGGTTATCTCGTGTGTCTTCAATAAAAGTCACTGTAATATCTTTCAGAGTTATTTTCTCAATCCCGATATGCATGCTGAAAGGTACAACTTCCTTAAGTTTTGTCCATGATTGTATATTGGTTATCTCGTGTGTCTTCAATAAAGGTCACTGTAATATCTTTCAGAGTTATTGTCTCAATCCCAATATACATGCTGAAAGGGTACAACTTCCTTAAGTTTTGTCCATGAGTGTATATTGGTTATCTCGTGTGTCTTCAATAAAGGTCACTGTAATATCTTTCAGAGTTATTGTCTCAATCCTGATATACATGCTGAAAGGGTACAACTTCCTTAAGTTTTGTCCATGAGTGTATATTGGTTATCTCGTGTGTCTTCAATAAAGGTCACTGTAATATCTTTCAGAGTTATTGTCTCAATCCCGATATACATGCTGAAAGGGTACAACTTCCTTAAGTTTTGTCCATGAGTGTATATAGGAAGAAAATTAACCATAAAAATATATTTCTAATTTCTCTATTTTATTATCGAGAGAGTTTTAAACGAAGTTATCTCTCCCAGTATTGTCTTAAAATAAAGACAATAGGTTTGTAGGCGAAACATTTCTTCTATTAAATATTAATGGTCTACCTGAGGGGGGGGATCAGTAAAAGAAAAACTTTTTTCTCAAAATATTTCGAGGCATTACTTCCTCTTTATTAATTTATTGTACAGAAACTTACAAATATGAAATAAGGTGTAATAAATTGATAGAGAGGAGAAGAAATCGCTTTAAATAGTTGAAGAAGGAGGAAATGTTTTTCTTTCACACAGATATATCCATGCAGGGCATTTTTAAACTCAATGGATTTCCTCAAAATATTATTCATTTATGGCAGCTTCGAGCTGCATGCTGTTGCTATAGATGTGTAACGCCCTTTTATATAACAACAAGCTTTATTAAGACCTTATAGTCTTATATAGATTCTCCGAGTAGAAACTTTGAACACTTTGATATTAGCCAAAAGGCCTAGAAGCGATTCTCCGAGTAGAAATGCAGGGCACATACAGGAATAACAGTAATAGTACCAGTAAAACAGGCAATGTTATTATTATAATTTTTAAAGCTAATATCACATTTAATGATAATATGGAATTTGTATACAGGGAAAACTTAATTAAGACAATCAAGCTAATAAATAGATTTGTCTGGGTAAATTGGAGGAAGAGAAATTTCTTATATATGGATTTACCACCGAACTCTTCAAATGGAAAAATAAAAGCTAATTATATTTAATTTATTAATAGTAAAATTTATATTCAAGAAAACCCTAATTAAGACAATTGAAACGCTCTTTTATTATTAAATATTGAAATGGAGGGGATGGTATAACTAGCTATATATATCTAGTATATAATACCGATTTCATTTCAATTAGGGAATTCTAATCGCATTCCCCCTCATGGACAATTGACAATATAAACAATTCTATTTATTCTTCTAATCAATTGTTACAAAGGTGGAAAAAAATATATAATAAGATAGTAAATAAAGGGTAGATAAAATGTAGGCGAATATATATAGTTGTACAGATTTATTCAGCAAGGAAGACTTCCCCGCCTTGAGAGAGTTCTCCTCTAGACTCCCCCTTCATAGAGAAAAGTCTTCTTTTTATTCCTCGAGTGAGGCTTCAATCTACCTTTGTTCAACATTGTTCAAAATTGGTTGAATTAGTTTTCCCTTGTGTGTTTGTTGATTCTGTAAGTTTTTAAACCAATGTTTATAAACGAATCTTGAATTTAAATTTGTCTGTCAGACGTTTATCAATTTAATAGATAAATGAAACCTGTGTCAAACGCCAGCTCTGCTATGCCGAGAGAGATTTATTTGGCTCGAGAGACCTAAATTTCCCCGGCATTAATATTGAATGGAGGAAGGCGTGGCGGCTTCCCGTATCAGGCGTAGGCGGCGTGCGGGTCTTGTAAGACAATGGTGGTAGATGTCTGGCGGTAATTAACGAGGAATATCTACAGGGACAAGGGTGTCGGTAGTTAACGGGGAATGCCTTGGGGAACAAGGGTGGCGGTAGTTAACGGGGAATGCCTTGGGGAACAAGGGTGGCGGTAGTTAACGGGGAATGCCTAGGGGAACAAGGGTGGCGGTAGTTAACGTGGAATATCTACAGGGACAAGGGTGGCGGTAGTTAGCGGGGTATATCTACAGGGACAAGGGTGGCGGTAGTTAACGGGGAATATCTACAGGGACAAGGGTGGCGGTAGTTAACGGGAATATCTACAGGGACAAGGGTGTCGGTAGCTAACGTGGAATATCTACAGGGACAAGGGTGGCGGTAGTTAACGTGGAATATCTACAGGGACAAGGGTGGCGGTAGTTAACGTGGAATATCTACAGGGACGAGGGTGGCGGTAGTTAACGTGGAATATCTACAGGGACAAGGGTGGCGGTAGTTAACGTAGAATATCTACAGGGACGAGGGTGGCGGTAGTTACCGTGGATTGTCTGGAAGAATATTCGATGATAAAATCAATGATGTCTGGGAACTCCAACATTATGCACTCTCCGTGATTTAAACCTTGAAATCTCGAGGTGCACGTAAATTCTGGAGACTCACACGGCAGGATCCATCGATCTGCTAGGACACGTGCGCCAGTTAATATTTTCCGACATTTGTGAACCTCAAATCACCTGGCATTTAATTGGTGGTCCTTTTCGCTCTTTGTTTTTAACTTAAAATACTTGTGTGTAAATATTCCGTCAAATACTTCAATGGTTTTAATGGAAAATTCTGTTCTCTGCCCGTGATTGACCAAGCATATGAACATCTAGGGTGGATGTTCAGTGATAAATATCGGTTCAGTCACATTCTCCTTTGTTTAGCATTCTTTTACTCAGCGGGAGAATGAAAGAGAGAAGTTTATTGGCTGAATGTTTGTACTACCTCTTTGCATATTGTCTAACCTTTTTACATACTTACGAGAACACTTCAAAAATACTTCATTGATTTAATAGAAATTCTAGTTGGTATATTGATGAGTATAGCCCCCCATCAAAACCTTGTGAGACACGACTTTTATATCCATTACTATATCAACATGTTTTAATATTTAAATTGAATATCTAGGTTAGAGTGTATTTCCTGTATTACTCCATATCTCGCTATAAACCTGGATACAGTTACATATATTGAAGAAGGAAGTTTACGGCGACGAGTTTATTTTATTTGTGCTGTATAATCTTGGAAAGCTTTCGGACTATGACCTCCTTCAACAGGCAACTAGTTATATATATCGGTTCAGTCACATTCTCCTTCAATTAGACTTAGACTCTTTACACAGCGCGAGAGTAAAAGAGAGGAGTTTATTGGCTGAATGTTTGTGCTGCCTCTTTGCATATTGTATAATCAGTTCATATCATATCCAGTAACTATCAACAGACTATCTACCCAGTAACTATCAACAGACTATCTATCCAGTAACTATCAACAGTCCTATCTATCCAGTGGTCTCCAACGGCGGGATCAAAGACAGAAATAGCGAGGGAGGGAGGTGGCGGCTAAGTTTAGAAGTGGGTGGGGCTGCAGGTGGTGGTCCGCCCAAGTAGAAAGTTGGTGGGGCGAGAAATGCCAGAAATAGAAGCACATGTATTTATACACACTTTACGGCACGGTGCTGTCTTCTTATTGGAAGATCCCCGCCCGCTGATTGGTGGAGACTACTCGCTCGCTGACGTTTACCCACTCAGGTCTGACTGGCCGGTCTTTGTAGCGAGTCTGTGCCGACACTTAGCTACAAAGGCTTTGAGAGGTGTGATTGATTACCTTTGACAAATTTTACATCTTTATAGAAAATCATCATTGTTTCATATATATACGCTAAATTCCATCGTGTTGTAAATTACAGAAAAATATTTTAAATATTTAATTAACTACTCCCCAAAAGGTTTTTTTTTCCAAATATATATAGCAAGGTTTCGGGTTTAAAAACTCTACTACAGGCATTTCATCCAAATATATATTTACATACATTTGTATGTATATAGATGGAAAATTTGCCGGGAGTATATTTGATTCTATTTGTATGTATATATATATATACATCCATTTAAATGTATATATACGCGTATATATACGCGGGCGGCCCGGGTTCGATTCCCGGCCGATGCATTTTTTTTTTTTACAATTTTTAAAACTCATTTATATATTATATATAATATAAATATATATATATTATTATATCAACTATATTAATTAAATCAAATACCTAAACACTAATATAATACAATTTTTGCCATCACACACACTTTTTTCCTGTAGTTTATGTGTTACTTCTGTATTGCTATTCTATGGCACTTCTAATATTTATTATTGATATACTTTTACTATAAAGGAAATTGCACCCAAGGGATTTCTCGGGCGAAGCCGGGTCATTCGCCTAGTATATATATATATGTCATAATATATACTCTTCCAGGAATAATAAGGCAAACCTAGAGCCAGCCCAGAGAGAGACGGTCCGGTCACTTGAGACAGCAGCGACATTCCAAGGGGCGGCAAATGGGGTCCCGTCCGTTAACACCTTGGGACTTTTAAGACAGTTGGGGATTGTTTGCGACACGAACGGCCGCCCGGCTCTCTCTCTGGTTGTCTGGGATTCCTCTTCCAAACTTGTGGTGTCCTTATTTCTCTTCCCACCTTATTATATTGTCATATATATATATATATATAAATGTATGTAAATATTTATATATTTGGATGAAATTCCTATGGAAGAGTTCTTAATCCCGAAAGCTTGCTAATTATAATAAATTTGGAAAATAAACATTTTACGGAGTAGTTGATTAAATATTTAAAATACATTAAATTCTTTATTTAAAAAAAAACATAACGTCTTATATGTACCAAAAAAGGCACCTCTCCCTTTAAAATTGCATTAAAACAATACATTTTGGTTCATCACCCCTGTACAGAACGTTATGGTGAAGATGAAGAATGTACCACGACACCAGTTACATTGTTTTAAAGGGAGCGGTGCCTCTTTTGATACCTGAATATCATCCTCCCGTAACTTTACGTCTTTATACATTTATCATTTAAACAACTTTATTGACTTCTAGCGAAAATTTACAAGAAAAATGTTTTTAATGGGAAATATACAGTAATGGGGGAGGTTAGCTCCTCCACCTTCATACATTGACTCGCCCCTCGGGGTCTGCAAAGTAAAATATTTTTTTTTTAATCAAAACCTATTTACATAACAATAATACAGATGGTGTATATAAGAAAGCTTAGTTAACACAATTAGTCTCATACACAGAATTACATGATAAGATTCCAACAAAATAAATGAAAGGATCAAAACGCGGGTATTTACCACGGCTTCCTCTATATTTGTATTCTATCCTAGACGTGGGCAGAGCGGAGGACTGTAGATGTAACTCAACGACACCACGGAAGGGTTTATAACAATGAACAGCTTCTAAGCCTTTGTTTCACTTTAACAATTACTACATAATATTGTCATTAACATATCGCTCTTAAAATCTTAGCCTCATTATTATAATTATTTTAATTTTTTTATTAGTTTTATATAGATGAGGGGTCCGGGAGAATTTCCAGAATCAATATACTCATGCACAATACTTAAGAAAGTGGAAAGTCTTTGATATCGCCAGTCGTCTGTTTTTTTTTTTGTTTTTTTTTTTAAGGAGACAGAGTCAATTTTCTTCTCATTTGATTATCTCGTGTATCTTCAATAAAGGTCACTGTAATATTTTTCAGAGTTATTGTCTCGATATGCATGCTAAAAGGTACAACTTCCTTAAGTTTTGTCCATGAGTGTATATTGGTTATCTCGTGTGTCTTCAATAAAGGTCACTGTAATATTTTTCAGAGTTATTGTCTCGATATGCATGCTAAAAGGTACAACTTCCTTAAGTTTTGTCCATGAGTGTATATTGATTATCTCGTGTATCTTCAATAAAGGTCACTGTAATATTTTTCAGAGTTATTGTCTCGATATGCATGCTAAAAGGTACAACTTCCTTAAGTTTTGTCCATGAGTGTATATTGGTTATCTCGTGTGTCTTCAATAAAGGTCACTGTAATATTTTTCAGAGTTATTGTCTCGATATGCATGCTAAAAGGTACAACTTCCTTAAGTTTTGTCCATGAGTGTATATTGGTTATCTCGTGTGTCTTCAATAAAGGTCACTGTAATATCTTTCAGAGTTATAATCCCGTTATACATGGTAAAATGTAAAACTTCCTTAAGTTTTATCTTCATGAGTGTACACTTGGCGCCGTTTTACGACCATATATAGAACTACAGCCAGTCCTGAGCTTTATTAAAGTTTTACCAACTTCTAGTATCTTGTTAGCTTAGATAGAGTTAACTGTGTTACACTTCCCTTTAAATATTTACTACGATAGAGTTAAAATCCCATCTGAAGAGTCTAGGTAAATTTTTAATTATAACTCATTATTGTATCCATGCGTTAGAATGAAGGAGACAAAAGTAAGGAAAATGTTGGTAAATAGAGATAGAGAGACCGTTACGTAGAGTTTACTATCTTAAGTTGCTTGAAACTTTGCAAACTCTGTTGGTGTGCCACATATAGAATGTTTTAAATCAATGTATCATCCATAGAAGCATAGGGCGCCTCTCCCGTCAAAATTAACGCCAAAACCTGACGACATCGCCGCAAACTAGCGGCCTCGGGTCGGTGACAAAGCCACAACACCAGATTTGGAAAACTGAGAAGCGCCCACTTTATTATGGCTTTGTCACCGATCCGAGGCCGCTAGTTGCGGCGACGGTCAATAGATGGCGTCAGGTTTTGACGTTTATTTTGACGGGAGAGGCGCCCTAGGCTTTTATGGATCAATTTCCTCCCGGAAATTTTTCCATTTATGTATCATGGTTATCTGAGCTGAAGGGTAAGCAAACTGATTTCTATATTTCTACTGGAATTGTCACATACCTGGAGGGGAAGTTGGAGAGACAATGGGATTAGATTGATGCCTCTTTAATCCTGAAATGTATGGATCTGGTTTTATATACAGGGTGTTCTGGAAGCCACTTCCCATCCCAGGCACATAGCTTGTCTTCTTGAAGTCTTTGTAATACTTTATTTTTTTGACAGGAGATTGAGAGGGTGGTTCTATGCCAAATTATATTCTAAGTTGTGTGTCTTAATTAAACTACTTACTATCATTAGGACTATATGTAAATAAAATTCACTTTTTCACTATTTTTCCTTGGCAGGCTACTCCGTGGTGAATACATATATAAGACTTTAATTAAAAAGGCATTTATTGGATCAAAATATCATTTATTTTACCAATATTTCAGTTGGCTGAACGCCAACCTTTATCAAGGTATTATAACATTTTAAAGTGTGTCAACAACAAACTCAGCGCCACATAACGTCAGCAGAATCAAGTTTTAAAAATATTTTGTTATGTTTTTTCAATGGGGAGAAAAAATATAAGACTATATGTCTTAATTAAAATCTTTCGTGTTTGTTACTCTCTGGTTGGACCCGAGTGTCAGATCTGTTGTCAATAAACCCCGTAACACAGGCAGACGGCACGCATTCCTCTAAAATCCTGTGTTATCTAAAAATAAAATACTCAATAAAGCTTACAAAATTGTAGAATTTAAACTACAGTTTAAAGTCATGTTATTAAACTCTGAAATTTTAAAGTATTTTTGGGGCATATCCTATAGTCCTGTGATACATTATATTCTGAATATATATGTTGATATATTATAAAATTATCCTGCAACTGAAAGTTTCAGTTGCACGCACAGGAGATGTCTTAATTTATCTACCTTATCCCAGTACAATTTCACTTTTGTACTATTTTTTCATATTATAAAAATTGTGCTCAAAAATACACTCATGGACAAAACTTGAGGAAGTTGTACCTTTTATAGCATGTATATCCGGATTGAGACAATAACTCTGAAAGATATTACAGTGACCTGTGTTGAATACACGCGAGATAACCAAGTATAAACAACCTCTGTCTCCTTAAAAAAAAAACAGACGACTGGCGAGACATCAAATACTTTCTACTTTCTTAAGTTTTGTCCATGAGTGTATGTTTCTCTAATCCCACCTGATGAAGCCCTGTAGTTCACTAAACTACCACGAGTTCGCCCACCATTCTGTGCGCACCCTTCTCCAAAGCTCATCGATATAGGGAAATAGCAATATTGTTTATGCACATGTTATAAACATGCTTTTTTAATAAGCTCTCTCGCTAGAGGACACGTCTCTACAAAGGACAGTTCTCATCACCAAAATGACCATTTTTACTAAATAACAGCTCTCTGGTAAGAGGACAACTCTCTCTAAATGACATGTTGGCTCTGGTGTCCATTAAATAAAGGTGTTGGCTGCTGTACTATGTTATAAATGTTATTATTATTTATCTTCAATAGTTTCCTATATATATAGCTCCACCTTGGTAGGATGTACATGTTCACTGGTGTCCATGTCGCCATAGAAAATTCCAAGTTCCCATTAAAGAGGATGAGTCTTTATTACTAAAGTAACAAGGAAGACAACAGCGCAATAGAAAAAATGTATATATCTTACAAAAATTATTTTACTTGATAATATTTTAAAAATCGATAAATTTGTTAAAACTTTAAGATGAATAAGTAACGTAAATACTTACATGGGCAGGCTTTGGCAATATATTTGTGATATAGGTTTTTAACTTTTAATTAGACAGTTTTAATTTATATTTAGACATTATTCATTTTAATTTAGACACTTTCATTTTTATTTAGACATTTTAAATTTTAATTTAGACATTTTTCATTTTTATTTAGGCGTTTTTCATTTCAATTTAGACATTTTTCATTTTAATTTAGACACATGGACTTTTCTATAAAAAGTATGAGTATGATAATTTTTGTATGATATATATATTTTTTAATAGAAAAGTCCATGTGTCTAAATTAAAATTGAAAATGACTAAATTGAAATGAAAAATGTCTAAATTAAAATGAAAAATGTCTAAATTGAAATGAAAAATGTCTAAATTGAAATTAAAATTTTCTAATTAAAAGTTAAAAGCCTATATTCACACACAGAGTGTTATTTAGGATAGCGGCAATTAAGTCAATGTTTAGGATAAATAGGCTTAAATAGAAAGAATCAACTCTCCAGTGTAAGGGGTTTATATAGGGTTAACTCGAGTTATTTAGGCCTATTTTTATTTTCCATAAATAAACTAACTTAGCAAAATTCTTATTTCTCTATGAAACGACCTATCTTATCATTCAGTGGTCAATCTTCCTCCCAGCGGTTTCGCCGTTGATGAGCCACGCCCCTCTCTATATGTTTCCACCTCAATATGGGCAGTTATTTTAGTTGGGGAAAAAAAGGTTTAAATAGTTTATTTTATTGCCGAGAGATGGCGTGTTAATGCCTTGTATCCTTGTAATGTATTCAACTCTTGTGTAAACCTAGGGCGCCCTCTATATTCAGGAAATAATCCAATTGAAAAAGGGTTATTTTCTTTTCAAGTAAAAAATACACCTTATATTCATAGTTTGGTTAAATACCATAACTCAGATTCCATTCACAGAATCTCCCAGTACAATAGTAAAACTCTAAAAAGCTATATGATAAACTGGCGAAACCGCTGGGAGGGTTCACCACTGATGAGCCAGGCCCTCCCAATATCTTTTCATCGCAGTTGAAGACAGTAGGAGCTATTTTTTTTTTATTTGTAAATATGAACAAATCGTGCTTCGATAGTTTTAGTTATGTACCAAAAAAATCCATAGAACTTATTCCATCGTGTTTGAAAATGCAGAAATTTATTTTAATTACTTAATTGCGGGAAGTAGTTTTAATTAAGTAATTAGAACTTATTGATGAACTTTTCCCCTTCATTTGCATATTGGAGTATAAAAAGTTGGAGGAAGGGTTGTGTACACAGAGAGAATACATAAGTGTGTCATTTAAAACGACTTCAATACTTTCAGCTTTATGTGTCAGGGAGGAGAAAGGGATTTATAAATAGACCTGGGACTCAGGAATATTTCTGCCGAAACGTTGATTAAAATATATTACTACTGACCGAAGTCTTGTTTTTTTAACCCGGCTATATTTATGTGGTCTAAAGACACCGTTTTCTCACAATCTTCTTCCTACCTTGGACGGTTTACTTCCGCTACTGAACCAAACTACAATTTTCTTATTAATTATTGAAAATTCATTTACTTTATTCATATACTAGCCGAATGACCCGGGCAACGCCCGGGGTTTACCCGATTAAATGCTTTTATTCAAATACTATTCGTTACAATTATAAATTGGCGCCGTGGATGTCATTCTTGTATAATATATAAATGAGTTTTAAAAATTGTAAAAAAAAAAAAAAAAATGCATCGGCCGGGAATCGAACCCGGGCCGCCCGCGTGGCAGGCGAGCATTCTACCACTGAACCACCGGTGGTTATGAGAAATGGCCATATTTGGGTATTTATTCCATTCATAAAGCAAACGGCGACAGAATTGATTAAGAATTGTTGCTTGATTATGACGCTGATAACTGTATATATTAATACGGCAAAGTCGAACTGCTTTTCCCATGTGTAGACGTGTGGTGCACTTACAGTAAAAGCAGCTACCAACTTCTACCCACCATGAATATCATGGCCTGTACCACGTGTACTAGGGATAAGCAAAAATATATACGGCATCATTTAAATATTTTCTGGGATTTCCGCAACAAATTCGTTGTTGAAAAAATAGTACAAAAGTGAAATTGCACTTGGATCGGTTGAATGAATGGATAAAAAGGCATCACCTAATCGTGCAACTAAAAGTTGTTGATGGGTTGCGCCATCTGTCGGAATAAATATAAGCTATTCGTTGATTTAAAAAAAAACTACAACTTTCTTATCCTTCTTTTTTCAAACTAAATTATTCTGAACTAATTTGTGATAGAGAGAACTGGATAATTTCTATAGTTGGAAGTTTGGTCATCTTCTCCTGTATTTGTTTCCTACACTTGTATATTTGTGGTAATCATTTTAAAGATAGAGTTCGCCTGGCCGGCATTAATAGTTCTTGAAAATCTTGTAAATATTTTTATTACCTCGACGTTTCAACAAAAAAACTTTTGTCCTCGTCAGGAGCAAACAAAAATTAAAACATTTGGAAAGGCGTTAAAAATTATGATTATATATAGGCGTTAATAATAATTTGTAACGCCTTGCCAAATGTTTACATTTTTGTTTTCTCCTGACGAGGACAAATGCTTTTTGTCGAAACTTCGAGGTAATAAAAAGATTTACTGGCCGAAGTATCTTTGTTTTCAAGAAATCGTTTTAAAATCCTAAATTTCTGCTTGAAGAATCTGTATAAGACTAAAAGGTCTTAATAAAGTTGTGTGTTGTTGCTGTTGGTAATCAATTTATATGTTTTATATGTATACACATCATAGATGATAAAAATTATATAAATGAGATTTAATGCAAGTTTTTTTTAAAATAAATTTATGGGAACTTTCGGGTCTATCCCTTTCTCAGCCTGTTATTAAGTATCATTTTATTCGCGATCGAACGTTGTACTGTACGTATTACATCCCAAACACGACACCAGCCATCTCTGTCTTGAGCTCCATGTACCATCTAGGTGACCGTCAAGCCAGTGAGTTCCTTTAATTGGTCCACGAAGCGTGTTCTCAACTTGTAGTTAGAATAAATGGAAGATGCAGTGTAGAATGAAATATATTATGCAAATATTATAATTTTAATATTAATAAAATTATTATAATATTAAAAATTAATATAATTTTAATTACAGGTTTAGAAATGGAAAAGCTCCTAGTGAATTCATTTTACAAAAACAATTTATGCGGTAGGTCATTTATAAAATTTTATCAATATAATATATATACCACAATTTCCAAAACTTGAAGGCCATCTCCTATATATTTCTTCCTAATGTTGTCCCATATCAATTATGCTGGGACGGAGCTAAGTTACATACTGTCCCTCAATTTCTATACTTGCTCGCCCCCATGGTTCAATGCGCCCGTGATAATGGCAAAATTGGCTTGTTATTCAGCAGGCATAACATGGGATTTCTATGTGTTTAAACCCTGGTATCAATTTTAGAATTTGTTTCAACACTAAAATTTCCTTTTATTTTTAAACGTTTGTTTTCAAATGTTTTTGCGAATAATACACTGACAGATGCATTAGAGAAGGTTCAAAGGGGAGAGACGGTCGCTGATGTCTCTTTAAATAAAAATATGGTTTGTTCCTCACATGTTTTCACAATATTTGACTTATCTCAATAAAGAGTTCTCTGTATGGTAGAAGTTACATATTCACCAGCATAATATGTAAATTAGTCCGACAACAGTATAATTTGCATATGTAGTTGTCCAATAAAACAACTGTCCGTACAGAAACTTGTGTCACGTGACCACCAGTATAACAAACACTGAAGAAGTTTCTACCTATCCTGTCAGCGATGTCCAATATTGTGTCGGGGCGTTTGCCCCATTTATAGCGTCGGATATTTTTGACGGGGGAGGATCGAAGGCAATTAGACGATCGACCCCTCTCGTCCCGGGACGAGCTGTTGAGTCGAATTATGGTTGTCGACATGTTCAACTCTCGAACTGTTAGAGCTGAACAAAGTGTACCCCGGGGCCATACTGTCCAACGGGGGGTCATAAACGGCACCCAATCTACACAAGTGGTGCAGGCCAAGATGGACGTTAAACCTCTTATTTACTGTAGAACACCGCTTCTACACATATTGAAATCTCGGGGTGAAAAATATAATTTTCCCGATATTCCCCTGTTTTTTTAAACTACTTCAATTTATTTTTATAAAAGAGGTTAATGGATTTTTTTTTTCTTCCAGGGATTGCCCATCGCCGCTCGGCTCGTGTTCCCTAATGGAATTGGCCGACCTAGCTGCCAGAGGTAAATTTCCCTTCTTTCTTTTGTTATTTATTTATCGGGATGAGATTGGACGGAGAAATTTCCTTTATGGAATATTTAAAATGTGGAGAGAGAGTCTTCCATTCCTTGTATTGAAGCGTGACCGACTCTTCTGCTTTGGTACAACGTCCTTCGGCAATATGCAATTGTAGATACATTATGCAATTATGGATGTTTCCTTAGCTATGCAAATTTTAAAAAATTGATATCTAAAGTAAAAATCTCGGAATGTCTTCAGTATGTTGTGGATAGTATAAACGGATGGCATATATGGTTAGCTCTTGGCAGCCTCAGAGTTTAGTGACATTGCGGATAAACTTAAAGAAGGCAGGTCTTCTTTGATTATATAATGTTTACAAACATGGCGATTGTGTTTATTTTTACAGAATCACGTTGATGGTATAATAAGATTTCCCGAGCTTACACCGAAACACTCCAAATTTTCCTTGGTTGAAAAGATATATTTTCAATCCTCATATTTTGTTGCTATTTTTATTTCTGGTAACATTTTAAGAGAAAGGGTTGAGGAGAAGGTATAGAGAGCAATCAACGTTATGAAAGCTACGGTATTGCTGCCGTAGTAAACCTAAGGTCTTATTTGTCGTCGATCGGGGGCCCGCTGAGTTGGCACAAATACATTCATGGGGACAAAACTTAAGGAAGTTGTACCTTTCAGCATGTATATCGGGATTGATTTAATAACTATGAAAGATATTACAGTGACCTTTATTGAAGACACACCAGATAACCAATATACACTCATGGACAAAACTTAAGGAAGTTGTACCTTTCAGCATGTATATCAGGATTGAGACAATAACTCTAAAAGATATTACAGTGACCTTTATTGAAGACACACCAGATAACCAATATACACTCATGGACAAAACTTAAGGAAGTTGTACCTTTCAGCATGTATATCAGGATTGAGACAATAACTCTAAAAGATATTACAGTGACCTTTATTGAAGACACACCAGATAACCAATATACACTCATGGACAAAACTTAAGGAAGTTGTACCTTTCAGCATGTATATCAGGATTGAGACAATAACTCTAAAAGATATTACAGTGACCTTTATTGAAGACACACCAGATAACCAATATACACTAATGGACAAAACTTAAGGAAGTTGTACCTTTCAGCATGTATATCGGGATTGAGACAATAACTCTAAAAGATATTACAGTGACCTTTATTGAAGACACACGAGATAACCAAGTGTGAACAAAACTTTCTCCTCCATAAATAGACGACTGACGACATAAAAGACGTTCAACTCCCTTAAGTTTTGTCCATGAGTGTATATATGTAGATTGGATTTCAAATAATTAGCATCCGTCAAGCCATACACCCTAATTTAGGATATTAGTAAAGAGTATGAACAAAGAGACGTACAGTTGAGGCTCCACAAATCCCGTAAGAATGATGTAGGTGACTGTAAGAACAATTCCACCACAACCACAGTGTCGCCAAGATTCCTGGCTTAGCTTCCCGAAAACTCTGTCTTGAACAGTAAAAGTATCTCTCGAAATTCTATAAATTTAAAGTTAAGATTGCCAAAATTATCGCCCCCAATCATAGAGAGTAAAGTTTTCTTTGTATGTAGAGAACAACTTTGTGACTACCATTACTATATTGTGATAAAATAACAAAAAGGAGATTCTTGTGTAGAACATTCCGCTAGCTTTGGAACGACATCGTTCTTCAATGGGCGTGAGGATAATGTATGATAATATATATAGAGGTACAATGATAGACAAGTGATATTTTAATGGCAAGTCATATCACTTGTCTCTCATTGTACCTCTATATATATTGTCATGCTTTATCTTCACGCCCGTTGAAGAACGATGTCGTTCGAAAACTAGCGGAATGTTCTATACAAAAGCTCCTTTTTGTTATTTTATATTATCGAAATACAGTAAAGTTTTCTTTATCAAAATTCGAAACTGTTTTACACGCGTAAGATTCTTTTTGAAATTAAACAATTTCTACTGCTCTTACTGCAATGGAAAAATTAATGGCCCTCCCATTTCAAAAAGAATCTTACGCGTTTAAAACAGTTTCGAATTTTGATAACAGATGGCGCGCTAGTGCATCATATTATAAAAGTTTTCTTTGTTTCCATTCGTGGCTAATTATTTCTAGCTACTCGCTGATTTGAAATTTTAATCCAAGAATATTATGACGCATTAACCAAGTATTGGCGACTTATTTTAAAGGAGGAGTTAAAATATATCAGTTTGTCTAGTCAAGTGTGACCTAAGTGACATCGAATGTCAGAAGGCTTCCAATTTGACATTGAGTAGAATCTACCGTTAAGGGAATATAGGCCATTTGTGCCATAAACGCCGCCGTGGAATTCAACAGGAAGGCCATAATTGCCTGTGTCAGATATGGCGATGATGAGGTTCCAATCGATGATCTAAATTACGGAGGTCATTTCCTGCCACAAGTTGGATAAACCGCAGGATGGTGGCTACAAGAGCGCCAGTAATGGTGTGTCAAAAAAGGAATTAGAGAAAAACTCCCCGAAGGTAAACAATAACAAGACGCGAGAGGAATGTTTAATGTGCTGAGACGTCTGGAGGGCAAATTGCGCCGAGTGTTTTCTTATTTAAAGTCTTGTTGGCGTTGATGGCCATTTTGGGAAAGAACAATTTGGTCAAATTCTCACTGTACCTATCTGTTAATGCTTGTAAAGAGGTAGCCTCAATCCTGGAGTGTTACAGACTTAGATTTAAGCAGCTCATTATCCAAGAATGGAAATTTCTGGTGACACTTACGTTGTCATTGTGGACGTTATTTTCTAATAGGAACCCCATTTGGTCGAATTTTGTTTCCTATTAAAGGTGTTCCCAGTCTGTTCAGCTCACATTATCTGAATCTAAAACGGCGGTGAAAACTTTATCACCAGGGGTCGTAAACAGTCACTTTAAAATACGTTGATCTTCACGCTAGTGTCTCCAAACTGGTGAAACAGTTCTCCAGGACTCTGTTCAATGACGTCCTAGCGAAACTGAGTCTCTACAAGGAAATATATGAAACTGAATTCCTTATAAAAGAGCGGTGGCCAGCACGTATTAAGAAATGGAAACCTTTAAGCACGAATGTTTCTTTTAAATATAGAACAAAATTCTAATGTCTTTATTACGATTTAAAAATATTGGGAGGGCTTGGCTCATCAGTGGTGAACCCTCCCAGCGGTTTCGTTAATTTAATCTACCAGACCGCTTCTTAAAGCTCTAATACTGTTTTTGATGATTTTGCTTATATATGCTGCGATGAAGATTGGAATCTCAGAAATGGTATTCAAGTAAACTATGGACATAAGCTCTTAGGACATCCTAGGAGTAATATAGCCACCCAGATCTCTCGGTCCATAAGCCGAAGCTCTTAGGACACCCTAGAAGCAGATGGCCACCCAGACCTTTTGGTCCACAAGCCGGACAGTAGAATTACATATAAATAAATATTTGCATCGAGCAATGCTCTTCCGCAAACCTTTGCCTTATAGCTATCACGTATTCTTCACGCTGTTCCCAGGAGTTGTGAAGAAGACATAAAATATCCTAAATCTATAAATTCCACCCACTCACCAGTAACATCTCGAAGACAGTTGACAATCGGACTTTCTCTTTGGCGTTCCCAAGAGCGGGACAAAAGCTCCACTGGCGATGACAGCCGTCGTAGCCACGCTGCCGAGTATATTTATCTTCCTGTTGTCTCGCGCCTTTCTTACATCCTTCCTACGCCAGCATTCTATCCTAGAATAGTAAGGTATTGTAGCGCTATAGTGGGATGAGATTTCTCTTTCAATCCGTTCGATGTACAGAATTATTTGTAACAAATAAATTTACTGGCAATGTGTGTTTCTTTTCAATAATATCATCAAATATTATCTATACAGACCTTACTGCAATGATATAACTTATTGAATGAAATGGCTTCGCTCATCATTAGTAAACCCTCTCAGCGGTTCACCACAGATGAGTCAAGCCCTCTCATTCAATAACTTTTATCATTGCAGTAAGGTCTGTAGAGATAATATTTGATGATACTGTTAAAAATAAACACATATTGCCAGTAAATTTATTTGTTACAAATTTCATCTATAGATGACAATAGAATTTATAAATTTAATTTACTAATACATAATTACGTAGATTCTCTCTGAAGAAGATAGAATTACTTAAAACATATTTCTCGGGGATCTATAAAGTTGACATACAATTTCTTGATTTGATGAGACAGATGTTTTCAATATAGCCATGTTTGTTTTAAAAAAACTTGGATTTGAAAGCGATCCTTTCGGGATCACAGCGACACCAACATGTTTGAAGTTTTCAGGATATGAAAATATACCTCATTGTTAGCCTTATTCTATTCATGATGAAATTGTGAAAATTTGACTTAACGAACACAATAGAAATAACAGAACAAAATACCAAGGTTCTATCAACATATTGCACAGACCGGTCACCAATTCAACATAACAGAAACCACTACAAGAATATTAAGAACAAATATCAACGGTTACTTTTAGAATCTCTCATTTCCAATGAATATAACAGAGAGCATAATCATCACAATACCTTAGATATCTCAGAAGAAATCAATAGATCAATTTTATAGGTTCTGGATGCCCTTAAAATGTAAATAGACATATTCCATAACATTATTTAAATTACATATCAGTTTAAAATTTCAGCTGTAAATATCCACGCTGTATGTTTTTGTAAATATTTCTTGTAAGATATAGTCGATGTTTTACTAAGCCCGTTGAAGAGTGATTATCACTTGAAAGCTAGCGTTTTGTAATAAAAAGAAACTCATGTGGGAAAATATTTTGTAATTTTAAAATTGTTATCCTTACTATTCAAAATTTGGACTCCTCCACCCCCTCCATCGTGTCTATAGGTCCATCATACACTGAGAGAAATGTTAGAGAAAACTCGCTGGAGCGGAGATACGTGGGAATACGTCCAGATAGATGTACCGGGGCAATAAAAATACCTAATCCTCTTTCTGTCGCTGCAATTCGAAATTCACAGAAGCCCCGGATTTAATGGCACGTTTAAAAATTTCATTGGGCTGTGTTTAACTCAATGTTCCCGAGCCAATAAACAACGGAGGCTTAAAGTATTCCATTGAGAGAATGACTTCCGTTGTTTTGCTCCGTTTGAATTATAAAAATCCTAATTTTAGCGGAGTCCCTCCTCCATCAAAGTTGCATGGCAAAAACTCAACCGACCTTGGAATCACGCGATGTAAATTGGGAGAGCGGGGGATTAATGTTTAATTGGGGGAACACCAATTAACCTTTATTAATTACGGAAGCCAATCAATGATCCATTCGTAGTACGCAGGAACGACTTCCCCTTGGGTCCATAGGTATAGACGTCACTTTCAGCCATTCCTAAACCTGGACTGGCCGTCGCTTCAGTTGGATGTGCTCGCCCTGCAGATTCTGTCTTTTTACCTCAACATGTATATGTATATCTATATATATAAAATTGAATGTCTGTGTGTCTGTCTGTCTGTCTGTCTGTGTGTGTGTCCTCTATGGATTCGAAAACCATACATCCAATCGCCGTGAAATTTTGGGATATTATTAGGTGTATCTCCGGAAAGGTTTACGAAAAATAATATCTTGAATATCTTTAATATCCTTAGAGTTATTTGCAGATTTGTAGCTTTAACTCGCAAGCAGCGCCACCATTGAGACGGAGATAGGCTTTTTCAAGAGGGGGAGTAATGTTAGGAGAGAGGAGCGCGTCTCGAGGCGGGTGCTCACGTGTCACTGTTAAAAACCTATTTGTTTTGGCTACATCTTTTCCCGTGGACTTAACGATAACTTTTCTAAAACTTATTTCAAATTTCATGTATAATTATTTTTACATCATTTAGTTTAGTATAATTATTTACTATAATTTCCTATCGTTCAATTATTATACTTTTTGTTCTTAAAGATTATTTAAGACAATAATCTTTAATTAGAAAGTGCTTTGCCAAAAGTTTGGAGTGGGGCAGACCCCGTGCGAGAATGGATTCGCCCGGCCGCCGGCCGACAGTCAAAGTACCCACCGACCAATCAGGGCAGAGTTGGTGACACAGCTATGCCAAGTAGACAAGAAAAAAAGCCTCGCGGGAGCTTGCCCAAGATGACCTCCGGGAACTTCGTCCATCTTCCATAAACGACCATGAATTTATTCAACCTTATCGAGTATTTTTCAAGGGACCGGGAAAAAATGTCCACTAGATAAAACGATGATTTTGTAATGTAGAAAATTAGGAAAGACAAAATTCAGGATGACACGGCACACAGGGACCGGGAAAAAATAATCACTTTATCGAGAGATTCACGACCATGATTTTATTCAACTTATCGAGTATTTTTTCAAGGGACCGGGAAAATATGTTCACTAGATAAAACGATGATTTTGTAATGTAGAAATTTATGAAAGACAAAATTCAGGATGACACGGCACACAGGGACCGGGAAAAAATAATCACTTTATCGAGAGATTCACGACCATGATTTTATTCAACTTATCGAGTATTTTTCAAGGGACCGGGAAAATATGTTCACTAGATAAAACGATGATTTTGTAGTGTAGAAATTTATGAAAGACAAAATTCAGGATGACACGGCACACAGGGACCGGGAAAAAATAATCACTTTATCGAGAGATTCACGACCATGATTTTATTCAACTTATCGAGTATTTTTCAAGGGACCGGGAAAATATGTTCACTAGATAAAACGATGATTTTGTAATGTAGAAAATTATGAAAGACAAAATTCAGGATGACACGGCACACAGGGACCAGGAAAAAATGTTCACTTTATCGAGAGATTCAAATTTACGAGTTTCAAATTATCAAAATATATCTTTTTTTTTCAAGTTTATAGAGAATTGTTTTAACAAATGTTCGTTAGACAAACCTTTACTCGGGTAAAACCTCGGGCGAAGCCGGGTACGTCCGCTAGTATAAATATAAAAAGGATAGATCAAGAGAGAGGTAGTCGCCAACTACTACACCCCATGATTAGCATGTGTACCACGTGTACGAGAGATAATATAAAAAAGGGGGAGGTGCCACTTTTGGTGCATAAACTCATGAACAAAACTTAAGGAAATGGAAATTCTTTCATGTCGTCTGTTTTTTTAAGGATATAGAGACAATTTTGTTCACACTTGGTTATCTCATATGTCTTCAATAAATGTCACTGTAATATCTTTCAGAGTTATTGTCTGAATCCCGATGCTAAAAGGGACAACTTCCTTAAGTTTTGCCTCCTTGAGTGCATACATATGTATGCATCTATAGGCATACCTTCTCCACAGTTGGAGAGGCTGAGAGACATACCAGTTAAAAGAAGAAGCCAGCAAGGGAGATACCAACTGCCTCGACAATGTAGGCCTTCAGTATAAAACTGATCTCATCCCTAGTGTCGCAAGGGATGCTGTCGGCACTTGTCGCTTTAATTGAAAAAAAAAATGAATTTTCAAAACTAGTTTTCAATGCAGTTACGATGTTGTAAAATTGTCAGAATGTATCCCCATGACTCTCAATGTTAAATGTCGTTACTTAAATTGGAGCACAGCTGTGTTCTGTGCTTTCAATACCTTAGTTAGTCAACCCAGGTTCTCTTGGAGCCACGTACAGAAGTCACCAACTACCCTCCTTCTGACCTATGTCTTCTTGGTTTCATTTACAATGTCAGTGGAAGTCCAGTCACTGAGGTTGGCAGGTTTATTTCTTGTAAGATTTTCTAGGTATTCTGGACTAAGGTTGGTGATCCCTGGCCGTCAGGAATCTCTGGTATTGGAAAGTTAGACAGGTGAAGTAGTTCACGGTTTGGTGTTCGCTTTAGCAATGGGACTTCAATACCATCGACAACAAGAGACTAACTTGTTTTATTTATGTAAATGTTATAGAAGAGAAAGCTTTACTCAGTTCCATACAGTTACAGTGGAGATCTCGAAAGTTTCTATTAAGATTAAAACTGACGGTGTTCGGACGATACCCGCAGAACATTTTCAACACACGGAGGATTATTATTTTTTGTTAAACCGGCTCCTCGCAAGGTGAACCGTATCATAACAGAGGGCGGTCACCATGAACTCTCCTCCCTCGGCTACTTCTATTTGTAGGCTAGATTTTAGAGTATAATAATGTTACATGATCTCCCTTGACCTTGTCTATTTCTTGCCTACTTTACACAAGGAGTTCAGAACGGGGCGTTAACTCGTATGATTACGGTTCAGAAGATTCCAGGTTCGAATCCTGGAAGGCTATTTTTTAAATAGTTGCATGGTGCTCTCTGGTAAAACATTTCACTGATATAATGTTATTTTGATACGGTTAACCAGAGCCATGCTGAAAGTGTAGGTTGTCACGTGGTGTGGATTGTACGGCCCGGCTCTACCGTGTTTTACTACGGCGTTGTTCCACTGCTGGTTCTACTCACGTTACTGGCTGGTAGTGGGAG
Source organism: Cordylochernes scorpioides (assembly GCA_030710605.1). NCBI lineage: Eukaryota > Metazoa > Arthropoda > Arachnida > Pseudoscorpiones > Chernetidae > Cordylochernes > Cordylochernes scorpioides. Next base: position 126,569,570 of record CP092863.1, read on the forward strand.
TTGTTTGCTGGGGTGATAGAAGAGTGTATGCGGGAAATAACAGTTCACCCCACACGGCCGAGTCAAGGACCGCGTTGAAGGCCGCGTAGGTTTGGTTTCAATTTGCGGAGTCGATAGTTAATTAACCGGTGCTATATTTACTGCCGGCCTTCTCTCGGTCGATGGACCTTCCGTCCGTCCGTCCACTGTCTGTCCTTCTACGGACCGCACGTCCAGGACTTACCGCGGACCTACTTCATCTATATGGATATTCCCTAGTCTCTTCACGCCCCTCTCCTTCTGTGGATATTCTCCCCCAAGTATCTGCTCCTTCTACGCACCTCTCCGCACGCCTTAATCTCCCGCCGACCTTCCACTTTATCCACACCTATTCTTCCTGCCAATCTTTCTATCCCTAGGATAATCCGTGATTGGACGCATCCCTTTAGCATTCAAAATGTTTTCTTTCCATTTTTATGTTGTAATTTACCTTCTTCTTCCATTTTCGATAAGATAAAACGTATATCACACGGATGTTTAACTATATCTACTTCCTATCTTGTTGTAGCGAGACATCTTGGCTTCCTCCGGGATTGATTGCTTGCTTCCACAGCTATCTCATTTCAACTTCTTGATTACAGTAACATTCTCGGTAGATTCAGGAAGGCCCGTATCGTCTTGAGTATATGTCACACCGCGGTGGCAGAAAAGTGGATTAGAACTAAAGCAAAGCCTATTTGGAAGTTGAGCACGCCCGGTCATAACTAGCTGGGTCAGCGCCTTTTTACGCCGTCAATTTACGGCGCTTCCCGTAAATCTACCTCCCCGTACCTGGCTAATTAACATCGCCTTGTACTTTCCTTCAGTCCCAGCGCCGCTAGTCGCACTTAATAGTTCCTTTTCTTACTTATAGATGGCGCAGTATAATTAATTTATAGCAAACTCAAACATCACGAGTGTTTCTTTCACACATAAAACAAATTTCTACTGTCCTTACTGCGATGGAAAAATATTATGAGAGTTTGGTTCTCATCAGTGGTAAACCCTCTCAGCGGTTTTGCCAATTTAATCTACCAGACCGCTTTTTTTAGCTCTAATACTGTATTGGACGATTCTGCTTATATATGCTACACTGAAGGGTGGAATCTCAGAAATGGTATTTAAGTAAACTATAAACATAATCATTTATGGGACAGTAGAATTACATATAAATATTTACATCGAGCAATGCTCTTCCGCAATCGCTCCCAGTATATTTTTCATCGCAATAAGGACAGTAGAAGTTTGTTTCATGTATAAAAATAAATTTTCGTGTTTAAATACTTTCATTTCTTATATATAAATGACGCGTTATATTACTTTATAATAATTAATTTATGGCTAACTGACCTTGTCCGATTGGTTAGAGTTTGATCCTACCTTCAAATACGATGTTTGGAACGTCGGTAGAGATTAGGACCCATGTTATGTAGGTGATGTTGTACATTGTACTTATATCGCAAGTACACACGGTGCTATGGTGGTGGGTAGTTAGCTTTTATCATATTTACACCATATGAACATGTATCAACCAATCCCTGGAAACCAGTTCAATAAAATTTAAAACATTTGACTTCTATCTGTAGCGCGATCGTTGTTTCTGAAAGAGCTGTATCGACGGTATCAATGAACAGGCTGATGGCCTAGCGAAGGAAGGACAGGCACTGGAAACCAGTTCAATAACACTGAAAGACGCAAATACAATAACAAAAGCAAAACTCATTACAAAAAGCAAAATACTCCAGTCCATTTGCAACTTCAACATTAACCGAGAATTAACGACAACAATTTCAAGAATCGAGACATGACATTTTAAAGGAATGAAGATAAACTCAGACATGAGTAGATCCTGCAGTAACTGCAATAGCTGTCACAACACCCAACTCACTCCATATATACCCGGCCATCCTTGCAATTCTCTATATGGAAGACATCAATCCAGAAGAGGACATCCATACCGCACCTCGGTCTGCCGGTATTGTAATCAGGGTGCATGGACCGATCTGATCTACTCCATGGACACCACACCACATGTCTACACATGTAGAAAGCAGTTCGTCTTTTATACTTACAAGCATGCCAGAGCCCCGTTTGGTTATTTAAACTCACTTGTGAAGTTGGACTTTTGCAATAAGCAACACCTTCATTGAAGCAATATTTTCTTCAGAAAAAAAAGTATCCATTGCGGGATTCGATCCCGAGTCGGTTTATACCATCCTCCTCCATCACTCACCAGCTCCCAGTTTATCAAATACCCAAGTTGCATAGAGAGTGTGTGTTGTTATATAACAAATTATAACCAAGTCTGTTATATAATTAGTGGAATGACAGGCTTCCACTTTCTTAAATAGAAGAGATGATGTAATTCAATTATCCACCCCGCATATGATATAAAGCAACTCTATACCAGAATTTGGTTAATTTCACGTCAACTCATCGTTTCAGTTGTTCATCACTTAAAGTTATATGGATATTTAAACTCTCTATCTCTCTCTTTTTCATAAATATAAACTATTTTTGATAACAAATATTGAGGGGAGGGGCTGGCTCATCAGTGGTGAACCCTCCCAGCAGTTTCCCCAGTGTCATCTACCAGACCTCCTCCTTGTCTGGAGGAGAACTCTCTCAAGGTGGGGAAGCCTTCCTTGCTGAAGATATTTGTACACATACACAACTATTTGAATAAAAAGGCATATATTGGATTAAAAAATCATTTATTTTACCAATATTTCAGCTGGCTGAACGCCAACCTTTATCAAGGTGTTATAATACCTTATATATAATATACCTATTATAATACCTTGATAAAGGTTGGAGTTCAGCCAACTGAAATATTGGTAAAATAAATAATATTTTGATCCAATATATGTCTTTTTATTCAAAGATTTATTTATGGATTGCTCTATTTTCAAAACACAACTATATATATATTCCCCTACACTTTATCTACCCTTTATTTACTATTTTAATTATATATTGTTTCCACCTTTGTAACAATGGATTAGAAGAATCAATAAATTGTTTAAATTGTCAATACATATAAAAAGAAAGGCCAACCTCTCCCGTCAAAATAAACGCTAAAACTCTACCAGACCTCAGTTCTGCTTCTATAGCCAGCACGTTAGTGGAATTATTGGTGAAGATATTGACGGAAAACATTGAGGACAGTAAAGCGGATGACCCAGGCCTTCCAATATTTTTCTCGGTGCAGTAAGGACAGTTTGTTCGGAAATAAGGAAACATTCGCGCTAAAATAGTTCATTTTTGTGAATGTAGATGGCGCGCTTTTACCCCTTTTAATATACCTCTTATAACCCTTCGTATTTATTATATGTATTATATTGCCACGTGGAATATTAGGGAACCAACTTTGGGATAACACAACAATTTATTTAAGGCAAGAACAAACTATGAATGATTAACAAGAGATAAGCAATGAGGGAAGTTTACAGAGTAACAAAATATAAACATAAAAAATGATACTCTGTTAATAAAATAATAAATACTTTGTTACAATATTACTCCTTAAGTATTTTATATTTATAAGATGATGAAAATATTTTAGACACGTATGATTATTTTTAAAATCAAACAATTATATCTACTGTCCTCTTACTGTAATGATAAATTAATGGGAGGGCCTGGCTCATCCTCTACTATGGTAGATTAAACTAACGAAATATATATATATATAGAAACAATAGAAAAAATAAAAGATAAGTGGGTCAGGTGTTGATATTAAAAATAAAGAAGGCATCTCCTGACCACGAGCACATGTGCTTTTTAGATGGCATTTTTGGAGGCGCTCTGCCATCTAAAAAGAACATGTGCTCTTGGTCAGGAGATGCCTTCTTTATTTTTAATATATATATATAACATTTTAATTGAAATCCGGCAATGATAAAGCACCCATATACTGAGTTAAAAGATGTACATTATATAGAGATATGTAGGAGCTAGGAAGACAAAAGAACTGAGGTGTAGAATTGTATCAACAGGACAGTGGTGAGACAAGCTCAGTGATGACAGGATCGACCCGTGGGGGATGCCCGGTATATCTTGTCTCACTGCTTGGCATCATTGATTTATAGATGGATTGTTGGAGCGAGTTGTGTCTGATTGATTAACATGCTGAAATATAACGTGCCATTTATACATAAGAAATGGAAACATTATAAATCACGAATATTTATTTTTTCTAACACAGAACAAACTCTTCTACTGTCCTTACTGCGATGAAAAAATATATTGGGAAGGCTTGGCTCATCAGTGGTGAACCCTTCCAGCGGTTTCGCCAATTTAATTTAACATGCTGCCTTACTTATTCCTAGTATACGTGATACAACAGCCATGATAATCATGGTGGGTAGTTAGTGACTGTTTTTAATGTAAGTATGTAACATGTTTACGCATGTATAAAGCAACTTTTACACTTACAAATGTGCCAGAGCCCCGTTTGATTACTTACACCCACTGTTGAAATTGGTTTTTGCGATAATAAGTGGCCATTAAGGCAATTTTTTCTTAAGAAAAAAACGGTATCCAATGCGGGATTCGAACCTGGGTCGTGTCTGTCGATAAATCGACAGTTTTTTACCATTCCTCCACCGTTCTGTTTTATAGAAGAGTTGTTGGGGCTAATTAACTTCTATTTATAGAATTGTAGGTGTTAGTTAACACGTAAAGTTAGATGGTTGGCTGGATTTTATCAAAATTCGAAACTATTATAGACGCGTATGATTATTTTAAAAATAAAACAATTTCTACTGTCCTTACTGCAATGGAAAAATTAATGGGAGGGCCTAGCTCATCAGTGGTGAACCCTCCCAGCGGTTTCGCCAGTTTAATCTACCATACCACTGTTATATTGTATTTTTTGGAACTTCCTTTTATAGTGATACTGATGCTAGACTCTTGGAATGGGTATTTTAGATTAACTATGGACATAAGTTTTGAGGACAGCAGAATTACATATAATTATAAATATATAATATGAATTTTATATTTGTAATTTACTAGAGTCGCCATCAAGTCCCTAGCCTCCCGCGACCTGATGATCTTTATATAGCGGTGGCTCCAGATATACGGGGGGGGGGGGAGATATTTCTGTGGAACCCTAGAAGGAAACGTCCAATTCAATTCCCCCCACCACCCTCAATTGTCTCTGCTCGTTTCTCTATCCCACCTAATTTACACATGTCTCACTTACACATTCAGTTATTTACATAGGTACATACCTGATAGGCAACCGTTCTCTATGCTACACATCTTTTATATTATTTATTTCAATCAATCAATACATGTATTAAGACATTTTATCTAATATTACACATATTCTCCTGGGAGGTATACAGAAAATTAGTTAGGATATATATAAAGAGGGAGAAATAAAATAGACTATGTAAAGTTATATGGGAAATATGGAAATATTGTTACACTGACTTCATCTCACTTCTGCTGCTTTTTTTTTTCTTCGCCTTTCAAGTAATATCCACGGGGAAGTTTCCATTATTGTGAATACAAATATAAATAAGATAATGATAATAAAAACAATTACCTTTAAAAATAGTTAATCTTTTTATTTACTTGAAGAGCGCAATCTGGTCCAGAGGTCTTTGTTCGCCCACAGTTGTGTTGGTCTTGCGCCAACCTTCCAAGTCACGTGACTTATTGACAGTGTTGCCGAATATAAATAGCAATAATATACTCTGTGAAAAATATAAATAAGTAAAAATATTTTACAACAAATATTGGAGGTCGGTGGAAGGATGGTTTAAACCGTTGGTTTTCGACCGCAACGACCCGGGTTCGATTCCCGCATTGGGCACTTTTTTCTAATTAAATAATGCTCCAATGGCCCCCGTATCTTGCAAAAGTCCAACCCCACCAGCGAGTGCAAGTAATCAAACGGGGCTCTGGCACATTTGTAAGTGAAAAGTCTGACTGCTTTTCAAACGTGTAGACATGTGGTGCACTTAGAGTAAAAGCAGTCGCCTACTTCTACCCACCATGATTATCATGGCCTGTACCACGTGTACTAGGGATAAGCAAAAAATAAAAACAACTAATATTTATAATAGCAAAATATAAACATTTATATTTTGGTAGATAAAAATACTGCGGCATCATAGAGGTATTCTCCTGTTCTCCTTTATTATATATACAGAAAGATTCCTGTATTTATTTATCTCAGAGAAATTATTCTTTCAAACTATACTCCTTTCTCTAGTGCTATCCTTGTTTGAAGAATTCGAAACTACTATAGACACGTATGATTCTTTCAAAAATAAAACAATTTCTACTGCCCTTACTGCAATGGAAAAATAAATGGGAGGGCCTGGCTCATCAGTGGTGAACCCTCCCAGCAGTTTCGCCAGTTTAATCTACCATACCGCTGTTATATTGCATTTTTCGGTTTTCCTTTTATAGTGATACTGATGCAAGACTCTTGGAATGGGGTATCTTAGATGAACTATGGACATAAGTTTTGAGGACAGTGCATATCACTGTAAATATGTGCTGTAGTTACATATTATTGTAAATATGTAAATAGTTATCTAGTTAAATGTCATGTAAATATGTACTCTTACAGCTACTATTTTCTCCAAGAACTTCACTTCCAATATTGACTCGAGCCACTTTACTCCCGCGTGTCCTCCTTCCCAAACCTCGGTGTGTTGTACTTAGAATTTACATTGGAAGACTCCTAGCCAATTAGGATTCTCTGTGTGACTCACATCCTCTCTCTCTCTCACTGCTGGTAATTGGCCGAGGCAACTTACCCTGTGGAACTCAGGGAAACTAGCTCCGAGTTGGTTATTGTGTTTTCAAATTAGTTTTCATCCAAGTTTGTTTTAAAGAGAGAAACTGGCAAAAGGTTTCTATTATAACACACATTAGAAAAGCTTTAAACAAGAATACAGCTGCATCAATTGAGTTATTTATTTCCCGATCTTTGGATTACCTTCATCAGGGGAATGATGATTTCTTGAAAAAAATCCCAGCTTCTAATTCTATAGAACACATTTTGACTGTGTCGGATGCTGTGACAGAGGAAATATGATTTTACACAGACATAAGTGAGTAATGAACTAAATGCGTTCTGGGGAAAGCTTTCAGAGTATATATCAACAAATGGAAGTTCGTTCTTACAAACAAGGAGTTTTGTAACTCCGCCTTTGCTGCTCCCAAACCTGGATGAAAAAGGAGGAAGGGGAGCAGTGACAAGCTCACTAAAAAACCTGGGTTCAGCTGGCCCGGCTGATAGTACCCTGTAAGGGCTCCTAATCCAGGGATACAGGATGAGCAGCATTTGTACTCCATGTTAGGAGCGGCTGCACATGGCGTCTGTTCCTCCAATCAGAGGAGGCCATTTCTTTTGGAGCTAAGTCAGTGGCCTGCCACTGAGTAGTGTTCCCAGTCTTAATGACAAAGGCATTCTACTTCACCCAGATATGATTGAGTCGAGATAAGAAAGAAGAAGAAGGAGTTTGTTTAACCCCAATACTTGGAACCTCAGCGAAGTAGAAATGATGCCGTGGTAAACACCCCATTGAGATGTCCGAGAGCTTGCGAAAGTACCAGCTGAGGGGCGTTGCGACATGCGGAGTGGAGAAAAGTTGTCGTAGAGAAAAGAAAGTGATCAATGGCAGGTCGGACAAACAGGATGATGGATCTCCCGCTTTGTACTTTACATAAATGTGGATTATACTGGGAACGTTCTCTTTTTGTTGTGGCGACATTGTGGGGTTTGTAATCTTATTCCGGAGATGTGTATATCATGTATTATGTAGTGTTACACCAACACACTGTACAACGGAACTATATCGAACCTTGTCCCCACACTAGATACAATTTTTAAACAATTATCATTTTAACACAAATCAATAGCGCGCCATCTATATATATAAAATGAAAGGATTTAAAAGCACGAATGTTCCTTTTATACATAATACAAACTTCTACTGCCCTTACTGCGATGAAAAAATATATTGGGAGGGCTTGGCTCATCAGTGGTGAACCCCCTTAATTTACACGTGGTACAGTAGCCACGGTGGGTTGTTAGCGATTGCCTTTTACTGAAAATGTACCCCATGTCTTCACAGGTTTAAAGCAGTTCGATTTTCGCACTTACAAGTGTTCTTAAGTCCAATTTGTTATTTAAACTCACTCGTGGGATATGCTATATATGTTCCATACACAATAACTCCTATCTAGTGCTCGGTGGAGGAGTGGTTTAAACCTTCGATATTCGACGGTCACGACCCGGGATCGAATCCCGCATTGGACACCTTTTTTTATCTTAGGAAAACAATTACTTATTTGGAGCAACCACCGATTCTTGGAAATGTACTTCAATGACCCCCGATTCTTGTAAAAGTTCAATCCCACGAGTAAATACAAATAACCAAATAGGACTTAGGAACACTTGTAAGTGAAAAAAATCGAACTGCTTTAAACATATGAAGACATGTGGTGTAGTTTCAGTAAAAGGCAATCGCTAACAACCCACTATGGCTACTGTACCACGTGTACTAAGTAAAATAATAATTGTTTAAAAGTTGTATCTGGTGTGGGGACAATTTTCTATATAGTTATTTTGTACAGTGTGTTGGTATCCATGGGGGGGAGGGGGACTAACACTACATAATACACCATATACTTACTTTTTGTGGAGTCCGAAACGACCAACTTGCTAAACAACAATAGAGTAGTCAGCATGCGCGTATCGCCAAGCGACATCAACAACACTCAATGACAAAACTTAAAGAAGTTGTACCTTTTAGCATGTTATATCGGGATTCAGTTTTAATACATAGTTACCTTTATTGAAGATACGCGAGATAACCAAGTGTGAACAACCTCTGCCTCCTTCAAAAAAAAAAATAGACGATCGACGATATCAAGATATGGCGTTTTTTTAATATCATCAATGACATGAACATTCTGTGAGAGCAAATTATTTTATTGTAAACGAACACAAGCTGAGATTTCGGAGGGGAATCCTTAATATAAAGTTGAGAGTGTCGCCACGCTATCTTTCTCAGATTGGGATTAAGAAGATTCCTCTCTGAAAGCTTGGCTTGTGTTCGCTTACAATAAACGAAATGGCGCTCACAGAATTGCACGGCCTTGATGTTGGAATTGATCGGAAATGTATTGAGGCTTGGTGAGTGCCTAAATAGAAGAACAGAGAGAAATTTAAAATCTCGTGTCTCTTATATCGGGATAAAAGATAAACTTTTTACCTTCGCTCTTATGTTCTCTGAGCTTTATATATAAAATTGCTATGAAACAATAAAGTCTTTCGACAAATTTAATGCATTTTGATACTAATATTATATCAGCAAATTAAATGTACCAACATTTCACCCTACGTATTGCTTTCCAAAATATCAGCAAATAAATCTAAGGCAATAGCTTATTATACATTTTTTAGATCATTATTATGTAAGGACCAGTCAATAATTGAATGACTTTGAGACGAAGAGTAAAGCCAGTTCTATCTTACTACCTATGTAAATAACACAAGATGATTGTTACCTTACCCAATTGGGAGAATCTGTATGGGGCAAGTCCCTAATAAAGGCTTTTGTGTGAGTGTGTGATACTAATATTTATTTTCATTAAAATCACCGAAATTTCTACAGACATCTTCCTACAATGATAGAAACATTTGATCAGCCAAGCTCTCTCAATTAATTATTTTTATCATCTTAGGTTTTGTACATTTATATTTTTATCGTAAAGATAGAGGCTGCCGGCATTCATATTTCTATGAAAAATAGACACTTCGGACACTCCTGACAAAGACAAAAGATTTTTGTCGAAACTTTGAGAAAATAAACAACTTTAACTGGCCGAATTATATTTTATACAAAGAAATATTAGGGTCAAAAAAGTATGAATTTGATACCTGAATATTGGGTATGTTAATCGATATTTATGCTAGAGAGTAAACTACCTCCATCTTGGTTGTCAGCGATCCACAAGGTGGAAAACTCAGCAGTCCACGCTGCCCGTCCTCAACGATGTGAAAAGTATAAAGAGTACATCACACCATACTTACCCTGAGTGAAACGTCTGGTATGGGGGGTGCCATCCTGAAGACTGAAATAATTGGGTATATCGGGATCTACCTACTTGTGGGGCAATGGCGGCGTTTTCTAGGTCTTTGTCCTGGAGCAGTGTCGTTTAACAACGAAACAACCTTTATTCACCTTACATTACATCATTATTTACATAAAATGATGATAATCAGGCCAGAGAGAATATATACAGAGTTATATTTGAGTCGCTAAAATTAAGTCTTTTTCTGCATCATATTGGTTATTAAAATCAACACCATAGGTTTCGGCCAGTTAGAGTTAGTATTTTCTTAACGTTTCGACAAAAATCTTTTGTCTTCGTCGGGAGAAACAAATAAAAATAACGCTTTTCCAAATGCTTTATTTTTGTTTGTTTCTCCTGACGAAGACAAAAGATTTTTGTTGAAACGTTGAGAAAATAAAAAAACTCTAACTGGCCGAAGTGTCTATTTTTCACAGAAATTGAATGCCACCGGCCAGGGAACCTCTATCTTCAGGAACACCATAGGTTGTATATGACATATTTAGTAATATATCTTTATTATATCAATTGCATGTGGTTTAACAGAGGTTGTGTGAGTTTCCCGCAACAAACACGGGAACCCTTGAATAGCATAAACCTTGGAGAACATCATTTATATGATTTATATATTGGTGGCTTTCCTTAATTTATCAAGGAAATAGGTCAGCCAAATATCAAAGAACAACCTAAATCAACGTTTAGTTGATTTTTGTTCCATTAGATGGCGCTCTGCCATCTAAAAATTCTCATGTGAGCGGTCGGGATATGCCTTTTTTGTTTTTAATATTAACACCTGACTTTTTTTATAAATTTTATTTTTTCACATATATATTTGTAGATGTAGTATTGATTTGGCGTATCTGTCAAGAGTCAAGAATGGTCTCAGTCTTGATTCCACTAATAGCTAGAATTTTCCATGTATAAGTCGGTTGAATCCAGGCATATCTCGATTTGAGAGTTTCACCGCATCTACAGAATGTAGCTGTGGTCGGCCGGCCATCTGGCGAGGATCCCACCTCCCAATGACCAGCGATTTAAAATGGCCATTTGCAGGTGGGAGACCAAATTGCTTTGGAATGAGTCAATCTATTTGTCCGGTGGTCGACCAATCTCCGGTCTAATATGATGGGAGGAATGGAACTAGCAATTAGCACTGAGATGTCTTGTGGAAATGAGACAAAATTCCTCCCGCCGCCAGAGATTCTGCCAGCATCGATCAACTTAATTTTTAACGGCCCTTAGAAGTAAAAAAAGAGAGAATTGATTTCTCGCCGAGAGAGCGAAGCCGTCTAACTAAGATATTTCCTTGGGTTTGATTCGGGACTTTATTAAATGGAGAGAGAGAGAGTGGCATTGTTTTGTAACTCCTCTGTACGTCCTAATTACATGAGTTCGTCGTAGAGTGGCGAACCTTTGTCGCTAAACGGCGTAAAAAACACAACGAGTTTATCGATAACATCAGCATGCGGGGTATTTTCTTCTTGGAATGTTACCTCTTTTCGACAGCCACGTCCTCGAATCGAATCCAGCATTGAGCACTTTTTTTTCCAAAAAAAAAAAAAATGCTCCAATGGCCCCCGATTCGTGCAAAAGTCCAATTCCACCAGTGAGTGCAAGTAACCAAACGGGGCTCCGGCGCACTTGTAAGTTAAAAAGTGAACTACTTTCAACATGCGTTCACATGTGGTGTACTTATACAGTAAAACAGTCGCTAGCTACCCACCATGATCATCATTGTCTCTACCACGTGTACTGGGGATAACGAAATTAAACTCTTGTAGCGATGTCTGACCAAGTAATTGGTTTTAAACTATCTCTCTCTCGTTCACCTTAAAAACAAACAAATAAATCCCGATACGTAAATGTGACGTGTTTAGATAGATAGGGTCTCGTATAGAGAGATGTATCTCAATATACACCAGTGAGCAATGCTTCATTTTTCTATACTTTGTCAACATGAAATATAAATGAAGACCCGTTTGTCATGTCAACAGTATCTTGGTGTCATCCTTTGTCTCAAGTATCCATTGTCACAAGAAATTTCTACGTACCAACCAGGAGTGTGAATGGGAACAAACAGTAGGAAATATATGGAAGATTTTGTACCAAGACATGTAACACGATGAAGGATAAGAGATTGGCTGATGTTTATTCCGGAAATTTTATTTCCCCTCCAGTTTTTTCTCATTTATCTCTTTTATAGTTGTGTATATTTCCTCTCTTACATACCTATACCTTTGTTGGTTCCATCTCTAAGCCACAATCCGTCCTACATTTATCTAGATCTCTGATACTCTTAGTATCTCCCACCACCGTGCCGCCACGTTCAATAAATTGACCGCACTGAAGTTACAGGAAAACAACTTCAAGTTAAGGCAGGCGAACTGAGAGGCCCTGGACAGGAGCTACTGTAATAGAATCAATCTGTGTACCATGTATCAAACAATACAATTATTTAATGATTCCGAAAAAAAAATGTGTCTCAACTTTTAACAATCAACGGAGAGAGCGCTGAGAATATTTTATTAAATCCCATTGTTTTCCTCACACAGAGAGAGGAATTAGATCCGTGGTCCTAATATGTGGTACTGGGTGAAGACACATTTGTCAACGATCTAAGGCAGAGATTCAAGGAAATCACCCCATAGGTATAGGACCACGGGAAACAATAGAAGTACCACGACGCGGATGTTGTAGCTTTCTCCTGGCTGAAGTTTCTATCAAAGTACGCTACCGAACCATAAACCTGGCATGCGATGTCTTCATAAAGAACACTCGCACCGCGCGTATGTAAATTTGGCGGGAAATTTCTCTAAATATGTACTTTTATTCGCTGTACATCTCTTGTGGCTTTGTGCTGATGTGTGATGGAATATAGATTATTATGTGTGTATACACTCATGGACAAAACTTTAGGAAGTGGAAAGTATTTTATCTCGCCGGTCGTCTGTTCTTTCTTTCTTTTTTTTTTTGGGGGGGGGGGGATCACTGTAATATATTTCAGAGCTATTGTCTCAATCCCGATATACATGCTGAAAGCTACAACTTCCTTAAGTTTTGTCCATGAGTATATATTGGTTATCTCGTGTGTCTTCAATAAAGGTCACTGTAATATCTTTCAGAGTTATTGTCTCAATCCCGATATACATACTGAAAGGTACAACTTCCTTAAGTTTTGTCCATGAGTGTATATTGGTTATCTCGTGTGTCTTCAATAAAGGTCACTGTAATATCTTTCAGAGTTATTGTCTCAATCCCGATATACATGGTGAAAGGTACAACTTCCTTAAGTTTTGTCCATGAGTGTATATTGGTTATCTCGTGTGTCTTCAATAAAGGTCACTGTAATATCTTTCAGAGTTATTGTCTCAATCCCGATATACATGGTGAAAGGTACAACTTCCTTAAGTTTTGTCTTCATGAGTGTATATATACCAAAGGAGACACATCTTTCTTTAAAGTATTTCCGTGCTCCAGCTTTCGGACTAGCATCTTTCAGCAAAACGGTATTGCTGCTCATGGTATATACAGATTCTCCTTGTCCCGATACGAAACCCCGATCCTAACTCGACAAGGTGACGACATCCAATAAGAGCGAGGCACGCCTCCATCTTTGTTGAAGCTCCTCTGAAGATTGTCCACATAAACGGCCTCGTAAATCTCGGCCCCAAATGTCTCCGTATCCTCCCTCCCTTATTACAGCCATCCATCTGTTACCTGCCTTTATTGGAGTGATACATAGCAGGACTCTTCTATTCAAACTCACGGAATGATGGTGTCCTTCCATTCAAACTCACCGAGCTCTATTATAGGAAGTGTTCTACACAAGTAACTTTGTGTCTCCGGCTTAGAGCTTTTTAATACGGATAACGTTTTGTTTCCCTATGCAAAAAAAACGGTGTCAACCCCTTTTTATATATTGCCACGTGGAAAATTAGGGAAGACAAGCTTCGGAATGGAAATATCTTTTTATACGGGGCTTATATTCAAAATTAAATGATTTTTGAGCCCCAAAAAGCTTCGGGATGTCAAAGCGATTTATTCAAGGCAAGAACAAACTATGAATGATAAACAAAAGATAAGCAATGAGGGAAGTTTACAGAGTAGTAAAATATAAACATAAAAAATTATTCTCTGTTAATAAAATAATAAATACTTTGTTACAATATTGCGACAGCTTTCGGGTTTTTGAAACCTAGATTAATGTTATTTTCGCCAGACAGTTAGAACAAGGTGTCACCAAACACATCGAGACAATTTTCACACTATAAATAAAATTAACAATTTACGTTTTTTTTTTAAATGGAATTTTAAAGTAGAAGCCTCAAAGAACATAAATTGCCCAATATAGTTTCAAATTTTGTCTCATAGGAGGCGTTAGTAAGCGCATTATGTTCTTCATAATTAAAACAAAATGGATCTCGGAGAACAAAAGTTAAAATTTGTATAAAAGCATGGTCAATCTCTCTCCATCTGTGAAACTTGTCAAATGATCTCATCCATGACAATGCCAAGTTTTTATCTTCTCTGCTCAAAGATAGGTGATGGTGTCAGTGTTCTTGTGTGGAATTCAACAATGAAAGGAATTCTATTGACCCAGAACACCAGCTTCACACACCCAAAGTAGAGGACATTGCTGTGATAGAGATGTATGGAGACATCTCTTCATTGAACACGACAAAAATAAAAGAAATTCTATAATACCCCCACTATGTTAAACTATGTATTTGTATTTATTTCATTGGTTGTTCCTAGGTAGGATGTGGAATCAAGTATGAATTTAATGTCATTTTCCTTTCTTTTCTTCTTTAAACTTCTACTCAAACCTTGTAATTTACCAATTGTTTATGTAAAATATTTCTCTGTATTTAGTGTTGTTGTTTGACGTAAGCATCCCTTGTGGGGAGATCGCGTCTGACTTGAAGTGTCAACGTAATATTCCGAGTCGTGCTATGTCGGGTACACGGTCCCTCCCGTCAGTGGAGTGAGTGATCCTGTGACACGGGGCAAGCAGGTTAATTGACGCGGCAACATTCCACTGGAGCAATTAGACGACGGCCTTCCAAGCTGACGTCTTCTACATTGCCGTGGAACTGCCGAGCTTCTTCAACGCCTTGTCCTCTCATCCCCGTATAATTGTGCAAATTTGTTATCAACTTTTTTTCTTTTTCTTATCCCTAGTATACGTGGTACAGGCCATGATAATCATGGTGGGTAGAATTGGGCGACTCCTTTACTGTAAGTGCACCACAAGTCTACACATATGAAAAGCAGTTCGACTTTGCACATACAAATGTGCTAGAGCCCCGTTTGGTTACTTGCACTCGCTGGTGGGGGGTTATAAAAGTAAAACGACGAATTACGATGTGTTTATTTAACTAATATTCGGTTTGTTCGGATGTTAACTCTGCTCCAAAGGCCTGAGGTAGAGGTACCACTCGAAAGCTTATTGCCTTTTAATAAAGAAACGCATTGCAATTCTTCGTCATTTTACTGACGTATAGGTGAGAAAGAAAAGGTGGTTTTAAACTCATTATTTACCACGGGGTGTTTTTAAATAGCTTGTATCGGTTTTAGCTAGAGAGTATATATGAATACTTTAAAGCGGACTCGGGTATTCTGGTTCAAAATCACATCAATAGGTACCGCTCAGCAAGAGCAACCTAGTTCATGATAATTGAAACAGTGAATAATATATGTGAAGGTTATTTACATATTAAACAAATTTTAACGCGGGATTCGATCCCGGTTCATGACTGTCGGGAATCGAGCGTGTTACCCTCTCGTCCACCGACTTTTATCGGGTATTCTATGAGGAAAAAATAGAACTAAATGAAAAATATACCATGAGAGGAGGTAAAATTAAGAAAAATTCATCTCTCCTGATCGTGCACGTGGATGATGGTTTGTACCATTAATCGAAATTATTGTCATCTAATCGTTTTTATTTTTAATTCCAAACCCTTTCTGGAGAATTGAAGCCAGCCACGTTGGGGCCTCGGGCTGTTGGCCCACGTCAATCTGTGCCTGAACGACCAAAAGAGCTGCTGGTCTACAATACCTTTACTAAAACCCCGCTTCTATGTGAATATATATTTATTTTATTTATTAGAAGAAAAAAACATATTTAGAGCAAATATACGCAATAAAATGTCTTTAAAAGTTCCATTATTGTAAAGCGCCCGTAGCAACCTTGAATAGTTACAAACTTCGCCCATAGATGGCGAGCGTAGCGCGACAATTTGCATATCCCTCCTGCCCTATGCAAATAAGTTCCCGCCCCCCCACGGGTAACTAGACTCACACCAATAAAGGTAAATCCACCACAAATGTGGAGTAAACGCGCTGTTCCCCCAAACTACCCGTTCACTCCCACCCCCGTCCAGTGCCGGCTATATAAGCCGAACCCGACCCTAGTGGTTTTGTTAGCATGTAGAAGGCGGAATAAATTGTTACCGACCCTAGTGGTTTGTAGAAGGCGGAATAATTGTTACCGACCCTAGTGGTTGTCCCGGAAGGGGATCTGGCCGCTGACGTCCGCTCCACGTTGGGTTGACTCCAGGTTCAGAACTTAGGGCCGCCTTCAACGTCGTCTCACAAATTCTGCCGCTTTTGGACACCTGCGGCTTTATTTGTGGGACACCGCGTTGTCGTGTCGGCCCTTTGTTTTGTCCTGTTTAGTCCCCCCCCCCCCCCAGAATTTTTTCATTATGCAGTAAGTGAATAAATAACATCGTGAAGCACTATATTTGGTATAACACCGTATTTTGTTTATCCATTAAATACATACTCCACCATTGACAAATATTTCATTGTTGTGTTTTTTTTTTATATATATCACGCTCGCCCGGCAGATGGCACGCGCTGCTGCCCGAAATTTGCATAATCTTCATTTTTCACGCTTTCTTATTTCTCGAAGTGACTTGGTAGGGAGGCAAATAGAGCATAATGCCGTAAATATAGGACGTATTTTTTTTTCATATATTTAATTATTTATTCTTTTTTCGGTCGATATATGCAACTTGATGCTGGAATTTCCTCACGTAAGTACCTTATGTATGGAACCTTATTGCTACAAAATTGAACATTGTGTCTATGGAATAGTTATTTGAACAATTTGTTGCCGTGAGGCCGCTACATGGCTGTAAAGGTGTTGTGACTTAACACGTCCCTGAGAGAAGGAAGCATTTCACAGGCCGATTTCTTGATTCATTACTTCACCTGGGTTGATAGGTAGAGCAGTTGGCTTGATTTGTTGATAAGACTTTTTGAATTTTGTTGATTAAATTCTTTTGCCCCTCCAACTCTCCAACACGTTCTAGCAAAACCTAGCTACCATCTACAAGTACCATCTTGGTCTTGAGGTGGGTAACACCAGCCAACACCTCGACCTGCCCACTCTGTGAACTCTCGCAGTCCATCGGTGGCGGAGTCTTTCCCGCTGTGGGCGCTAACAATGAATACTTTGTATATATTGTATGTGTTAAATCAAAAAGACATATATTGGATCAAAAATAATTTATTTTACCAATATTTCAGTTGGCTAAACGCCAACCTTTTTCAAGGTATTATAACATATTTATGACATCTGATATATTGATAAAATAAAATGATATTTTGATTCAATATATGCCTTTTTAAAGATCTATTTATGTATTGCTCTATTTTCAAAAATATATATATGTGTAACGTGGTAAGATTCTTTAATGGAACATGACGAGCTTTCAGGCAGCAACTGCCCTTCTTCAGGTCTTATACAAGTGTAGACAGAGAAGTGCCATATTTATAAGCAAAAATATTTACATATATATATGTAAATATTTTTGCTTATAAATATGGCACTTCTCTGTCTACACTTGTATAAGACCTGAAGAAGGGCAGTTGCTGCCTGAAAGCTCGTCATGTTCCATTAAAGAATCTTACCACGTTACCCTGTTTTTCCTTTTGAATCTTACAACGTGGCTATATGATGTCATATATATGTGTGTTTATTTATCAATTCTATGTTCTCTCTATCAAAGCCTCGAATTATAAGCGATGTGAATACGATATCTGTTATTGTAAAGATAGAGGCTGCCTGGCCGGCATTCATAGTTCTTGAAATAGAGATACTTAAAGTAAATCTTTACTGACCGAAGTATCTTTATTTTCACGATATCTGTTGGTGATACACGAGTTCTACTCGGATACTGTTAGGAGTTGAGAGACTTTTTTGGACAATTATTCCAGACCTCAAAGGAATAAGAAATCCAAATATTCAGGTTTCTATCTCACACCTTGGAATTAGAAGTGAAAGTGTCAAAATGCAATATTTATTTTGAAGTTTGTTGGTTGGAAGTTTATTTGGAAAAATATATATGACTATAATATTGTCACAAAGTACTTTAATTCAACTATTTTGTAGATATGTAAATGTTCTAACTAGTTTTCTATTAATTCATTTTTTTGTTTGGGTCTATGTAAATATTTGAGAAATAGTTTTAGGCTGGCTCTCTAGAATAAGAGAGATAAAGCATATAGTTGTTGTCGGCTTTTTCTATTTGACAGTGTGTTGAATAAAACTTACTTTTGAGTTTGATTCGTGATTCCGTGGCTTATCAGCGACAGAATTAAAGAAAAGATCGTAACAATATCAACCTTTTTGTGTTAATCCCCGATGTTTCAGTGACTCAATGTCACTATCCTAAGAGAAATGGGGAAATTGGTTAATATAGACATATCTTTTTCCAAATATTGTTTTATTAGAATTCAAAAATTTGTTTTAGATATCAAATTATTGATTTTTTTTTTTTTTACTTATCCTTTTATTAGTTTAAATTAGACAAGATCTTGGAGGTCGTGCTCATAAAGAAGTTCAAGAATTCTAATTGGTTCTCTGTACAGGGATCCTTTGTCCTTTCCAATACAATCCAGTATACCAGGTCTATTAGTATGAAACGCGAAAATTTTCAGTGAATTCAAAAGTTCACCAATTCCATACAACAAAAGATTTTTTATTCAAAGTAACTGCCCTGATTAGCTATACACTCGGACCACTTTTCAGGCAATTTTCGAATTCCTTGTCTGAAATTTTCTATTCCTTTTGAGTCGAACCAGTCAACAAGTCATTTTCGGAGTATGTTTGAGTTCGAAAATTCCTGGTTTTTTTAGGGCGTGTCCTAAAGATGTGAAAAGGTGGTAGTTCGACGGTGCTAAGTCTGGTGAGTACGGCGGGTGGGGTTAGAGTTCCCAGCCCAAATCTTTTATGGTGTATTTGACCACCGTAGCCTTGTAGGCTGGAGCGTTGTCATGCTGCAGTATCAGGTTGTTGTGCTTTTCACGCCCTTCCGGTCTTTTTTCATTCAACGCCTCTCTCAAACTGTGCATTTGTTGTTCGTAGCGACTAGTATTGACCATTTTGCCAGGTTTCAGGAGTTCGAAATATACTACGCCGGTCTGGTCCCACCATATGCAAAGCATTGCCTTTTTTCCGAAGCGATTGGGCCTAGGCGTCTGTTTTGGAAATTGGCCGGGCAGGCCCCACGACTTTTGGCGCGTAGGATTGCTGAAGTGGATCCATTTCTCATCAGAAGTTACGATTCGGTGCAAAAATGACTTCTTTTCATGCCTGGCGAGCAGCCCTTCGCAGGTTACCAGACGCCGTTATTGCTGCCTTTCGCTCAACTCGTGGGGGACCCATCTGGAAAGCTTTTGGGTCATTCCGAGGCTATTTAAACGTAGAGAAACAGCACCTTGAGACACCTGGAGCTGTTTTGCGAGTTTCTCCTGCATTTGGGTACTGTCCTCATCCAACAAAGCTTGCAGTTCAGCGTCCTCGAACTTTTGGGGCGGTTTTCCATGTGGTTCATTATCAAGTTCAAAATCGCCACTTTGGAATTTTTTAAACCACCTGTAACACTGCGATTTGCTCAGAGCGTGGTCGCTGTAAACTTCCTCGAGCATTCGGTGGACTTCAGTGGCACTTTTCTTCCAGTTGAAGGCGAACAACAAAACTTCCCGCAAATGGGCACTTTTTGGCTCGGAAATCGCCATTTTCCACGGGCTCCAGAAATTTTTTACGATTTGAATTTTTATAAAACTGCACGCATGCTGATGCCACGTGAGTCAAAGAACAAAACGCCTGCAACAGCGCCACCGTCGGCTCAAATAAAGTTGCACAGCGGCCTCTGGCGCCCATTTTCGCGTTTCATACTAATAGACCTGGTATGTTGTGGAGTGTCCTCTTCGGTATTGCACCTAGTGCACATGGAGAAGCTTTTGGCTCCCTCTTTATAGACTAGAGGGCTCAGGTGACCAGATTTCCATCTGGCCAACTGTGTCGACTTCCTTCTGTTTAGTTGGAGGGTCTGTTTTTTGGGGTTTTCTATTTGGCGCCAAGAATAATGGAAACTATGGTTCCTTATCAGATTGATAAATATGTCCATTGTATAACTCTCTATAAATATATAGGCGTCAACGTAGAGAAAATGAAAGTATTAAAGCCACGAATGATTCTTTTATAAACAAAACAAACTTCTACTGTCCTTACTGCGATGTATTTGGAGGGATTGGCTTATCAGTGACGAAACGGCTTGGAGGGTTCACCACTGATGAACCAAGCCCTCCCAATATTTTTCATCGCAGTACGGACAGGAGAGTAGAAGTTTGTTTTGTTTATAAGGGAAACATTCGTGGCTTAAATCCTTTCATTTTGTTTATATAGATAGCGCGTTATTGCTTTATGTATAGAACTGAGGCTGTCTTTCTAGACCCGCTTGTAGAATGTTGTGGTCAATAAAGTGGATATTTATTATAACACACACTGCGCTGAATTAAAAAGGATTCTATAAACCGCTGTCTGGCGGAGCTGGCCTCTCCTCAATTAAATCTCAGGTTCCAGCGGAATTTATGGAAGAAATTACTGGCCACATTCTCTTCCCCGGGATTTATAGCTCTCTCAAACTGGATGTGGGTCGGTCTGAACCTTCCTCCAGCTTCAGTGGTTTGGATGTTGGCGGAGTGAAGCCGTACCGTTCAATCTCAACTTGTTTAACTTTATAATCCCAATTGCCATCTATCGATAAGCCACATTATGTTGTATTATAAATTACCTCATATAATATTTACGAACGGAAAAATATGTCCAGGGTAGCCTAGTGGACATGGCATCTACCCAGTAAGCGGAACACTGTGGGTTCAATTCCCATCCCTGGACACTTTTATTTTCCGTTTATCATTACTCTTCACAATTCATCCTTTCATACTTCATTCTTAAGGTTAGAAATAATCGTTATTTCTCCTTTAAAACATATTCAATTTTTCGTTCAAAAGAAACACATGCGGGATAATTTTCAAATGTCGTTCTACAATCATAAGCCATATTATCTTGTAAAATAAATGTTTATCGTAAAGATAGAGGCTGCCTGGCCGGCATTCATAGTTTGTAAAATTAAAGATACTTCGGCCAGTAAATATTTTTTTTATTACCTCGACGTTTCGACAAAAATATTTTGTCGAAACGTCGAGATAATAAAAAGATTTACTGGCCGAAGTATCTTTAATTTTAAGAAATAAATGTTTCTTTTTGATAATATCATCAAATATTATCTCTACTAACCTTACTGCTATGATAAAAGTTATTGAATGAGAGGGTTCACTACTGATGAGCCAAGCCTTCCCGTTCAATAACTTTTATCATTGTAGTAAGGCCTGTAGAGAAAATATTTGATGATATTGTAACAAAGTATTTATTAATATTATTATTTTTATTAACAGAGTGGTCATTTTATGTTTATATTTTGCTACTCTGTAAATTTCCCTCGTGGCTTATCTTTTGTTTACCATACATAGTTTGTCCTTCCCTGAAATAAATTGTTGTCCCCTCCTGAAGTTTTTGTCTTCCCTAATTTTCCACGTGGCATTTTGGTGGAGATGCTGGGTAAGTTAGGGAAGACAAACTGAAGACCGCCGAGAAGACCTTGAAGCCATGGGTGCTGTGATCTACATTTTCGGAGACTGACTCCAGGATTCCACCGCCGTGCTAAAGCCAAGACTTCCCTTGAAGATGACGATGTCCCTATAGACGATACGACGACAAAGCCGCTCTTCACGCCGCAAGAAAAAGGACGCAAAGGTACTAGGGACAAAGTTCCAAGACTTCAATGGAATCCTTGGCAGAAGCATGTCAGATCCATGTCAGTATCTACAATAATTGCTAGCTGTGGGTCACAGCTTCCATAGGGAAGAAGTTATGTAACAAAGTATTTATTATTTTTATTAACAGAGTGGTCATTTTTATGTTTATATCTTGCTACTCTGTAAATTTCCCTCGTGGCTTATCTTTTGTTTACCATTCATAGTTTGTCCTTGCCTGAAATAAATTGTTGTCCCTCCTGAAGTTTTTGTCTTCCCTAATTTTCCACGTGGAAATATTATTAAAAATAAACACATTTCCAGTAAATTTATTTGTTATATATTTTATCTTTAAACTTTTTAAATATAAGAATTTGAGATATCAAATATTATAAAATAAATCGAACATTTCGCAAACAATTTCAAAAATCGTAAGAGGTTGTAACTCTTTATTAATTTTATTAAAGGAAGCTTTCGGGCAAACCCTTTTTCAGCTAACTAACGTTTTAGTTATCTGAAGAAGGGTTTTCCCGTAAGCTCCTCCCCTTTAATCAATTTACTAAAAAGATTTGCGGCGTTTTGTGACTTTTGTAATTTGTCGAAATCCTGTGATAATGAATTTCTCAAAAATGTTTTATTAAGCAAAACCGTGAGCTCGCGCTCTTCAACAGGCAGAATTACACAAAGAGTGAAACGCGGGCGAGATCTCCTCTGTATTGTTAGCTGTAGAGAGGAGCTTCATCGTATCCTACAGCTTTCCTAACAATACACATAATATACTTTTCGGCCACGTGAACTCAGTAGAATTTAGTTTAAATATATAAGGATTAAAAGATTACATGAGGAGCTTCATTTTTAGATTTATTGCGAGCTTTCGAACCTTCCGGTTGTTCAACAGGCATGGATATACTAACGTTAGTATATCCATGCTATCCATGCCCGTTGAAGAACCGGAAGGTTCGAAAGCTCGCAATAAATCTAAAAATGAAGCTCCTCATGTAATCTTTTAATCCTTATATATTTACACATAGTATACACAATATATTTACAAAAAATATTTTGATACAATATATATAAACATAGGTTTTAGGTATTATCCTTCTCTACTTGTATATACAGACATTCCCAAAAAGAAGACAGAAATCATTGTGTCCATAAGGTGTCAGAGCCCTATTTGGTAACTTTCAATGTGGTGAGTTGTACAAGTACCGATGTTGAATGGAGGCGGTAGAGAGCTATTGTGTCACGTAGTGAATGGATTGAGAGAAAGAAGGCCTGGGTAACAACCGGCGTGTAAACTGCCCGATATAATAGACGTCGCCCGGGGCATATTCCGGGAAATTTTGCTAAATAAGGCGTTAATGTTTGTTGACACGGCGGTGTTATTGCTGGAATTACGTCCGCCACTTCTTCCCTCTAATAACATTTCACCTCTGTTCGGCCGGCATGACTATCATTGGCACTACCTACCGTGTTAACAAGGCCCCGGAACACAATCTCCATGTGGATGGAAATATAGGTGGAATTTGCAGATGTATGTAAAAATCCCATATGTCCGAAAGAAGAATCTGAAAGAGACTTGGAGAGTTGCATATATCGTGTCTTCCATCGCGTGCGTGCTACGTTCGATCCCCGCACCGTACAGACGAATCCGTAGTGCGTCCATTGATTCAGCGTGACGTAGGTAGCTCTTACGTAACTTGTTCTTTTTTTGATCCCGTCCATCTGGTAGAAGAGTTTCTGCACACGTTGAGCCGTGTAAACCAACATGTGATGATGCACGGACGTATTCCTGTCGTACCCACACACGTGTTCTTTCAGTGTGGCGTGTATTACAACAGCGGAGTTCTCGTTGATGGGAGCTATGGAGCGACATTGGAAACTATTGACAGCACGTATGGGAGACACTGGCTCATCAGTGGTGAAACCACTCAGCGGTTTCGCCAGTTTAATCTACAATATCTCTGTAATATTGCATTGAACTGTTTTGCTTTTATATCCGGTACTGAATATAATCTCTTGGAAAAGGTATATTGACTGAACTATGTACATAAGCTTTGAGAACAGTAGGTATAAATATACCTGCTTGGAACATTTCTCTTCCACATCTGCTATTGTAGAATGTTCAGACATGTATATGTAGTTTATTCCTGTTGGATGACTGTGGCATGTTGGTTGCAGTCGTGGTGGCCTCAATGTTTAGAGTGGGTTCAGGCGTGATTGGGATTACACAAAAGGACGAGGCATGTTGGATGTCACCACAGAGATGGCGAGAGAGTTAGTGGAGCCGACGCTGACCAGGGCAGATCTGTAGAGAGGGGTCTGTCAATCATCGTGTCTCAAAGCAGACTGATCTGTTTGAGCAAGAAGGGGGCACACCTAGGAACCCCGACATGTTTTTCGGACCTTTTCCCTGTCCTGGCGCCGGCTGTCAATCAATCAATTTTTATTTTTGTCGTTTTGGTGATTACACTATATAACACATGGGGATATATATTGGAATATATTGCAAACAACTAACAGTTCACATGAGTATTTTAGATGGCGCTCTGCCAGGAAATGCCATTTTTGTTTTTAATATCAACGCCTTACCATTTTTTTTCACATGTATATATGACAGTAACAATGAGATGTTGTTTCTCTAGCCGTCAGACCGAGTGAGCCACAACACCGAGGTAAGTTCCCCATCGGCCATGTAATATGTTTTGGTTATAATTATTATTGATGAAAGATATATCTTTATAAAAGACTTATTTTATTTATATTAACTTAAACAAAGTGCAACATACTAATAACATATATATTCTAGATGTATTTTACATATTTATAAAAATACAATAATATTGGTCGATGGTCAAATCTATTTAAACATATTATATTACATCTCCCTCCTTAAGATTTAAAACAGAACAAAAAAGCATATTTGTATAGGGTAATATAGTTCTGATATCTCTTCCAAAAAGTAGTGCTGCGGGGGACTCCACTCCATCAATCTTTGTTGATCTAAAATTGAGAAGTGCCAAAAAAGGGTCTTCATCACCTTGCCTTGCCTGTTTATCAAAATTTTAATTGTTTGGACATTTCTTTCTACCAGACCATTAGATTTCGGATGCAATGGACTCGATGTTATATGCTTAAAATCCCAATCTTTTTCAAACTTTTTGAATATATAGTTGTTAAATTGAGGTCCATTATCTAAAACATCACTTCTTGCTGGTTACGTTGATATTTACACGGTGTTGTACTAGTACAGTAACAGTTGGCAGTTGTAGAGTTGATAACTAGGAGAATTGTGTTCAATTGGCGCAGGACCAAATCCCACAATGTCACGTAGTGGTTCTCCTTTGTGGCGCAACTTATAGAGCTTTGTTTAGCCATCGTTTTACTTTTCCTTCCACGGCTTTGTACTATTGTGTAGCTGGCTAAATACACTCTTTTACATATAACGTTTGTGACGTTCACCTGCTTCATAGGATACCTTTCGACCATCCCTCTACATGCGGAGGTTCTGCATAAGTAGGTTCTTTTTTTTTTTTTGCTTATCCCTAGTACACGTGGTACAGGCCATGATAATCATGGTGGGTAGAATTAGGCGACTGCTTTTACTGTAAGTGCACCACATGTCTACACATGTGAAAAGCAGTTCGACTTTGCACTTACAAATGTGCCAGAGCCCCGTTTGGTTACTTGCACTCGCTGGTGGGGTTGGACTTTTGCAAGAATCGGGGGCCATTGGAGCATTATTTTTTTAAACATAAAAAGTTCCCAATGCGTGAATCGAACCCGGGTCGTAGCGGTCAAAAACCAACGGTTTAGACCATCCTTCCACCGACCCTCTCAAGTAGGTTCTAGAAGATGAAACACAGGTCGGGGAGAAGAGCTTCTTTATATAAGAAAACGAATCGTACAAGCTTTCGGGCAAGACGACTTTCTATGGGTACAGAATCCGACCTTCTATAGCGAAGAGAGAGAGATTATCGTTGTCTTGAGTTTCGATCATCACCCACGTTAGGTAGGTTTGTCTGTGGACCATTATTTGGTTGGTCTCTCACTCAGAACTTTCGAAATATACGTAATCTTGAGATTATATGGTTTTTATATAAATCCCGTTTACAAAACGTTGCATCAGCTATCTTCTACAAGTTTATGACGGATTGTCCCCGCTTCCTTGATTCTGTCAGCGTGCGTACGTTCCGTCCTGCCGATTGCCGAAGTGCTAAGTCGTCGAATTCAGCCAAAGAAGCTCTAACTACTGTACATCGAATGACATAGGAGATGTACGATCCAGTTTTCACCAGATATGAATGGAAAGAAGTCTTATCCCAAAGATAGTTGCGCCCATGGAGAACAACTTCAGATGTCATTATTTAGATATGTCAGCGTAAAAAAGTTTGAGCAGGACTACTACAAATACCTCAATTTTTTTAAATGATAACAAAGGTAGAGAGATATCGGGATAGTCCTTAAGTTATTCTGTATAATAAAAGTTTCGATATTGCGCGTTATTTCTTTACAACAACAACAAAAACGATAAAAAAAAGACGAGCTTTCGGACAATCTCCTTGATATTCGCCATTCCAAGCTGTCTACTATGTATTTAATTATATAATGTGATAGGGTCGTAGAGATATAGGTTGGTATAAAGTTTGCTGTATAAAAGTTAGAAATGTTATAACTAAGGATACGTGCACACAAGGGATATAACTTCGTAAAGTGTTGCTATAGAAGCGCTACGGTACATATTTACATATAGATGTGAGATAGCTACTGAGTCAGAGAGAGAAGTGTGGAGCTCCTCCTCACCCACCTGGGTCCGGCGGCGGCGTGCGCGCCTATGGATCGGTGACGTCACGGCGGCCCTGAACTTGCCCTCCGTCTCGTGCTGTCTCACGTTCAAATCGACCGTTTTATAAACGCAGGAGGATTGATTGATCTCTGGTTTGATCATCGATTGCCGATACTTCTTCATTGCCATTATAAGTTGTCAAATTCTGGGTGTATTTAACTTCAATGTCGAACCTTGCAGAGTCGCTGTCCTATGGCATCGTCCACTTTGGCCGAGTGGATCTGGTTGATGAGATGATAGATGTTCTTGGATTTTCTCTCCTTTGAGTGCGACTTGTGGCAGGACCTTCGATGCAACAAACTCCTGGGACATCCTTCGGCACAAAAACGATGTTTTGAGATGTTGAATGACGATCTTGGCGTATAGGCACTGGCTTGACATAACCACCATTTCTGTAATCCGGATTGAAGCGCGGAATCATCCAGGTCTTGAAACACAGGTTCAGTTAGCGGTCAGGTTCGATAGTGTAACCCGATTTGTGGGTGGATGGGCGACTGCGTTCATTTGGACCGAACCCAATCCACGCCAGGACTTTGATGTTAGAAGGAAAGGTCCGAAGTGTAGGGGCCACGTTTATCCATTATAGTGGGAACTACGGCTCATCCTCCAGATTGAAGCTATTATCTGGATTGTGAGAATTGCGTCCACATTTCATTTTTACCAAATCGATCTGGCTATTATTTTAGAGCTAGAATTGTTTCCTATATTTCAATCCTAACACCTCTCGTGAACATTTCAAACTGAGACGTTCGCCGCAGCCTTTCTGGCGGAAATTCCTTCTCTGTTTTTATAACTATCTCCAGACGCTTGATCTTTTACATTCATTAGAACTTTTCGCCTTCCTCCCGTCTTTCTATGGTATCCGATCCAAAATGCCGAATATAGAGATCTCTCCTTCCTTTAGAAACTAGTGTATTTTGTGTGTGGGATTTTCCCCAAGACACGTCTTTGTAAGATTTGTACACACGTTTTCTCCTCCAGTGGCTGGAAATATGGGCCGATGTCTGATTGCTTACAACTCGGATTTCCACGTGAGAGAGGTCCCTTGCAGATTTCGAATTACAAGACGGCAGAATTATCGCATAATTCCCAACTCCTGATGAAATTGGAGGTCAAACTGCTTGTGGTGGTAAAAAAAAAAAGATAAAATATTTATCTTTTAACACGCACACATAACATCAGCAAAATATTTCAATCAATTTTCAAAACAAATCTGAATAATCGTATATAGGTTTAACGCACAAAGATTTAGACAGAGCAATGGTTTAGCTCTCCTCCAAGCTCCTAGAGGAAAACCAAATAATCTGTTCTGACTAAGCAAAATCTCACGAGAAAAGTTGAGGGTAACCGAATCCCAAATTTTAAATGCTCTCCAAACTGTATTGTTAAATTTTTACTTAATTCTATCAAGCAACCACTACCTTAATACCATTAGTCTTATAGATAGCAGATTCTCCTGATAGATATAGCAATGAGTAGAAAAGAGAGAGTGAAATAAAAATACAAAGTTATATGGGAAATATGTACATATGGAGCTATAATTATATTGACATATTATAGGTATTTTTCCCTCTAAGAGACGGCGTCAGTCCTCCTGTAGAAGGAAGGCGTTAAATCCCGGAATCTTGAGATATTAAAAGGTGTTTTATATAAATAACCTATATATCTCTCTCTGGATAATTTTAGCCGAATAATTATCTTGATTTCTTTTTTGTTTTATTTTTTTTTATGTGAGATATATCTTTATATATGCGCATTTTACGTTGTACGAGAGTGTATTGAACAACCGTATTAAAGCTATATATTTATTGCGCACCTGAATTTGTGAGTAACTTGATAGTTTCTCCAGAGGAATCCGATATACCGCGGTTTACCCCAGGCTGGGTGGTGGTGTATCCGTCGGTCGATCCTGAGAGATGTCCCAGTGGTTTGTAAGTTGTATACATTTATAGAGACAGCAATCCTTAGTTCCGTAACTGTGGCTGAATGCTGCACAGATCTCGCTAAAATTGCTTGTTGATCTCAAAAGTACCGAGTGGTGAAGTAGTGTTATAATGACAAAAGTTACTATTACGGATTGCCACACAAAAATGGAATATACTAGGGCCTAAAGTAAATGTAACTTAATACACAGCGTACACTCAAGAGTACAACACCAACAACAAGAAGGAAGTCAATAAAACTCGCGATTGGTAAAATAAAAACAAAACAATACTTATCTTTATTGTTGGTAGGGATCGGACTCGGGTCACACCGGGATGCGAAGAGATCCCCAGACACGGAAAAAACCACGTAGAAAAACACTTTAAGTGCCTCCACGCTCTGGGCCCCCTCGCATTCCCTTAGTCCCCTCTTATATACAGACATGACCACATTCGTCCAATGACGTGAGAGATTGGTTCACTAACAAACGAAGAAAACATTTTTCCCGCTAAAAACTGATCAGAAAAAACTGTAAATGTTTGCCAATATAATTTGACATTATAAACCGTAGATTTTAGACAGCCCCGCGACCCGGGATCTAATCCCTCATTAGGCACTTTTACTTCAATGGCCCCCGATTCCTACAGAAGTCCAAACCTCACCAATGAGTTCAATTAGCCAAATGGGGCTCTGTCACATTTTAGAGTACAAAAGGCGAGATGCTTTCTACATGTGTAGACATGTGACGTATTTAAAGTAAAATCAGTCGCTAACTACCCACCATGATTATCATGGCCACTGGGGATAAGTAAAATAAAAGAAGTATATGATGGTTAGAACGGCTGTTTATACACGTGTACAGTTGGAGCGTCGGATTTCGGTGAGTGACGTAAGCTGAAAACTTCCAGTAGTGGCAATGGATGGCGCTAGTACACGCACCCAGAAAGTTCGCTACAGTTGCCTGTGTGGGGGGAAGAGTTTAAAATATTTCTCTCAGCACGATACCATCGCTTCTCATCGATCCACGTCGCCGGGAAGTCTGTAGGGCGCGTGATAAATGTACTGGATAAATTGGGTGGACCGGGCTGGCCAAGAGACAGGGAGAGAGGACCAAATGAAAATTTCCCTCGCGTGCCCCGGAATTAATTTGGCTGCGCCCACCTGGGGAAAGATTTCTACAGCGTCAGGAAAACTCCCGTTTTTCTATTATTGTGCATTTTTGTTTAAGTCGACGTTTTTTTTTTTCATTATGTGCTTGCGTGTTGCGGCGTTTATTGCGGCGTGTCCAAGGGTTGTGTAGGAGTTAGATGAACTTGATGAGTTAACGCGGATGTGTTCCTTTGTTGGGAGAGATGGCGGCGACACATCTGGTGGTCGATTGTGCCAGGCTGTCTGCAGATATTGGATGGATGGAAATCTTGCCGAGGGGATATTGATCTTTGAAAATAAACTTCGCCTCTCCCGTCAAAATAGATTCCAAAACTATCAAATATTATCTCGACAGACTTTACTGTAATGATTTAAATATAGATTCATTGGCGAATTGCTGAAAGGGTTCAACTATTGATGAGCCAAGCCCTCATCTACGAGGGCCTCATCTATCCTCATATATGCCCAAATTCGCCAAATTACTCTCCATAGATAGCTTATATTTATATCTGATACTAGCGGATGTGTACCCGGCTTCGCCCGGGTTTTATCCGAGTGAAAGTTTGCCTAACGAATATTATTGATAATAATATTCGGGAACACACAGAATATTATGATAATAATGATAATTATATTCGTTACGTCATATATTTATATAATATAGCGGATGTACCCGGCTTCGCCCAGGTTTTTCTCGAGGGAATGTTTGTAGTCTAGTAATAAGAAAATATACTACACCTAAAAACTATCAGAGAAAAGAGAAACCACGGAAGGTGAACAGAAAAAATGCTTACAATGGATGTATATGTTTACGATATCAAGTTAAATAAAAACAAAGATAAAATTTGCATATGTTGGTCACTATAAATTTGTATATTTGTTAGGCGAAATTAGAAACATGATAAAACAATATGAATATTTTTTAGATTGAGATTATTAGCTAGTATGTAAAAAAATTAACTCTGTTGAAATTTAATTTTGCATTTATATATAAATAAAATTAACTCTTGTTTTAAAATAAAACTACAACCTTTCGCAATAAGTTTCTTTTATTATGATATGCCTATCATAATAAAAGAAACTTATTGCGAAAGGTTGTAGTTTTATTTTAAAATTAACTCTGTTGATTTTTTTTGTATTTAATCGATAACAGCGAAGTTACGCATGTTAAAGTTAGGAAAAATATTTTGATGTTAAGCAAAACCTGCTCCATCTCGTTTTACATAAATGTTGAAAATTTGGTCGAAATTTATGCATTGTAACGAAAGTTTTTAGCGAACACCACTTATGAAATTTCCATTTTATTAATATAGATAGATATACAATATAAATTTATAGGAGGATCGTATTCAAGGACCAAAAGAGGAACCTCTCCCTTTAAAAACACATTTTGTTTATCACCCCAGTACAAAACGTAATGGTAGTGGTAAAGAACACCAGTTTTGACAAATTCAGACAAAATCCAATTTCGATATTTTTTCCCTGAATTTGATGAAACTGTTGTTGTGGCTTATTATTTATCGCCACCATTACATTTCTGTATTGTGAATATGGCCGTGGTTGAGGAATTCTGGACTTTTTTGTTACTTCGAGGACAAGAACAAGCACAACAAATGCAACTACATAAGCCTTCCAAATATGTTTAATCTTCCGTTTAATTATTGTAAGAAATTGTCTTTCTTTAAGAATAGAACAAAGACATTAGCTCTAAAAAATAGTATGTATTTTTCCCCACAGCTGAGAGCTGTGTGTTATAAACGAGTGTCATGTGAATAATGATAGGCTTAGAACGGTTTCTAGGATTTCATAATTATCGATAAATATATCTTTTTACATATCTAATCAGGCTGTATTTCGAAATTTTGATATTTTTTGGAATTGTAAATGGTTTTGTCTGTGCTTTTTATCTTGTTCTCTCTCAGTACACTACTACTACACTCCCGGTACTACAGGTAACTACAGGTACTACAGGTAACTACAGGTACTACAGGTAACTACAGGTACTACAGGTAACTACAGGTACTACAGGTAACTACAGGTACTACAGCTAACTACAGGTACTACAGGTACTACAGGTACCTACAGGTACTAAACTACTGTTCAAAGATCCTTTATGGAGAAAGTAACCACCAAATCGCTGTGCATACATTGTTGACTTCTTTTGTGGATTCTGGGAGATCAACACACACCTTAGATGATCACAGGACTTGAGGCATCCCCTGTAATTACTTTCTACTTTAACTTAATACTGAAATATATCGTCGTTCTCTACTGTGTTAAATATATATGTGTGTAAAAATTAGAAACTATTTTATACGCGTAAGATTCTCTTTTTGAAATTAAACACGCCAGTTAAACTGGCGAAACTGCTGGGAGGGTTCACCACTGATGAGCCAGGCCCTCCCATTAAATTTTCCATTACAGTAAGGGCAATAGAAATTGTTTAATTTCAAAAAGAATCTTACGCGTCAAAAATAGTTTCTAATTTTCATAACAGATGGCGCGCTAGTGCATCGTAATATATGTGTGTACGAGGGCCACTCAGGGAAGAATGACAAAGATTTTTGTCGTTAGTTTACTGTAATGAATAATATTGAATATTTATATATCCTCATGTTATCAACTCAAAGCTATGCCTGTAGAAGGATTGTAATGATCCGAAAGCTTGTACTTTGTACGAATAAAGAAAGGCATTGCTACGGTTTTATATTCTTATTTTATACTTTATAGCAATTTTCACTTCTAATGGAATATCTTACTGTAATGATAAACAAATGTAAGGTACAAAAAGCGCCAGAGTGGCTGGAAAAATTGGATCTGCGCACGTGGCCACGCCCCATTGCATTCGTTTACGGAGGAATAGAATTGATTCGCAATGGACGGCCTTGGAGTTTCACGTCCGTTCGCAGAAATCAGCTGCGGAAACTTATGTAGCGAAAGGAATGTGTTAAAGATGTGTTATCCCAGTAGAAGATGGATACTTGGCCAACAAGGCAGGTACTACTGTACGTATTCAATGTTGGAGGATACCATTATCAAAATAGACAGCGCATATCAAATGGACGTACGAAGATCAAAATATCAGTGATTCAAGAGTATTTTCCCATTTGGAATTCCTTACTATTTTCGTCCAAATTTTTACAACGCACAATTCATTACAAATCATGGTAATTTTGGAGAATTTCTGGCGAAAATCGGGGCAACAGATGATCCTAGCTGCTTCTGTGAAAAAGAAAACCAAAACTTAATACATTTAATGATAGAATGTCCGATCTTTCACAGCTACAGAAGTAATCATTTTTATCTCATCGAAGAAATGTGCGAATTCTAATAAACAAAGACACCTATGTAAAATTCAATCATTTTTGTAAATTCATTTCAGACTTTCTTTTCTGTTTGAGAAAATGTGGGGGCTGAGAGACTTCCTTCCAGCCTGCTGGGATGACGGACCACGCCGTCAACAAACATACAAGCGGCGCCATGAAATGGGAGATGACCACCGCTGCGCGGCGCGGCACAGCGGCGGAAACCAGAGAGGACCAGAATACACATTCTAGGGTGTTGTCCTTTTGTCTTCCCATATTAAATGTAGCTAATTAGTAATATATACCAATAAAACACTAACTTTGAAATACTTTCTGAGCCATCGCTGGACTAATAAATCGACACACCACAAAACCCAATCTTTCAGTTTTGTTTTTAGTCTTGTTTATTGAATTGTATAAAAGCTGCTAAAATGTATTTAGGCGCAAGTATCCCAAGCTGGGATATCGCGTCCGATATGTCATATAAATAAAATAAAGAGTATTTAAAGAAACCGCTTTAAAAAGAGTTGAATTGTTGATATTTTGATCTTCGCGACCACTTGTTATTGTTGGGGTAGTTAGCCTCACACACAATCCTGGCGGAGATATCAGCCCTACCTCACAGCACTCACCAATTTCCACGACCGTTTGCACAAGATGGGTGTTACCATCGGGAAAAATCAAATTTGAGTAGGAGTATTTCGACAGCCACAACCCTGGCTGTGAGAGTTGGCTATACCACTACGATACTGAGCCAAGTCTGGAAACCACGTGATCTCCTGAGCCAAAGAAGGCCAAAATTCTTCGGCCAGCAGAAAAGGTAATGGCGATTTTCTTCTTTGAGAGACTTTGCCAAGACGAAGTACAACAGTGATTGGGCAGTGTTGTCGCAATTTTGAAGACCCTATTTGAACGTATTTGATGCAAACGTACTGAACTGCCTCGAATAGATTGGCTGTTCCAACATGGCAACACTCGGCCTCAAATCTTGTTGCCGAATATTCGACCAAAAAGAACATCGAATGTGTGTCGCACCTACAGCCCCGACTTTATGAATTTTGTCTGATCCCTCCTCACTTGAAATCAAAGCTTCAAATCAGCATTTCGATTATTTAAAAGCCGCTGTAAAGAATGCGGCGGTCATAAATATTAAAGGATGGGGACAGCATGTCTTCCAAGAGACGTTAGGCCTAGTGCATTTAACTCAAAGGGGACTACTCAAAAACAAAAAGACAAGTTGGACTTTGCCTAATGGTTTATTTGTGTGATAAAATCACATCCTTTCTTAACGTGCCCTTGTATATAACTACATAGGACATCTAACTACCCAGAGAGACTTTCCATGATGTGAGCGGGATATTGGCCACACGTTGGTGATAACAAAGTTTTGAAAAAGAGACGATCAAGACTATGAAGAGCTTGAAATCCGTTTTCCTTCTGACCAAGGAGCTCCACTGCCTCAGAATTACTTCTAATCATTTCGAAAATCAACGTCCTTTATCAGTGGAAAGGTACGGTTTATTTCAAGATTCCTGACCATTTTATCCAAGTCCAGTGAAAGTTCTCCCAGATACTGACGGCTAATGCCAGGTGTTTCTTAATTGGTCGTAACTCCTTATCTACGCGCCTGTGGATTTAATTGTTCTTCCTAATGGAATGCTTACACACCTTTCACTGTTGTGGTCAGTTAACAAGACTTAGTTTATTAGTTGTTTTTTTTTTTATTATCCCATTGTATAATTATACAAGGTCATGGAGACTATATTCATTGATCAAATTCACAATTTTGGTAGGGTTTGGAATACAGGGGAACAAAGTGTAATGTGGTGGATACCCAGCCAACGACAGCAGCATCATGGAGACCTATCAAAGACGTATCACTCACTACCTTGCGATTTCTTCTATCTGCTTATGTTGTTTAATGGATATGCTTATTCAATGCTCTTTTTCTTATTTTTTATTTTCTTTTTGATAATTCTGTTACCTACTCTACTACAATTATTGTAAATAGTTTCACGTAACAATGGAGATGTTGCACTACTTATTTGATTGTGCTGCTCTGTCTGAGGAAAGACGAAAACTAAAAGATAAAACGGGGCAACTTTGTCCTTCATTTCCGGCACTAATTAATGAAATATCAAAGAATAGGTATATAGCGGTGGCGATATTTGGATTCCACAAGTCTATATCCCGGAAAAAGGCCACACAGTGTTCTCCCCATCCCTTGTGAACTGGCGAATCCTGTATAGGGCGAGAGGCCCTAAATAAAGGCTTTGTTGTTGTTGTTGTAAATAGTTTCACGCGCAATTATCCAGATCGTATATAGCGTGTCTTGTTTACAACTGGTAATAAATAAATGGAGACTTAATATTGATTACACTTCTAGAGGTACTCAGTAAGTGTTGGGTGTTTCAGCACCGACTGGAAACTGGCTGGAAACCGGTGAGTCGCTCTGTGACCTATACTGATGAGCTAGGTGTTACAATGGAGACAAGCTAGAGTTTGTTGGGTGATCGAACATGTTGATAGACTTCTTGGCCCGAAAGTTTGCCAAGCATAAACGCGACGCTTTTAAAAACAGAATTATTTTGTCGGATTTTTGATTAATTGTCGATCACTAAAAAAAAAAAAACGCTAGTTTGTTTATGGAAA
The DNA here is from genome assembly GCA_030710605.1 of Cordylochernes scorpioides. NCBI lineage: Eukaryota > Metazoa > Arthropoda > Arachnida > Pseudoscorpiones > Chernetidae > Cordylochernes > Cordylochernes scorpioides. The sequence continues at coordinate 126,605,684 of CP092863.1, forward strand.
ATAACTAAACTAGGTGTAAATTTTGTATCGATATTCTGATCTTGTGTTACTTGGTGAGAAGGTTATATGTGAACGGACATTTAGACAACATCGTCCTTCTTTCTAGGTTTGTGCCCTTCACAAGTTAAGTAGCTGGAACTGCCATTAGTTGGCGAGATTGTAGTTCCAGGAACCCTGTGTTGACCAAATAACTCGTATCTGGAGAATATATATATTGCACGCCCAGAGAGACAGATGCAAATTTTACTATTTATTTGTTGCATACAGACAAGCCAGTGCTATGGAATCTCTTCCGAGTTTTCTGTAGCATTATTTCTCTCCCCCTCCTAAAAAATGTGTTGAAAAATAGTTACCACCCCCCTTGGCATGAATAAAATGGTCTTCAGACCCAATATATATGGGCGAGGATTGCCCAACTCTCCTTGCATGATGTGGAAACTGCCAGGATCTTTAGATTTTGTAACCAAGTTTGACAAAATGCCTTCAATATTGGCAGAGGCACAACCATCCTAGAAATCCACATAAAAGTCTAACAGTTTTGATGCCACCTCTTCTACCATAAAAATTGCTTACAATAAAGCAAACCTGTGTCCGCCACTGAAACAAGTTAAGAAAAAGGAATCTCATTATTGTACAACTAAAATTTGCTGATGGCTTGCACCATCTGTCGGAATAAATACAAGCTATTCGTTGATTTTTAATTATTCCTGTATTAAAGGTGTAAGATTCTTTTTGAAATTTCAAACAATTTCTACTGTCCTTACTGCAATGGAAAAATTAATGGGAGGGCCATTGCAGTAAGGACAGTAGAGAAATTGTTTAATTTCAAAAAGAATCTTACACCTTTAAAATAGTTTCGAATTTTGATAACAGATGGCGCGCTAGTGCATCAAATTATTCCTGTATTGAGAGCTTTTTCTTAATGTATCCACCTTATCCCCGTACAATTTCACATCTTTTCTAATTTTCCACTGAAACAAGTGTTGACTACAATTACAATTAGAGCAGCACCTCCTGTAGTACGACCGATTGTTTTGTCTTTGATATTGGACCTGCCATTGAACAATAAAATGTATACTTTTGATCTACACAGTGTCAGCTTGTGTTGTAGGATTCGAATTAGAAACCTCAATTCAGAATTTAAGGTAAAATTGTGAAAAACTATGAAGATTTCTCACAATGAGGTTCCTTGAATGAAAAAGGAAACTCATTATGATAAATATTTGTAGTTTTAGAAACATCAATACTGGTTTAGTGAATTGAATTTTTAAATCATAGACTGAGCAGAGAACTGTTCTAATTGGAGACTATCACAAAAATTAGCCAAGAACTGACTCATGGAACCAAGTTTATATTTTAGACCAGTTTCTTCACTCCATTGGGAACCTTTGTAATCCCCGTCCCAGTAAATGGTGGACTTTCCATCCTGTCTTCATTTTGTATGTTCAGTGGTTGTCTCAACAGGACATTTCAACTTTGAATCCCCCAATTCAATCTAAGATGGTACACCATTGATATGTATAGTCAGTCTATCGTGAGATTTTCAAATCAATCACAAGAATCTCAGCTTTGAAACATTGGTACAACCATTTCACAATAATCCCAAACTTTATTTTTTCCTATGAGTAGCCGTCCGTTCTCTGAATTATTGTAGCCACTTGGTGGTGGTACCACTTACTGTTAACATCTCTATGTTCTACAAGACTCTCTAGTCCTTCACAATTTAAAAAACAGAATTAACAAACATATGCTGCTATTTATTTTATTATCCCTAGTAGGTACAGGCCATGATAATCATGGTGGGTAGGTTAGCGACTGCTTTTACTATAAGTGGCATCACATGTCTACACATGCGAAAAGTAGTTAAATCTTTGCACTTACAAATGTGCCAGAGTCCCGTTTGGTTACTTGCACTTGCTGGTGAGGTTGGACTTTCGCAAGGTGGCCATTGGAACATTTTTTTATAAAAAAGTGTACAAATGTAAGATTAGATGATCCCAGGTCATAGCGGTCAAAAACCAACGAATTAAACCAGGGTTGGTTGGTTAGGCTGTTATAATGTGATGTATTAGCACGCCATCTGTTATCAGAAATTGAAACTATTTTAGACGTGTAAATGATTCTTTTTTAAATTAAACTATTTTCTATACTGTCCTTGCTGTAATGATAAATTAATGGGAGGGCCTGGCTCATCAGTGGTTAATACATTGCCAAATTGTCTTAGTGTATATACTCTATCTCATGAGAACTTTGTCAACTATTTGTACAATAATTTACAAAACACTACTAATCCATCGTGTAAATAATTAATAATATATATGTAAATAATACTAGCACAGCACAATAGTCCCTTGGACTTCGTGCTTTTTGTAACAATAAATAAATTTTAAAAAAATCAGTGGTTAATTCTCCAATTAATTTATCATTACAGTAGAAAATTACATTATTTTTAATAGAATTATATGTGTTAAAAAATAATTTGTTATATGCTGTTGTCCCATAACTTATTGTGTGAGTATATAACCACTATATAAAGTATTAAGGGAAATATTAGATGAATGGGGGTGAGAGTTGTCCCTTTAAAATATATTTTACCATCTGAAAACAATAATTTGATATGAACATTAAAACCTAAGGATGATAAAGCACAATTTGGATTATAGTATATTGTATTATAAGACCTAATCCAAATAATTTATTAGTGTGTGACGTTTCAGCAACAGCATTGTCACCATCATCAGACAAAAGAATAAATCAGGTGTTTTAACAAGGATATTAAGTTGTCTTAAAAAACTATTTTTTTCCTTATCTGTTATCTTGTTTAAACACTAGATAACAGTACTATATAAGAACTTGCTGTGATATTCTTTCTCATTTATTCTTTTGTCTGATGATGGTGACAATGCTGTTGCGAAACGTCACGCACTATTAAATTATTTGGATTAGGTCTTCTTGTATTAAAACCTAAGCTTTAAAATAACATATTTTTCAACAGTTGATAAGGCACAATTTGGATTATAGATAAGAACTACAAGGTAATAGGACCAAATATAAATAAATAAATAGTGTATGATGTTTTGGTAACATTGAAGATGGTAACAACACTGTTACCGAAATGTCACACCATTTATTTGGCATTATTACCTTGTGTATCATTTTAAACAATGATTTTCTAACAATATATATTGGATCTGCTTGAAGAACCATTGTATTAAGGAATGCAAGCCGCCACCTCATTGAATGATTCAATTTTAAGCCAAAAAGTTCTTTATTGCATTGATGTAAACAGACCTCATTCATAGGAAGCAGTTTCAGGACTGTAAAGGGGATGGTTCTCCACATTTAGACCTAATCCAAATAAATAGTGTGTGACATCTCACTGTTACCAAAATGTCACACAGTATTTATTTATTTGTATTTGGTCTTATTTTCTTGTAGATTTTTTTTGCTTATCCCTAGTACACGTGGTACAGGCCATGATAATCATGGTGAGTAGAAGTAGACGACTGATCTTACTGTAAGCGCACCACATGTCTACACATGTGAAAAGCAGTTCAACTTTGCACTTACAAATGTGCCAGAGTCCCATTTGGTTACTTGCACTCGCTGGTGGGGTTGGACTTTTACAAGAATCGGGGGGCCATTGGAGCATTTTTTTTTTTCAAATCAGAAAAAAAGTGTCCAATGCGGGAATCGAACCCGGGTTGTAGTGGTCGAAAACCAAACGATTTAGACCCTCCTTCCACCGACCCCCTATTTTCTTGTAGTCTTCTTCTTTCTTATCTCCACTCAATCATATTAGGGTATCAAGTTGTGACCCTTGATGGTGTCTGTTTGACAACCATCATGACTGGATGAAGTAGAATGCCTTTGTCATTAAGACTGGGAGCACTACTTAGTGGCAGGCCGACTTAGCTCCAAAAGGAATGGCCGCCTCTGACACGAGGAACAGACGCCATGTGCAGCCGCTCCTAACATGGAGTACAAATGCTGCTCATCCTGTATCCCTGGATTAGGAGTCCTTACAGGGTACTATCAGCTGAGCCCAGGTTGTTTAGTGAGCTTGTTACTGCTCCACCTCCTCCTTTTTCATCCAGGCTTGGGACCGGCAAAGGCTGAGTTTTTTTCTTGTAGTTATAATCTATAATCAAAATTGTGCCTTATAATTTAAGAACTAAATAAAATTCGGTTGATGTAGCCATATATTTTTCCAAACAAACTTCCAACCAACAAAAATGAATATCGTGTAGATAAAGAAAACATAGCTGGTTGGTCAAAACAAGGTTTGTCTTCAAGATTCTGACACAAATGTTAAACCAACCTGAGGCCTGCTTGACTCTTGTGCTCAATGAGCCAATATTACACTTCAATAACATTCAAATGGAAGCTTTCTAAAAAAGTGATATTCATATTTTACAAATATCCTTATTTTGCAACAAACAAATGTATGTATATTTTTGTTATGCCTGGCTGAAAATTTTCTAGAGCAATGGAGACAACAGCGTTAGAATGGAAACTTTGTTTCAAAAGGGTCTCTGGAGTAAAGAAGGAAAAATGATATCAATCCCTGTTGTTTCTTATCCCCTTGTACAAAGATTTAACAAATTCCATGAGTTCATGCTCCTCAAGTTGTTTGATGATAAACAGCGGCCTCTCCCAAAGGTCCTGTTTAGTACATCTAATGCAATGTATTCTGGAGCTGCAGGTGCCAAGCTACATTTCAGACAAGTCAGGTAGATTTTGTTATTTTCTATTTTCAATGGCTTGAGAGTTCTAAATGTTGTTTGATGCTGTCTGAGGTTCAGACTGGGTCCACTCCACTGTACCAGCTATGGTGGGATCCTCCAGTTCTTGTTTATTTTGACTACTGTCTCTGTTTCTTTATTCTGTGGCAAGAATCCTCTTGTGTCTTTTTAAAGATAACCAATATTTTAGACGCTTATGATTCTTGTTCAAATTCCTTTCAGATTTTTCCAATTAGAGTTGGTGCTCCATAGAATAATGTCATCAGCGAAAAGTCAATATCACAATCCCTAGTATTTCACTAATTAAAAACAGATAATATTCAACAAGGTAACCCAATACGTAAATTCTATCTTATATTTGAACACTGTTAAACAAATGTCACATGATGATAAGTCACAATTTGGATTATAGATTATACAGTTACGAGCCTCATTCTTCATCTCTTAATCAGTCATCTCTGTCACGTTTGCTTTTTTTTTTTGGAATGGCGCCCTCCTATTGGTTGGCTACGATCACGCCACCTTTGCCCCCCCCCACTCGCTTTTTCGTTTTTGTAACCATTGTGTTGGAGCGGGTCGCTCCTTAAATAAATGCATATATTAGTTAATAACCAAATGGAATCCTATCTTTCTTTTTCCCAGTAAGAGATGCCTACGGAAGCCAACAGTACATAGACAGATAAAGCACATAGGCTATAGTTATTAACTAACATATGCATTTATATAAGGCGCCAATTTATAATTGTAACAGATAGTATTTGAATCAAAACATTCAATCGGGTAAAACACGGGCGTTGCCCGGGTCATTCGGCTAGTAGATTATAAACACAAGGTAATAAGACCAAATAAATAAATAGTGTGTGATGTTTTGGTAACAGAAAACTGAGTCTCATTACTTTTGTCTGAAGATGGTAACAACACTGTTACCAAAACATCGCACACTATTTATTTATTTGGTCTTATTACCTTGTGTTTAAATGTCACATGATTTACTTACAGTAGAATCTCACAATGACATTGGTTATATCTTGTAATCCCAAAGTACAAATTGCCTATTGGCCCTAAGTGATGTTGTTCTAGAGATTTGAATGCATTTGGTATTACGTTTCTCATCAATAATCCAAAATGTGACTCAACTTGTTCTGCCTTGTATTTGCCTGTAAGATGGTGACTTAATACTTTGTTTATGGCATTCCCTATTATTTGGTGTGGAATTTTGTGGAGAACTCACAGATGTCACACTAGGTCCCATAGTGGGAAAGTCTAGTTTACTTCATATACTAACCTGAAATTCCACACGTCTTTGACTGCTATTAGAACTGAAAAACCCTGTATGTATGTCAGGTATTGTAAAACTTTGAAATATTGAAGTTCCTCTATCAAAGTTCTCTATCAGAAAGCCTATAGATGATGCCTGTGTATGAAGAATGAAAACTCAAATTTATATTTTAAAATTCAAATTATTTATAAATTTATTACAGTAGAACCTCCCTATGAAAGACACCTAGTTACAGAGCCAAAGTGTCCTTTATGTAGAGGTGTCCTCTTACCGGAGAGTTACTAAATTGTAAAAATGGTAATTTTGCAAATGAAAACTTTCCTTTGTGGAGAGGTGTCCACTAAAGGGAAGTTCTACTGTATATATATATATTTTACAAGGGATATAAACTTTTCCCAATGTCTCTCTCTCTGCCATTTTTCAAGCCTTCAAAAAAAAAAAGGATTTGTCAGTCTTCAAAATATGCCTCCATTACAGCGATGGTTTCCTCAGTTGAGACAAGTTCACACTAGCTTCATGTTTGGGAACAAGTAGAAATCCCAGGGAAGTCAGTTCCAATACCTCACTGTCTGATAGCTTGCCTGAGAAGCTGTTATAAATATTCTGTCACAGAAGCTTTCTGAAATTATTAGAGCTCTGTTGTATCTTGCTTAAATTGTTGAAAGTCACACATCTGCCTGTCATCCACCTGAGAAATCACAGCATCTATTGGGTCAACAACTTTTACATCTCCAACTTTTTGTGAAAATTATAAAATATATTGTTGACACACCTATGGCTAATTCATGCATCTTTGTCAATCAGCTTTACATGTTTCTCATCCAACTACTTTCTCCATCCTAGCCTTTGCAATGACTTGTGCAGAGTATTAGGCTCATAGATTGTTGAGCTCTGGAAACCGAAAGGAATAATACTCTGCTAGTGATCTCTTTTGACTTGTATATAAGATATAATATAATAGGAAATAAACTAATGCTTAGTTAATCTTGCCTCGTCTTGGATAACAACACATGACTCACTGAAATGGCTGCCAAATCAAAACCCTCTCTATGTAAATGTGTTCATTTAAAGAAGGCCAATGCAGGGTGGGATAACAACAATTGCTTTAGCAATGTCTTGTAGTGAACCCTCAGTGCCTCCAGTAGGAAGAACTTGTATTGGGTGAGGACATTTCACAAGTCTTATAAAATATTCCATCACTCCACAAAATACATCATTGTGAATCTTGGGGTGATAGTTGTTAGTCAATATACCAGTTGAAGCAGCATGGATACCAACCAAAGTATGTGGTGTGACACTATACATAGAAGCTGCCTGTGTCGTCACAACCAATGTCTAAATAACAACAGGAGTAAGTTGACTAGAAGACATAGCAAACTTTAGTGAAGTAGCAAACAGGATGGAGACATATACAAAATGTGGATATATACAAACAAACATATATACAACCTATGTACAAGAAGGAAGATGGTCAATAGGGAGGTGGCCTGAAGGCTGCAACAACAACACATCATTGAGGTCATCTTGTTTTTATACAAATGTCAATCAAAGTAAAATTGTCAGAACCACATCACACATAGTCTGGCCACTTTCTTATTGCTCATTAAGACACTTTCAATGGCCATTGGGACACCTAAAGTAAATAATACTCCTAAAATCTTGTTTGAGAAATCTTCCCTATTTCCCATGAAATGTGTACAATTGGATAATCCTCTGTATCAATATTAAGGTGAAATTATCTGACTCCAGGCTTCTTTTGTAGAAGGGCTTCCATGTCCAAAAGCCAGAGAGAATTGCAAATGGACAAAAAACCATTTTTTTAAGAAACCTATCCCTGGAAGTCTGATATTTTCACCTTATTACACTCTAACTGCTATTCTAGATACAATAAATTCTATAGACAGTTACGAGCGTTCTTCATCTCTGTCACTGTTTGCTTTTTTGTTGGAATGGTGCTCTCCTATTGGTTCGCTACGATGGCGCCGCCAATGCGCGAGACACTTTGTTTTTGACTTTGCCCCCCACTCGCTTTTTGGTTTTTGTAACTATTGTGTTGGAGTGGGTCGCTCCTTAAATAAATGCATATATTAGTTAATAACTAAATGGAATCCTCTCTTTTTCCCAGTAAGAGACGCCTACGGAAGCCAACAGTACATAGACAGATAAAGCACATAGGCTATAGTTATTAACTAATATATGCATTTATTTAAGGCGCCAATTTATAATTGTAACAAATAGTATTTGAATAAAAACATTCAATCGGGTAAAACACGGGCGTTAATGATCCAACAGGTCCACGTGTCTAAATTAAAACACGGGCGTCGCCCGGGTCATTCGGCTAGTGTTGTATAAAACAAAGTATCAAAGAAAGAAGAATCCACATACAGGATATGTATCAGTGTTTGATATGTCACACATAATTGTCTTTGTGATTTTTCTATAATCCAAATCAGACCCTATCACAATCCTGATTCTCCAGGAAGCAAATGTTTCTATATGGCCCCACACACACACAAACAACACATTGTTTAGATGTTGAGGAGACAAGCTTACTTACTTGGCACTGAGGTGTGTTGAGATGTCCTGTGGCACACAGAAAGGTTCTTTCAGACTTTGATAGCAGTGTAGGTAGCCTCCAGACATTTATTGATTGGTAAATTTTATCTTTGAGCTCTAGTGGAAACTACAGTTTATACCGCAAATTTGGAACTGAATAGCAATTCCTGATACCACAAAGATTTTTGGTGGCAAATTAACTGATGAAATAGCTGGAGAGTTATTTATACTGATGCATGTTTTGTTTTTAAAAGTGAGGAGTATTCAGTTTGACAAGCATGGACAGACAGCCAAGCAAGATCTCAGAGCAATACACAATCAAATTTAGGCCTCAGTGATCTAAATTCACCAGCTTACCCTTGATAGGCTTGGTTGCTGGGCTCAGTGGCAAAGTCACTGAGGAGAAAGTACTTGATCTGGTCAATTTCCCTCTGCTCCTGAACTAGAGCCTTCTGTTTCTCTTGTTGCAGGCAAATTTGCTGGGCTATAATACGCTGTTGCTGGGAGACGGGGGTTTGGTAGCTAGCCTGTTGCTGGGAGATGGGGGTTTGGGTAGCTTGCCTGTTTTTGGGAGGTTGTAAGTAGGTAGCTTGCCTGTTGCTGGGAGACGGGGGTTTGGTGGCTGGCCTGTTGCTGGGAGACGGGGGTTTGGTGGCTGGCCTGTTTTTGGGAGGTTGTAAGTAGGTAGCTGAGGTGTTGCTGGGAGACGGGGGTTTGGTGGCTGGCCTGTTTTTGGGAGGTTGTAAGTTGGTAGCTGAGGTGTTGCTGGGAGACGGGGGTTTGGTGGCTGGCCTGTTGCTGGGAGACAGGGGTTTGGTGGCTGGCCTGTTTTTGGGAGGTTGTAAGTAGGTAGCTGAGGTGTTGCTGGGAGACGGGGGTTTGGTGGCTGGCCTGTTGCTGGGAGACCGGGGTTTGGTGGCTGGCCTGTTTTTGGGAGGTTGTAAGTTGGTAGCTGAGGTGTTGCTGGGAGACGGGGGTTTGGTGGCTGGCCTGTTGCTGGGAGACCGGGGTTTGGTGGCTGGCCTGTTTTTGGGAGGTTGCAAGTTGGTAGCTGAGGTGTTGCTGGGAGACGGGGGTTTGGTGGCTGGCCTGTTGCTGGGAGACGGGGGTTTGGTGGCTGGCCTGTTTTTGGGAGGTTGTAAGTAGGTAGCTGAGGTGTTGCTGGGAGACGGGGGTTTGGTGGCTGGCCTGTTTTTGGGAGGTTGTAAGTTGGTAGCTGAGGTGTTGCTGGGAGACGGGGGTTTGGTGGCTGGCCTGTTGCTGGGAGACAGGGGTTTGGTGGCTGGCCTGTTTTTGGGAGGTTGTAAGTAGGTAGCTGAGGTGTTGCTGGGAGACGGGGGTTTGGTGGCTGGCCTGTTGCTGGGAGACCGGGGTTTGGTGGCTGGCCTGTTTTTGGGAGGTTGTAAGTTGGTAGCTGAGGTGTTGCTGGGAGACGGGGGTTTGGTGGCTGGCCTGTTGCTGGGAGACCGGGGTTTGGTGGCTGGCCTGTTTTTGGGAGGTTGCAAGTTGGTAGCTGAGGTGTTGCTGGGAGACGGGGGTTTGGTGGCTGGCCTGTTGCTGGGAGACGGGGGTTTGGTGGCTGGCCTGTTTTTGGGAGGTTGTAAGTAGGTAGCTGAGGTGTTGCTGGGAGACGGGGGTTTGGTGGCTGGCCTGTTGCTGGGAGACGGGGGTTTGGTGGCTGGCCTGTTGCTGGGAGACGGGGGTTTGGTGGCTGGCCTGTTGCTGGGAGACGGGGGTTTGGTGGCTGGCCTGTTGCTGGGAGACGGGGGTTTGGTGGCTGGCCTGTTTTTGGGAGGTTGTAAGTTGGTAGCTGAGGTGTTGCTGGGAGACGGGGGTTTGGTGGCTGGCCTGTTGCTGGGAGACGGGGGTTTGGTGGCTGGCCTGTTTTTGGGAGGTTGTAAGTTGGTAGCTGAGGTGTTGCTGGGAGACGGGGGTTTGGTGGCTGGCCTGTTGCTGGGAGACGGGGGTTTGGTGGCTGGCCTGTTTTTGGGAGGTTGTAAGTTGGTAGCTGAGGTGTTGCTGGGAGACGGGGGTTTGGTAGCTAGCCTGTTGCTGGGAGACGGGGGTTTGGTAGCTTTCCTGTTGCTGGGAGACTGTGGGAAAAGTTGGTTGTTTCTGAGATGTGTAGAGGATTGATTGCCGCTGAGATCCTGGAAGAAAAGACTGTTGTTGCTGAAAGGTTGGTGAGGAAAGGTTTCTCTGGATTTTATTCTGAAGTAATGATAAAATCCTTGGGTCCTGCATTGGCGGTTGCAACTGATGATTTTGAAGTATTTTCTGAATTGCAGAAAATTTATATTGTCCCGGCATACTGTGGTTTGTGGTTGGCCTTTGGTGACTTGACAACGTGCCTAGCTGCTGTGGCATCCTGTGGCTTGTGGTTGGCCTTTGTTGACTAGACCAAGTGTCTAGCTGCTGCTGCATCCTTTGGATTGTGGTTGGAAAAGTTGCTGGCCTTTGTTGACTAGACAAGGTGCCGAAATGGCCTTGCTGTTGTGCAGGATTATTATATTGCATCTTATGGCTTGTGGTTGGAGAAGTTTCTAGATGTTGGCCTTGCTGCAGAATGGGATTTGACATTCCATGCTTTATGTCTGGGGAAGTTGTTGGCCTTTGTTGACTGATGCCTAGAGGTATGGAATCCTCACATTGCCCTGGCAATCTCAGGTGGGGTTGGTTTAGGACTAAGCTTTGTTGTCTTTGGAATAACAACTCATATAGAGGTAAGTTGTCAGCTTGTGATTTGGCAACCAATAAAGTAGGTGAGTGAGGGCGTGGAATCTTGGGCAGAGGTCCAAACATATGGGATTCTTCCTTACGTTTCCTATCTTGGAGCACAGGACTGTTTGGAGGCCCCTGGGAGGACTGTTCTTGGAGGTAACTTGGTTGTGATGCTGGAGGACACAAGGGAGGGCTGCTCAAACAGTCTTCTAGGGCATTATTTTCTATCTTCAAGCTCTTTACAGGACTCTTTAAGCTCTGCATGTTCCCTACTGGGACATCTTGCTTTTCAATCATGCTTATAATGGTCTCCTTCAGAAATGCAATGCTATTTGATAGAAATGTAATGCCAAGGTCACTAGGGCGTTGAGACATTTTCAGAAAGTCCCTTTTGAAGTTGGCAAGGAGAGCCTTGCAGTCTGTAATGTCTTTATCCTCCGTGTTGAGCTGCATGGCCTCCAGGCTCATAATGTCCAGCTCCAGAGTGTCCAGTTCTTTCTGAATGGCCTCAATGCGGGGATTAGAGAGAGACATGGACTCTGGGGCTATAGTGCTATCTGGGGAGGGGACCGCCGTTCTGGGCAGCTTTGCAAATGGTGCTTGTTGGGGGTTCGGATTTACTTGGACGGATGAGCCCTTCTCCTGAGTTGGATTTGGCCCAATCAGCAAATACTCTGAAACTTCACTTGAGGTCTGAGTTTGCTGAAGTGAATCCTGTGTTGGGGCATCAAGTGACTTGTCTACATGTGGCAATGGATTTTGAGAAAGGTTCTTAATTGGAGATTGAGCAGCAGGAAGTATGTATTGAAAGGATGATGAATGTTGGGATGAGGGTTGACATAGAGGGGAGGGTGGTAATGGACTGTCTGTAGGGGCAGCTGTTGTGGAGGACTGGGGGGTTGTATGAGCGGTGATCTTGCCAAAGATGGTCTCCATGATGTTCTCATCTCTGAAGAGGTTGATGTCCAGAGAAAGTTCTGGATCCAAGAAGGAAACTATGTAGCCACCCTTGTCAACCTTATCTAGCCTGAACTTGGGATGGGGAGGAGGGGCAGGCACATCATCCAGGTCTACGATATGTGGGACGCCAATGACATAATTGGGGATCACAAGTGACTCCATGAAGCCATTTAAGGCCTTGGTCAAGCGGGTTTCTGTGGCCATCTCTTAGCTGCACACAGAACATGTCAAATTTGAAACCAATGGCTGGATGTTGTTAGCCTTATATAAATTACACTAAGAAATATTGTCTGTATTTTAGTGTTTTCAAATTTATTAAAAAGATCTTTCAGAGAGAAACCTGAAAAAAAAAAATCCCCAATTTCAAAATTTTTCTCTGCCGTGCAGCTGAGAGCTCAGTGATTTTTTTTTTCTATTTGGTGGCAGCAACACAACATGGAGATTTCTAATCAACATCATATAAATTCCCCACAAGAATATATGAAAATTATAATAGAGAAATCCTGTAATAACAGTGAAAATTGGGATTATATAAATTCGCCCTCGGTTATTGAAACACTGACAGCTGACGGAGGACTTCCAACCAATGTTCCTGGTGAAGATGTGGTCGTGTATCAACTGGGCGGAGGCCATGCTCCCTTCACCAATGTCGAGGTGAAGGGTTTCAGCTTCGCAGTCCGATTGCATCTAACCAAAGGAATACCAATGCCTCCTGCCAAAGTCAATCCCCTGCTCAGAAGATTAAGGCATCGTGGAATCGAGGGAACAACAAACCACAGGCACCCTGGACCTGTGTGTTATGTAGAGAACTGCCCCAACTTCAGTCAGCTCCAATAGCGCTGGACAAGTTAGGTCAGCATCACCAGGATGAACATTCTCGTCTGTCTCGCCACCTAGGCTCATGTGGAACACCTTATTAAAGATGGCCTGGAAATTGAGGAAACCCTACTTATGGAATTCCCCTTCTACAGAAAGGAAGCAATCAGTAACCTGCCCTTTTGTGCTGAGGACGCAGAAATTATGGCCGCCCTTAAGCCTTATGGGAAAGTAACTTCAATCACCCTGGTGGCTTTATTTTAAGGACAGCAGGAGAAAGCTGTTCATTCTGCTCAACGAAAGAATGAAACTGGAGCGGCTGCTATCACACCTGCCATCCAAGGGAATATATTTCCAGCATTTTTCTGCCATGGTGTTAAATGTTCACATTGCCAAAGTACCTCAGAGCCAATTGCTCCCTGAATGCCAAGAGTCCTGCAGAGGTTTCCATGCAGGCATCCTCCAACACTGCTATGCCTGCCATCATGCTACGTCTTCAACTCTGGCTCAATCTCCTCATGCAGTGTCATACCCACTCCTGGCACCACAACCCCAGCGTCATCCGAGCAGAGGAAGGGAGAGGAGATTCAGGTGTCTACCCCCTCCGAAGGCAGCTCCAAAATGTGGCAAAAACTGAAGAAACTTTCAAATGGATCCCCAGCTCTCCATCTTTGACGAAGCTGATTGAAAGTGGGCTGGAGAAGCTAGAAATATGTGTGGCCCTCATCTCCATCCCTGGCCTGCAGAACCTCTTAAAGAAGATGGGGGTACCCAGAAGATCAGGTTCCACAGATTTGCCCACAAGTTACGGGAATGACTGCCACCCAGATGGCTCTATAAATGCCTTGTGGCCATCAGTCAATATGAATAGCGCCCAATGATCTTCTGTCTGACTTCCATAAACGGCCGCGGGCTTGTCACATAAGAGAAGAGCATTGAGCTCTGCCACTTTCTGAGCCAACATCACGTAGACATAGCTTTCACCCAGAAGAGACCAACGCTATTCAAGATCTCTGCCTATGCTACAGCACCGCCATCATGCCCCCTACAGCCATCAGGGGTTTGGACCTCGCTTGCATTTTTGCGCTGGGGTCACTTTCTTGTGGCCCGGCCACATTTCCATTGTCTCCATCAACATCCATGACCAGGAAGTGAATGTCATTAACTTTCACCACTCTCATATTCCTTGCAAGCAGCATCAGTGGCTGCCATCCAGGAAAACTAGTGGGTGTTGGGTGACCTCAACATCAGCAAGTGAGTGACACAGCATCTGGCTCAGTCCTCTCCAAGCTGCTGGATCAGACAGCCCTAATCGATGCAGTCACCCTCTTTGGCGCTGCCCACATTCCAACCAGATAAGGGGAGCCAGGTTGACACCTGTTGCCTTGCCAACCCTGTGTGGCTGCCATGTTACGCTTTCCAACTTATTGCTTGAACTTGGACTCATTTTCAAACATCTAGCAACAATCATCAGAAGAACCTTTACGACCATCCCAGATATGGCTTGCCAAGATGTGTGGAGCGGCTGGTCTTCAATTAAGGCTGAACTCCTGGTGGAGGTAAGATCCCTCAACGTCTCTTGCGTCGCTGACGACGACCACATCGTGCAGGCCTGACTCGAAGCTGCATCAACAGAAACAGACTACCTATCACTGCCAAACCTCAGGCGCGCACTTCGCTCACTTGCAAGGACGAATGTCCGCGACGAAGGCAACATCATCATGGGCACGGAGTTGCGACGCGGGTTCTATCTATTCCATCTGTCAGCGCCGCTTCGCCAGAAAGATGTGCGACCCCCAACGCCACCGCAGAGTTCATACGGGGACGATGACCCCCTGCTCCGCGGCAGAGATCGCCACCGCCACCGGAGGTCCCCTTCTTGGAACATTGCCTGTGTATGCGACACGGCTGGCCACTACACCGACCTTGAGTCGGCCTTCGACACCTTAGACCGCGGCTTCTTTGTGTTCCAGATGCTCTCGCTGCAGCTGCCACTGCGGTCTTCCCTATGCTCAGAGCAGACATATCGGTCCGAGCCGGAGGTCTCCACACAAGACCCTACGATCTTCTGAACAGTGAGAAAGGGCTGCGCTGTCAGGCGTCGCAATGTTTAGCCTTGCCACTAGTACTCTCCTACAGCGCCTTGCTTATTACGCTGATGACATCCTCCTGCTCATCCGCAGTGAGGAGCAGTTTGGCGTAGTAACGACGCTCCGCTTGGCATCTTCTGGTCGTTGGTCGAGCTGAAGGTGCTGGGCTGCAACGGCCGAGAAATCAAAACTCCGCCCAAAATCACATCTCTTGACCTTTCTCAGGCTGCCATAGCGTGCAGGATATCCACCCGGGAGTTCAACCCATTTAATTTAGTTTATTACAAAAGATAAAGCAAACGAGCACGGAGGTCAACTTCTGAGAAAATAAGAAGAGTCACTGACACCACCAGCCGCGCTCTGATTGGTCGGCTTCCTCACGGTGCGTGACAACGGTCTTTTCAACCGTTCCAGATATTTCTACTTTTCTACGATATATTCAAAGTGCAAGAGAAGCACGGTGAAATGACAATAACAAAAAAAAAAACACCCTCTAGATTTGCTCTTGCCCCAAGAGATAATGTTATAAATTTTTGACAGTCAAAAGTCATAAGGCGGGTAAACAAAAAAATATATTCAAAAGTATGAGAACTGGGCTAAACCTAACTTTGCTTGCGGAGGGATTGGAGTTAAAAGATGCTTAATTTTAGAAAAAATTACAAATACCATTTGAATTTTCATAAAAAATGTATTCTCTTTTCTAAATTATTCTAACGCCAGAGGATTCATAATCCACAAAGTATTCCAAGATTCATCATTTTATATCAGATTTTCTCCTACATAGCGGACATTTCAGAAACAACAGTGTGATGCACACCGAAGAGGTTACCAAACAAAGGCATTATCTAGACACATGGCTGAAAGAAGTCATGTAACTCTATCAACTATACATCTTATTATGGAACACGTGATATTCTCTTTTCACCAAGTCTGCCTTTTGGAAACCCCTCTCAATTAAAATGTTCTTCTGCATTTTTTGCGCCATAACTTTATCTGGAATTGAACATTGATGTCATCTACCTTGACATGAAATTCATCTATTGGAAATTTTGTGTCCTTTTTATAAAGTATTTCTCCGACCTTGTTGGTCACATTCCAAGAGCCCCTCGCTGAAAAATCACCATCCCCTCCTCTATCGTTGGTCTCTGTGGAACATCTCAACACAATCTGTCTAGATGTTTTCACAATGGAACGCGCTGAAATGTTATTCATACAATAAAAATTTTGAGACCTTACTGATAAGATAAATTGGTCTTAGAAACCCTTAATTGAACTTACAAAACACATTATAGAAGGATTATTAGCATTCTTGTGTTGCAACCCCTCAACTGGCAACACACTTATTCTCTGTGTAGTTGTATCATTAAATCTTTTTGGCCCAGCTTCAAGGTCCTTCTTTCGGTTTGTTTGTCCTCAATGGTTAGTGTTGTGTGGCCAATATAGACTATTAGTGGATTTTAGGGGGAGCTCTAACAATTCCCACGTAACATTTTTTACAATTGTTGGCTCACAGAGCTCGTGTGTAGGCTCGCTGTCAACAACCACCTTTAGCTGTGGAAGGAAGGGGCTGGCGAATGGGATCGCGGAGCTTTGGACCATCTTGTGAATAGGGAGATTGGGGAATATCTGGGAGTACATACAACGTGGTTTGCACGGAGTTGATTTGCTAAATCCATTCCTTCTAGGTGCATCAAACATGTCCGAACACGAGATTATTTATTTATATTTTACATGGATACTAGTTAATTACTTGATACTAAAAATGAGGAGCTTTCAGAAAAACCCACTTTCCTCATTAGAATAAAAATCCCAACAAGAAGGGAAAGTTTCCAAAAGCTCGTCGTTCGATCTCAAGTAAAAATAAAATAATTATCGAATTAATAATATGTACTTTCCTAAATATAATTAAAAATAATAATAATTGTAAGAGAGAAAGGCATCCCATTACAATTCTACTTTTGTACTATTATTTCAAATTGTAACATAAAATAGTCGTCCCCCCATTCCCTCCTATATCTTTCGTATATTCATTGAAATTTATTATAAAACATTTATAAACCTAGTCAATAAAAAAAGTTTGTGTGATTGGAATCGGTACAAAAATGTGAGTGATGCTGCAGATCGTAAGGAGAAATCCGAGGCTCCCTAAACCGAAATGCTTCAAGTTTTCCAAATAAATGTAGAAACGTTTTCACGGCAGTGATGTGTACTTACGGTAGCCATGGCAGGCGGTCGTCTAGCACAGCGCCATTGGCCGGTCACGTGGGCGTCGTCATCAGGCTACGACCAATCGCTGGGCAGGCCCCACCACACCGTTGTATCACCCACATGTGTGAATTATGTCCAGAATAGATAACACTACAACTATGTAGAACAATTTGAGAAGAACTGATGGGAAAATTTAATTTAGAGGTTGATAGACAACTTTAGTGCTTTCTGATTGGCTGACCTAGCTCGAGCGTTCTGGAAAAATCTACTCTGGGAGGCGGAGCGCGTGGGTTAGCTAGGCAACGGGGTGTTGGAAGAAAGCGGCTGGCTGGCTTCAACCCTGTCTTCTGCCCTTTCCTGTTCTGTGCTGCAGTTGGTGAGTTTGCGACTTCTGAATTTATACGTTGTTTTCTTTTTCATCTTCTGTAATTATTTTTTTATTAATTTGGCTTAAATAAAGTCCTAAAAATCCTTCGTACCAACGGAATTTTCTTTTGCCAAACAACAACGCAAAAAAAAAAAAAAAAAGTTTCTTTCAACCCTTCCATTTACTTAGCTGTTACTGGCTAGATATGAATGGACAATAATTTCACAAAATATCCTTACGAGTTTATAAATCGACCGCAAGCGCCTTCTGCTATGTACAAACGAAAACACGAATAGAATTGTATTAAAAAGAGGATTAACACCAAAATTGTTCTCACATAAGTGGAGATGCTTTAAAAAAAAAAAAAACTACATATTAATGATAGTCATTTTACTGGCCCAGCCTTCAATACAATATACTCAGAAAACCGCTACTTGAATGTGTATTCCAAGATCTGGGAATATTGTCTCACGAACGATGACTGCAAATACAGTATAGTAGGCAACTCGTCTCTTTGATATCTCAACCAACAAGTAATGTTTCTATTCCGAGGTCTAGCTAATGGTTCAACTCCGTGTGGGAGTCCCCCATCAAGTCGACTTTTGGTGACTGCGGGGAAATGTTGAGATGTGGAAACTGATTTATTAGCGGTCAGTTGGCACGACGCTGTGATAGAGATGGCCCAACGCAACCTTTATAAAAAGGATGTTCTTTTGGGTGACCATTATCTATTGTCACATGTCGAATATCTTTGTTGTTGTCCTTCTTTTAGCAGACCTTTACATCAACACATTAGTTGGATCTTCAAATAGCTACTTTTATGATAGTCATATCTAGTGCCTACATGTCGTCCAGCTCATGTGTCGCGCGGACCTACAAAATCATGCCGTCAACCTAACAATAACAAAAAGAAACTACACAATTCCATGGGCAACCAAGGTGAAATACCTGGGGCGGTCCTTGGTCACAAATTGTCGCACCAATCACTGAACTAATCCGTTGGGGCAAAGAGACTTTTCAAATCAACGGTCAATAGAATCCACTCAAAATCAAATATCTTTAAATAATAATCAGACAAAAATATGTCCTCGGCCTCAAAGCAGCATTCTATGCTAGAAGCCAAGACATCAAAAGGAAGCTTTACAATGGTAGTAAGTATATCGCCGTTGTAAACACAACAAGCTGTGGTGACAACACTAACTAGAACATTGTGGTAATGTTGAGGAGGTATATATAAAACTAATTAATTTGATCATTGTTACCTATTTGCACCGATGATGGTGATAATTGTAGTCAAATAGTATGCAAACAAGGTCATTGACGTACACCACACTAGAGGAGGAATGGGTTAAGAGGGTACTCACGGAGAAAATAGAACAGGGAAAAATCACCACAGGCCTAGAGAACCGGTTTATCCAGAACACACACAACCGTCCACACGTGGGGCTGTATCCAGGTGTCGCGGGACTGGCTTCAAATAAATCTTCTAAATTTCACGGTAATCTCTGTCTTTCCTCCCCGACAGACAGCTCTGGCAAAAAGCAAATATTTCCCAGCCAACCGTCAGGCTGAAAGACTTCCGCTGATGCTAGACTTTCAAGAAGTCCCCCGCCCGTGGGAACAAGTACTAATTAGGGAGGATAGAAATTACAAAGGGTTTTTACGAGGCCGAAAAAACTCTGTAAACTTTTCTTTTTTTTCCGGGTTTTGAAAGAACTTTGAGATACTAACCCTACGTTAACAATAAGTCGGTAGAAGTATACAAGAGCTGAGCCACTCTGTTGCGACATAGCGAGGAGGAAAGTTATTTGGAAAGATGGGTGACCGCCCAGTTGGACTCTGCTGGGGCAATGGCGCCTCGTCGTCGCGAGGATGGGATGTTGGTTCTATGGCGGAGCCATCACTTTACAAGTCGTGGGACAAGAAGGTGTGGTTAGACAAGTTGTGTAACGAGACCCGGGTGAGCAGCGAGGGATGAGAGAATATGGTTTTACGGGCTATACTAACCAAAGTGTAAGTGCGAGAGATAAATGCGGCATGGCACAACTACTAGCTTTGACGACTAGCAAGGTGCAGGTCAATTACTTAACACAGGTATGTCGTTACTTTCTTCGAAGGAATTTGACGTTATAGGAACCTGTGTTGACCAAATGATAACACCGATTGGAAAACGGGGCTGTTCTCACCTTGACCACAACACTCAGATAATTTAGGAACTCCCTGTTCCAAAGAATGGCGTGGGTGACCGCACGATGGAGGAAGATGACATGATAGTAAACAGAAATAACGCACATAAACACATCATTGACTGTATTGACTCATCCATTGATGAGCTCTACAAGCTTGATACCCTGGTATGATTGAGTGGAGATAAGAAAGATGTCAAATTATTTGACAAACATAAGCAGTTCTAAGCTTCTCAGTTATGTGGGAAGAATGTTGTTTATTTGTTAAGTGAACTCATCTCCCACGCCTTCTCATTGGACGAAGGTGGCCATGTTTGTACATAAAATGTGGGAGACGTTTAAAGCGTTCTCTGTGTTCGTATCTGGTGATCTCCTCGCATACCTGTGTATCCGCTCTTATCGACGCTGCAATAAAAGTACTGGTTTTGTTATAACTTATCGTGTTTTTTTTTTTTTTATTATTATTTATTTACGTCCTTCCTTTTTATTTTGTTGTACTTTTTAGTGTAGGCATATCTGTGTGTTGTTACTTTTACTTTAGGCCTTAGTATTTTTATTTTGTGTGTAACACATAGAAGTTAGCTTTTGTCAATTAAATTTAGGGGAGTACATCCTGCCCTGGCAGTTTTACTGCGAGCTACTTGTGGCCCCGTCGTACATGCCTACAGTCGCGATGCGATTCCCCGAAACTGAGTCATCCACGTCGCAGATGTCATTCCTGGAACAGGAAGTAACAAGGAATACAGGTTTTTGCGGTCTCAACACGGAAACTGTCTTTCCATTTAATTGCAAGGATAACCTCGGGGTTTGGAGGAGTGCATAACGAGCTGCACTGCCTAGCGCTCGATCTGTACACTAGGTATTAACCTCGTTTTAACGATGCTCCCGCTTATAGCGCTGTTCAGTTCTAAATTACAATTTGCTAGCCAAAATTATCCCGCTTATAATGCGCCACAATTCCGCGCATAACGCTCTTTCCACTTAAGGCAGTATTTACTTTAAATATAAAGAGATAGCGGGAAAACACTTTGTTCGATAAATTTTCAAACTTCCTGGTACAGGGAAAACAAATCAATTCTCTAATCTTTTATGTCCCACTCCTTCCTTATCATTTTGGAATGGGTTAAATACATTTTATTATGTAACACGATATTAAAATATAATTTCGTTTTCAAGGTTTTTTGAGAAAATCAGGAAAATATACAATATATTCTAATCCTCTGATTACTTAGTCATATTTAAAAAAAAATTGTTATCCGTGGCAATATATTAAATAAATATGTCGCATATAGAAACAACAATCCCCTGTGTAACTACAAAATAATATGGATACCCGGAAGAGAAAAGGTCGGTGAGACGGGGAGGGTTGTATGTATAACAGGTCCCAGGACTTCCCCGTAGTCCGTCCCGGGTGCCGAGAAACCATGCTCCTATGTATGTGATTGTCTTCAGGCTAGTACGCTCCACTTCCGCCCCATGTCTGCATGTTGGATGCGACGTTGTCGGCTCCACACATTTACAACATATTTGTCAAAGGCAGATGTACCCTAATATTATTGAGTGGAGATGAAGAGAGACAACATATTTTTTTGGAAATGCCACAAAAATATTACGCAGAGTAAACTAGCAAACTCTCTCGGTTTAGCCGCATCAACACTTTGTAACATTTTATGAAATTGTCAGATTATATAAAACCGTATGTGTAGCTCCGGAGAAAACGTCCGAATTTAGGTCCCGAGTTCCAGAGAAAGAGTTGGTTTCACAGCGGGTACAACACTCGGTGTTACAAGCGAGCTGTTGGAACAGCTCTCAACTGCACCATCTGCCCAAGTAATTAAGCCACCGAGAAACATGCAATTTGCAACAAGCGACTGGCAGATGGCGTAACGTTGATTAAAAATATCGCGCATTTTTGACCCTAACAATTGACATGACCGAGCGCGCGCCCTATCTCCCGAGTCAAATATCATCCAGCCAGAGTCCCTTGTCCGCCAACACAGCCAGAAAGTGACGTAAAAAAAGTGTATAAATATATTTTAAAAGTATAAAGGTGTATACTTGTTGTTAGTGTCTATCAAAAGTCGACTTTTGGTGACTATATGGACAACAAACATTCTCCAACTTGATCTGTTAGTGACCATCACTCTCATCTAGTGACCTTCTGGTATATACCGCTTCTAGCCAGCTCATTGGAGATCTCCCTCTCTTCCTTCTATTTTTCCAACATCTTTTCTAATCACTTTGCTCTCATTATGTGTCTGAGGTAGGTCAGTCTTTGTTTACATATTTGGGATTGTAGAGATCTAACAGGATTGGTTTATGATTGGAATATTTGTCCTGGGAGCCCTCCCAATATATTTTGTTTAATCGCAGTAAGGACAGTAGAAGTTTGTATCCCTATATCCCTACATATATAGTCACGACCGTCTTTCCACCGTCATGTCACGGATGCGCGCGCATCATCATTATGATCATTATCATTATCTAATGATAATAATAATAATTATTATATTATTATTATTAATATGTATAGTCACGACCGTCTTTCCTCAATTCCTCATCGCTGTCACGGATGCGCGCGCACAGGGAGGTCACGTGCTCGCCGGCAGCCAACGGGCGCGCGCCGCCGGCATTACGTCATAGATTATAAACACAAGGTAATAAGGCCAAATAAAAAAATAGTGTGTGATAAGGCACAATTTGGATTATATACTTATATAATTGCCTTATTCTGTCTGTGTGAAGTTCACTGTGTGAAGTTCACGGATAGATTTTGGTCAGAATGGATAAAATAAAAAAAGTGTCAAGGGATGGGAATCAAACCCACGACCTTCCGCTTACCGGGCAGATGCCATGACCACTAGGCTACCCTGGACATATTTTTCCGTTCACATTTTTATTTTTATATTTTCAAGACACACACAGTTTGGGGCGGGACGTTTCATAAGAGAGACATCCACGGCGCCAATTTATAATTGTAACGAATAGTATTTTAATTAAAACATTTTTAAAATATATACGCACTCGGGTAAAACCCGGGCGTTGCCCGGGCCATTCGTCTAGTATATATATAAAAGTCAGTGTATGTATGTATGTTTGTCGGCTATACACGTCCACAATACGTAACTAATCTGACTCAAATTTTAACAGTATATAGAGTAGAATCTGGAAAAACTTATAGTGAAAATATCAGGTCTTTATCCCGAATATTCTTCGAGTTATTATGCGCAAGCAGCGCCTCTAGCGGTGAAGATATGAGGTAATATCAGCTGACCTAATGTACATGTAAAGTTTGGAGCGGGACACAAGAGTGACATCCACGGCGCCAATTTATAATTGTAACGAATAGTATTTGAATAAAAACATTTAATAGAGTAAAACCCGGGCGTTGCCCGGGTCATTCGGCTAGTTGTATATAAAAGAAACATTCGTGCTTGAATCCTTTCATTTTATATACTTATATGTATACTTGCTTGAGGACGCACGCATCGCCAATTTTTTTGTTGTTGTTGTTTCTAGCATCACAACCCCTCCATATACAGCACCGACGAACCAATCACCTGTAAGCTCCACCCAAAATCCAGTCTGAAAATGAAACATTTTTATTATTTTCTGAATTTGAAGGGCTGAAAATGCGCGATATTTTTACCAACGTTATGCCACCATGCGCTGGCAGTTACTTGATGCAAATTACACGTTGACAACCTCGGTGGCTTAGTAACCTGATGGTGCAGCTGTTGGGATAACAACACGCTTGTATTACTACCACCAGCTAGGACTGCTTCTCTTGGTGATTGAAATTTGGAGATTTTCTCCTGAAGGCACATGTTGAGGAGAGAGAATTATACAACATTATATAAATCCTTTTTATACAACTTCCAATAAATTGACTTATCGCGCCCTCTAGGTCACCCCTCACACCACTAGCAATACTCAAGGGAAATGCTGGTTCCTAGATAGAGGCTTCCAATAACGTGCCCAACGAACGAAGGGTGGACCATGGAAACCCAATCATGGAGGAAGCTTGCTCCAACTGACGGACATTCTTTTTCGAAAGGTCATGTCTGGGACGCCAGTTCCATTTTACATGTCTAAAAGGAAGTTTGGACAAAAAGAATAATAAACAAGGCAAGTGTCTCCCTTAACACTATTCCTATTATAAAACGCCCAGGTAGTTGGCGACTGCTGTACGCTCCAGAATCTTGGGTTAACCAAAAAGTATAATACGGGAGAAAATATTTAATACCTCATCATGGTCTACCTCTTCCGGCTCTTTACAAACGGACAAGATAAAAAAATGATAATAAAAAAGTTGTGCCATAAAGACTTCTCCCACGACACTTGCTGACCCGCAATTAAGGTCAGAAGGAGGTTTGTTTTATTTTAAAAGAAATAGGTCGTGCCTTAATAGCTTCATGTTTTGAATATGAGCAATTGACAATGTATGGGATCGCGTTTTGGAGAGAATGTCTATGGCCTTACTACACAAGGATACCGCTGAAATTCCAGGTTTCTACTCAATCCGCCTTGGGAGCCTTCTCTACACGATGTAAAACCTGTGGTATACTATGGAAGTGACGGCATCGTGACTGTTGTTGATTTTGTACTGTGTGTTCCAGGTTCGATTCCGGGAAGTAGTTTTTTTAAAGAAAAATAGTCTGTCAATATATATAGAGGTCTAAATGTAAGGTGTCCGTGTTCCACCATTATATACGTATATCAATCATAAAGTAAATCGATGTGTAAGTATAAACATACCGTATAGAATACTGTTACGACGATGCCCAAAGAACACTAGAACCTTCCACCACATGTGGACCGGGGGGGCGGACGGACCAATCAGGAAGAAGCTGGCCAATAGTGAGGTCGTTATCTCCCTTGTTGACGACAGCTGTTGGAGGATGCTCCCTGTATGTTACTTGCTTTGTTCTCCGTGTGAGAATGCACGAAGGTAAATAAAGAGGAGTTCAACAGAGATCCTTACCACGTGCTTATTTAGCCATCCTTGACACAGCGGCGGCGCAACAAATCATATATATAACTTCTATTTAAAGACATATACAACTTGATTCAAATCTTACGCCAGCGTTTGAAATTATATAGCATTTTTAGAGTGAATTCGTCGCCTTTAAAAATATGATTGTTATTTGTAAAAATCTAAAGACAATATCATAAAGATTAGTTAAATACATTTGACATTAAGTTCAAAACACTAATATAGGAGCAAATAACCACGAAATAAATTATAAACAGATTTTATTGGATAAACTGGTGTTCTTGTGGCCAGGAAGCAATATTTGCGAATGTGAGCAAACCATGCTGCATCAGTGATAACCTCGCCTAACGTGATGTCGAGGAAGGAGCGACCAATGTTTTAATTTTGCTAAATGAAAATTCGATTGGATTTAGCATATATGAATATGGTGACAAAAATTCCACGATGCTTTTTAGAAAACTAACAGATGCCAGTGTTTCCGCGGATGTGTGCGCTCTTGCATTATCCATATAGAAACATTAAATCCATATCGTGTGGCTACAATTTCATCAAGCTCACGTAAAAATTCAAAGAAAATTGTGTTATTACAACACGTGTTTGACGACAAACGACGAACTCATTTTTAAAAGTGTCGAATTCACTCTACAAATGCTATAAACGTGGGTTTTTCCATGCGAGAGAGGTCAAAGATCCCGGAAGTTATCTAAAGGCCAATTGAAGAAAGTTTCCAAGGTTACAAAAGGTTCAAAGTCCCCCAAGATCATTAGGGGGGTTCTGCAACCAATTAATCTTATCGTTTATATGCCACGAAAGCGAGTTCTACGACCATGTGTTCCATGGTTGGGTTGACCTGCGAAAGTCGGGAGAAATAAACGGGTTTCTGAAACCCTGCTGTGATAAATTAGCTCCTCGTCAATTGTCGTCAAAGTTTAACGGAATTCCTGTCATCGCCCTTAATTCTAGAGAAAGTTTTGACGAAAAGGAACTTTTTTAACTGGGGCAGTTTTTAAAGGGTCGATTTGGTGAGAAGTCTTGTGTATGGTTGGTTTCACCGGAGACAGGAGAAATAAGTGCCAGGTGGAATTTACATCCGAGACCTCTGGAACCCCAGCTGACCTTTCAAAAGACGAATTCCAAGACGAGGGAAAAATTTTAATTGAGAGGGTTTCCAAAGGGTCGACAATATAAACATAAGGAGAGATTATGTTAACATCCACTCCATCCCAGCGCGAGTGACGCTCAACCACCCGACACAATATATAGTGGGTATAAGTGTTCTTTATATAAATTAGAGAAATCTATGTATTTATGTTCCAGTAACACACACACTTTATCTAGGAGCTACTGCTCTCGATGAATATTGGGAAATCTGGAGAAAGATATTCCAACGAAAAATTTCCACAAATAGCAGTGATGATCTTCTCAAATTTTGAATGAATGATAGCGATAGAAACTTAGAGGATACGTTTCTATCATTGCTACATACTTCCGAAAAATCTTATTCCCGAAGAGAGAAGATCCAATTCCCGAAGATTTAAAAGAATCAATTCAAACAATTATTTGCAGCGTGGGGGGGGGGGGGGGGGGGGGGGGGGGGGAATACTTCTAGAAATTTAAAAGCCTTTAATGCCATAATTCTCCGCAACGCCATCGCCAACAACCTCTTTGTGGCGGAACTAGTCAAGACAAACGGTCCCACGCGTTTTCCTTGCTTCTAAAATGCATTCCTCTCTATACTGTCCTATCTATAGCCCAGTCCATAGTGGAAATATTAGGGGCAATGGATGTTTCTGGGTTCTGTTTTCTCTCAAATGTTATGAATGGATATTAATATTGGTTACTCTGTTCTATGGAGGTTGCCAAAATATTAAACTTCCCGATTTCCTCGAGAATATAAACTGATAAATATATACAAATGTCTTCATTGGGGTGGCGTCCCACCGCGGGAAATACTCCGCCACCGGTGGATTGCGGGAGTTCTTTCCCACAGAGTGGGCAGGTCAAGGTTATGGCTGGGCGTTACCCATCTCAAGACCACGATGGTACTTGTAGATGGTAGCCTTCGCCACACTTGTTATTTTCACTGCCTCGGGATGGAGGCCCACGCCAGGCCTGCAGATCCAGGGGAACTTCACAGGAGGCGGACACCTCTCGGAACAGGTTTGGCACGGTTCGGCAACCCCAATATCTGTGGGTCAGCGACCCGTCAGGTAGAATGGGCCAGTCGTAGGGCGACATTCTGCGTCGGGTCCCGAGAATCAGTTGGGGACGTGGGTCCAGCCCAGAGGATGGGGGCACGTCAACGATGTGGACCACAACCTCTACAACAGGGAGCGCCTGCAGTTGTGCCGAGTCTAGTGCCCAGCGCGCCCTCTGGACAGGTAATGATGTTGCCGATCCCCGCAGGCCTTGTGCTCCACATAATAGCTGGAGCTGGCGTTTTCCTGCAGGAGTCGCTGGCAGAAGGCTCTCAGGTGCTGCGCGTCCAGGAGCGCGGCCATTCTAAATAAAATTTCGCTATCAAACAGCGATCATTACGCATCACTTGCTAAGCAGATTCCGAAACTATTCTTAAACTTACATCTAATTCTTTGAGGTATAATAAACATGTTCACATATTGTTATATCGTGGTAGATTCCTAAAGCAAAATACATATAATGTTTAGAATAAACATCGAGGAGAAAATGCTGCCGAAGATTTTCTCGCAAACATTTAATCAACGGCAACTACCTTGAAGGATTTACTTAGCAAGTTCCTTCTATTATATCTCAAAGCGCGGATTAGCTGCGCAATTTGCATATTTTTCTGCCCAGCATTTCTTGGTCTCTATCTTTGGATTGTGTGTTTCAATGCGAATGAAATCAAAGATATGTGTTTTATAGAATCGAATCTTCAAATATGAAAATATTAACAAACAATTTTGAGATTCTAATGTTAAAAGGGGAAAATGAACCGACAACGTCGCAGAGCAGGCTCCTCATCCAACTTACAGTCACGGGACAGAGTCGCAACTACCCTGAAGAAATCCATACACCTCGGTTTAGAGGGGGCAGCACCCAGGAAGGTCTATGGGGGACCGTCAATCGGTCAGTATGATTACTTTCTCCTCCCTCAGAGCCATCCCAACGTCAGAGTGGGCGGACGTCCAATCAAGGACTGACATATTTCCTCTTATTACTTCGGCAAATGTCAACACTTGTTATACTACCCGGTTCACCAACCCTTTCTCTCCCGGGTATCCGTTTTATTGGCGCCTGTATTCTATATTTACACATGGGCTTGCTGTTTCTATATACTATCTTTTGAAGTGGGAAAGAGAGGGAAGGAAGTTCTGAAGGAGAATTGTATGTTTCTCCTTGTATATAGCCAATTTGATATGATGTTAGAAATGTATTGACGCAAATATCCGGAGTTTGGGATATCGCGTTATAGGATGTTAATAAAAGTTAACTAATAATACACAACATATAAAATACAATAAATATTATTTCTCAAAATGTATTTAATTCCTTTTAACTTACCTCAATGAATTAATGTTTATATTTTCCCTTCTGTAATTATGAAGAAACTTTATATTGCTGCGCTTAGGAAAGGGGGAAAAAGACCAGAAAAACTTGCGATTTTTAAATTTACAATTCTTAAAATTTTCCGATTGAATCCATTCGACCATATAAAGTACAGAGCTATTTCCATTATGTATGTCCAGTGTGTTGGAAGAAAATAATAAACTATTTACAAAAATCATATCCTGTCTTTTATTCCTTAATGTAAAAATCAATGTTTGGTGTTGCCAATTCTGGCCAACCAGCCTGAATCAATATTTCGACGTAGATGGACCTTATCGCTTCCACTCAGTTTCAGATGCTGCTCTTTGTAATGATATGTGTTGGTTCGCTATCCTCTATATCACTGTCATTGGAAACTTCTTCAATAACGACAACTTCACTATTCAAAGATAGTGGTTTGGGGTAGAGCATTTATGACTGATTGTGGGAGCTCTCCAACCAAAACAATTTGATTGGACTAAAGAGACAAAGGTCGCCTCTCCCGTCAAAATAGACGTCAAAAACCAGACGCCATCTATTGACCGTCGCCGCAAACTAGCGGCCTCGGGTCGGTGACAAAGCCACAACACCAGCTTTGGCAAACTGATAAGCGTCCACCTAGAGACCATGGTTTCGGGGTAATGGCCCTCGTCAGTCTAGGGCGGACTTTAGTCGCCCCTTTTCGCTTTTCAGTTTGCCAAAGCTGTGCTGGTCACCGACCCGAGCCGCTAGTTTGCGGCGACGGTCAATAGATGGCGTCTGGTTTTGACGTCTATTTTGACGGGAGAGGCGACCTTTATCTCTTTAGATCAATATCCTCCCGGCAAAATTTCCATCTATAATTTGATTGGAGTTGAAGATTCGCCCGACCAAAAGGACTCATTGGTGTGAGAGGGTGGTGTCTGGAATCAAATTCTGAAGATGTCGATCTCAATTTATAAAATACGTTGGTGGAAATTCCGGTGGAGGAATCAACGTTGTCAATACCGATGAAGGGTTAACTGAATTACTTTATATCAGATGGCTTCTAGGTGTTGTTGCTTGGGTCACAGGCGACGGAAGATTGAAAATATGATTTCTTCGTTGGTTAGAATATTGTTACTTCCATGCAAATGGGACACTACGAGGTGGAATCTATGTCCACAACGTAATCGAACGAAGAGTTCTGCTTCTTCAATCAGATTCATCTGGCAGCCATCTTGGGATTCCATAAGTGAACAAAACTCAAACGTTTTGCAGAATTTATATATGCTCACCTAAGATTAATGGATTCTGGTTTCTTGACCACGTCTCAGGTATCGATTTTTGGTCGATCTTCTTGACATTCAATCCTCCTAAAAATTAGTTTTAACTTTTAGGTTAAGAATATTTAGGTTGAATTGACTTTTAGGTGAAATTGGCTTCGGTTAGTTTATTTAGATAAGCTTTTAATGATTCAGATATACCTGGTATCGCCAAACTTTGGAAATGTTCACCTTCTCACGTAGGCGGATGACATCGTACTGATAGGTGACTCAGAGAAAAGAAAGATAACCTAATCTCACGTCAAATCATTCCAGGCGTTCAGGAAAGGAGAGGTGTTTATAAAACATCTATATGCCGTACCACTAGCAGTCATGGGTCTCGTGGTCAATGGTAACACAAGGGACGAGAGAGGTTGGATGTCCACCTGAGAGAGGAGTGGTGTCTGATGTCGGTGTTGAGTGGCGGTATATTGGAGAATGGACTTTATGAGTTGGACATCGTCCTGTCTTGGGTGTGGCGGACTCTCCATAAAACTTTATTGCTTTGTTTGTGATTACACGATGGTCAAGCTGGCGCGTTGAATTATTATATCTACATTTGAGGCATTCTACATTCATCTACATTCCGGGAGGCATTTACCATAATCGGACGGCTTCCTGACCTGCAGGGCTACTGGGTCTTCGGGCATGGCCTAGACACCCTGGCCATCCTGAGGTCCTGCCAAGACACGCATCTATAGGTACTTCCTCGGTGTGGAACTGAGGAGTGAAGACTTTGTCTGGAGGAGAACCTCTCTCAAGGTGGGGAAGTCTTCCTTGCTGAAGAAAATGTGTACAACTATATATATTCCCCTACATTTTATCTACCCTTTATTTACTAACTTAAATCCAAAAGACAAAAAACCTCTCGCAATCAGTATCTTTTATTTTTACAAATAACGGACGCTAGCTTTCGAACAATTAGTTCTTCAACGGGCGTTCTTACAAAACGAAATCAGATTCTTATTAATATATAGAGGTAATAGAAAAAATGTATACAAATATTCGCTCAAAGATATGCTAAAAGGCAAATTAGAAGAATTGAAAAATAATCAGATATGGCAAAACACTTTCTTTAAAACTAAATTAAGTTTAAAACTAAGTGGGGAAAGGGGGGGGGGGACATAGCAGAATTCGTTCTTCAAATTCTTTTAAAAAGGCAGCGGAACTGTTCCGGGACATCTATTCTTCTGTTTATGCTGTCTTTACAACCAGAAACTAAGGATTCCAAATTAATCTTTCCCCTTTGTATCTGATGTTGTTGTAATGGCAGATGGGGTTATCCAGATCAAAACTATGTCCTGTGTTTAACGTGTGTTGTACAGAGGGATCTGGGGTCTTTTGAGCTGATATTGTATTTGTGTTCTTTGATTCGGTTTTCGAATTTTTCTGCCTGTTTCTCCTACATAAACGGATTCACAATCGTTGCAGGCAACCGAATAGATCGCGTTGCTTTTATGTTGAACATCATGTTTAACTCCTGGTTTGGTAATGGGGTTCCTCAGTATATGTCCTGTTGTGTTTGTGCTGCGATAGGTGAACTGGATTCCATATTTCCTCAAATCATGGGCTATTCGCTGATTGGTAGGGGAGAAATCTATAAAACCCCTGGTTCTGTTAACTGTGAGGGTAACCTTTCTGAACGGGATGATGTATGTTTTCTTATAAAGTCTGGTGGGTATCCAAATGTCCGTAGATTATTGTAAATATTCTCTTTTTCTTTTTCTTTTAAAGCTCGAAGGGAACAATGGGTATGAAGTCTCTTAGTTAGGGTTTTGACAACTGATATTTGTAAGAGACTGGACTGTAGGAGTTTTAACGGGATATATGATGGTTTGGCGGGGTGTCTTTGTAATAGACAGTTGTTTGGAAAACTGTTCCTATTTCTAAAAATGAGGGCATCCAGATATGGTAAGGTGTGGTTTTCTTCTCTTTCTATTGTAAACTTAATTTCTGGGTGGTAACTGTTAAGGGTGTCAAGGATGGCAAGGTGTCAAGGATCTTATAATCAGCAACCTACGGGAGATACTTGTGAAGGCAGAACTCGACAATATTGATACAATTTGTACCATGGTCAAGGCTTGCCTCTCCATTAATAATTTTACATATCAGAACCAGATTTACAGGCAGATTAAGGGGTCACCCATGGGTAGCCCCCTTTCCCTTACAGTAGCAGAAATTGTTCTACTGACAATAGATGGCTGGATTAACAGTCGAGAAAATCTGGGGATTAAGAAATGGCGACGATATATTGATATATATTGTGAATATCACCTAGGAGCGGACCAAGCCATCCTTGACACCCTTAACAGTTACCACCCAGAAATTAAGTTTACAATAGAAAGAGAAGAAAACCACACCTTACCATATCTGGATGCCCTCATTTTTAGAAATAGGAACAGTTTCCAAACAACTGTCTATTACAAAGACACCGCCAAACCATCATATATCCCGTTTAACTCCTACAGTCCAGTCTCTTACAAAATATCAGTTGTCAAAACCCTAACTAAGAGACTTCATACCCATTGTTCCCTTCGAGCTTTAAAAGAAAAAGAAAAAGAGAATATTTACAATAATCTACGGACATTTGGATACCCACCAGACTTTATAAGAAAACATACATTCATCCCGTTCAGAAAGGTTACCCTCACAGTTAACAGAACCAGGGTTTTATAGATTTCTCCCCTACCAATCAGCGAATAGCCCATGATTTGAGGAAATATGGAATCCAGTTCACCTATCGCAGCACAAACACAACAGGACATATACTGAGGAACCCCATTACCAAACCAGGAGTTAAACATGATGTTCAACATAAAAGCAACGCGATCTATTCGGTTGCCTGCAACGATTGTGAATCCGTTTATGTAGGAGAAACAGGCAGAAAATCGAAAACCGAATCAAAGAACACAAATACAATATCAGCTCAAAAGACCCCAGATCCCTTCTGTACCAACACACGTTAAACACAGGGACATAGTTTTGATCTGGATAACCCCATCTGCCATTACAACAACATCAGATACAAAGGGGAAAGATTAATTTTGGAATCCTTAGTTTCTGGTTGTAAAGACAGCATAAACAGAAGAATAGGTGTCCCGGAACAGTTCCGCTGCCTTTTTTAAAAGAATTTGAAGAACGAATTCTGCTATGTCCCCCCCCTTCCCCACTTAGTTTTAAACTTAATTTAGTTTTAAAGAAGTTTTTGCATATCTGATTATTTTTCAATTCTCTAATTTGCCTTTTAGCATATCTTTGAGCGAATATTTGTATATATTTTTTCTATTACCTCTATATATATTAATAAGAATCTGATTTCGTTTTGTAAGAACGCCCGTTGAAGAACTAATTGTTCGAAAGCTAGCGTCCGTTATTTGTAAAAATAAAAGATACTGATTGCGAGAGGTTTTTTGTCTTTTGGATTTAATTTTATGCGCAAGTTCTTTGATCTTATTTACTAACTTATTATATATTTTTCCATCTTTGTAAAATTGATTAGAAGAATCAATAAAATTGTTTAAATTGTATTGTCTACATTTTAAGGCTGTTACACTATAATTATGGTATATATGAAAAACATATTGACATATATTACTACATATTGGTTCTGAAAAGAACATATTTATGTTATTCCTTCGAAGAATCTAGAGCTCTGCCCATAAGTTTTAATATTCAAGATCTTGAAGTTCATCGACTTCTTGGATTTTCAGAAATGTCATCTTCAAAATTCAGCCACTTCTAACATAACCGACATAATCCACAAAGTGTTCCATTCTGTATCAGAAAGAGATTTTCTCCTACATAGCGGACATTTCAGAAAACAAACACTGTGTGATATGCACACCAAATTTGTGTTCGCGGGACAAAGAGGTTATCACAGCATTATCCAAAACAAATTGGACAGTTGTCGTCGAAAGAAGTCATGTAACTTTACCAACTACAAATCTTTAATAGAAATGGAATACAATATTCCCAAACAACCGTACACAATATAAAACACTTTTAACCAAATTTACCCTTTTGAAAAACCCTCTCAATTAAAATTTTACCCGCGTCTTGTAGAATTCGTTTTTTATAAAAAATAATTCCTGTCGTAAATTAAGACGTCGGCTGGAGGGTTCAGTAATTGTTTTGATAAAAATAAATTGTTTTGACATCCTCATGTTTGTGTTTCCTATTTTCCAACCTGATGTCTAAGCTCTAAATGTGTATCGGCACATATGTTATGCTCGTGTAATCTAAGTTAGAATGATGTTTGATGTACCGCTATCTTAGTTTTAGTCTTTCTCTCATACCTAACGTTCTATGATCGTGTTCTGGACATTGAAGTCAGACGACGACAGACAGCTTGAAAATTGCGCTTGCTCCTCTGTGCTGTTTGAGGTAGAGCAACTTCAGCAAAAGCAAAAAAAAAATTCGATTTTTTTTTTATTTATCACCAAGAAGATGAAATAAGATTTAGGTTTCCAACTTTATTCGAGTTACGATTATTTAAAAGTTTAAAAATGTGACCTAGAAACATCACTGCTTATTTAAGGTTAATTAGGAACCAAACTTTTTAGTAGGTGCTAACTTTTACATCCATTGGTTATATATAATATAGTGGAATGTTTGCAACATAACCTGTAGACAATCACGGTGGCCATGACCCGGTTGGCCGAGTGCCAAGGATACCAATTCACGGTGGGTTGGCAAAAAACATCTCAATCGCCGGATTTGGAGACATTCTCATAAGTGTTAAGGGGACACAGGCAATATTCATGTGCTAAAAATGGCACCGCTCCCTTTTAAAAATGCGTTAATGTATTTGGTTTATCGTCCCCAGTACAAAACGTACTGGTGTTGATAAAGAATGAGCCACAACTCCAGACAAACACGGGTTGGTTTTGCCAGAACCTGACCATACGGCTCATCACCATCATTACGTTTTGTACTTGGATGATAAACCAAATACATTTTTAGTGTATAGTTTATAGTAATCTAATAAAACACCAAACCCGACACTTGCCTTACACCGTCCTCTTAACACTACGTAATGACGGCGACAATAACCGTACTCTCAAACTGTCAAATCCACAGGAATGATGTCGTAGAGTAGTTACTTAGCAGCGAATTCTCGACGAAGCTACGGATGAAGTCGACGCTGTTTCCAAAAAGTTGACAGAAACTCTACATTAGATGGTTCGAGGGATCAGATGAGAGCGTTAGAAGAAGAGGCTTGGGAAGAGAACTTATGAAAATTGAGGAAGACTTCTAAGAGCTCTGACTAATACGTCAAGCAGCAAGATTGCCCGCTATAAGTTGGCCAGGTTGTAGTTCAGACAAATCTAGGGAATTAGTTATCCAAACATCGAGGTATCCAAGGAACATGTCGAAGAGGGTCTGTCGTCCACCACGGTGGACCATTGGTACTTGACGTCGATCTGGCCCACTGTTGTTGCAGCGATTCTAAATTTTTGTGGGGAGAGAGACATTTTGCTCCATATAACTTGACATTGAGTAGTCCCTCGGGTCGATTTAGTCCATTACAAAGGTAACAGCAGCTAGAAAAGCGCACATTTCACAAGGCTCCATAAACTTGACAGGAGGAGAGGATGTCAGAAGAGATCAACATAATCAGCCAACGTATTCCTTATTTGGTTCACGGAAGATGACCCGGATAATAATGGCAAATATTTATAAAAGCAGTTATGAAAAATGAGTGAAGTTTTAAAACTGAGTTCCGGTTAATAAAACTCGAAGTTTTTTTTTTTAAAGAACAAATATTTACACAAAAATTCGATCGCTACTGTACATCCCCACATAAGAGGTCAAGGTGTTGATTGGCTTTGAGGGACTTCTTCCCATAATAAAGGACTTGGAGAGAAACGCCAACTATTGAGCAAAATTGTCAATGTGTGTTTGGGATAATGTACAAAGAAGTATGTGCGTGTCGGAAATTGTGCAATACACTTTATCAACGGGCGTTATCATGAGAATAATCCAAACGACCGGAAGTGAAACATCGACGTTTTAAAGGTCTATTACGTGGGAACAATCCACAAGATAACAAAAATGTGTTTTTTTTTTTTTAACATGGGCGAGTAAGATTAAATCCTAAAAGTGGCGTATCTCGAGGTTTGAATCGATGTTATGACAGCTACTCGACAAAAGGGAATGGAACGATGAAGTTTCCTTGCTTGTCAACTTGCATTGTCTTCGGGTTCTGTAAGTGTACCAAATTTCAGATTGTTACGTGCTTTAGAAGTATATTAGAAATTGATTACAGGATTTGTGGACAAACAGTCTGGGAAGCAAGTTAAATATATATATGTAGAATTCTGTTGTTGTGGAATCCAGTCGATTTAAGCCATGGTGTGTGATCCTGTCGACTCTCGCTATACTGTGTTAACCGAGAGGAACAGTCAGGATGTGGAGAGTTTTTCCAGTACCTCTCTGCACCTTGGAAGACCTTTAACAGTTCTCACAGAGTACAGGCAGTCGTGGGCGAGGCAGAATGGAAGACTTGGGAATGTCCATCACAAAAAACGAAGAGACACAGTTGTACTAGGAAAGTTCCGTGAACAGATAAAAGTCGAGCTAGGAGCGAAATATGGAGATTTGAGAAAAGTTCTTACTGGTCTACATGGCGATGTAGACGCTGTATATTTCTGGCCCTGTTGGAGGCTTATATATCTTTGTCGAGAGGAAGTATTGGATTTCAGCGGATGCAACAAGGGCGTGGATCGGAAGCGATATTGTACACTCTGGCAACGCCCTATCTTCTAGGCCTCGTTGGACTTCTATCTCAATCTCTTGTTTTAGCTCAACTCTTAATCTATTACAGTATCCTCAGTTTGTACAAAGTACATTATATATTGTCGCGGAGATAAATAAAGCAAGGGCAAGTTTGGGGATAATTAATTTATTATAAGGAGTATATGGAGTATAAGGAGTATAGGGAGAGAGAGTTTTGTACAACTTACCCCCAGTTAAGGTTAATCCTGAATGACCGGCGTTAGCCACCGTCCCGTTTTCCTTATTTACAGATCAGCCCCCCACACCTGTGGTCCCCCCCGGGGTCCAGGGATGATTGACAGTTGTCCCATCTGGATGGAGCTACTTGACAATATGATGATGTAATGACACATGTCAATCATGCGTATAATTACAGATAAATACAGATGTGTTTCAATTATACAACATGACAATCTTGTTATATTATATACAATATTGTTGGTTTAAATTACCATATGTATTTTTTTATAAATGCCGCGTGACTTCGCCATAAGTAGGTTAAAAGTGCTTCAATACAAAGAACAAAACGGCGCATTCACGTGAGATTGTGACGGCTCTATAGATGATTGAACAAAAGTAGTTATATCAATCACGTGTTGGCGATATAAAAGGATGGTTGAGAACGCTTGAAAGCTATATAGAGCCATGTCAGAAGCTCCGTTCACTCAACACCATCTAGTTAGTGTTTTTTTTTTTTTAACACACACACACACAAAAGCCTTTATTAAGACACAGGTCTTACAGAGGATTCTCCTTGGGGTTACAATTTTTTTTTTTAACTTTTAACTTCTAGAAGGAAGGAATGTCTCCGATTCTTTTGTTAAAACAGTAACTTTGTTAGAGGCCGCTACGCTCTCAGGGTATATAGAAACATTAAAGCCATTCCTTTAATACCGACCTAGGACGCCAATTTGGGTGCGCTGTGGACCATACATGGATATTTGGGGGTAAAATGTGTAGTTAATTAATTGGTTGTTAGGTTTCCAGCCTCGGAAGGAGTCTAGATGACGCCAAACATATCTATCATCCTCCAAGACATTGTCACGGTCAATTGCGGGTGTTTTTTGTGCGGAGCTTGTGAAGATTGAGGGGAGAAAGACATGATGATGAAGAGGATTATTCCTTTCGAATGTGTTTGTTTGTAGGGGGGAGTATATGCAAACAAGTTTACTTTTGTTCCCCGTTGTAAGTCCAGTTTAACACCGTTGGGGGATTATACGAGAAGGGGGCAACGAATTATTTCACGATTTCGTCATCTCCCTTTCTCAAACAACGAAACGGTCACGGTTTCCCTCGGAGTTTTGAAAGTGCTCCATATGAGCTCTTACGTCAGTTTCTTGCTGCATTAGAGGCTATTTTGTCTGTAGGCATGTCGCTTTCTTCGAGGAAAGTCCTGGCTTTGACACGGAGAAGGATTCTGTCTTGGAAATAGTATTTAACAGCAACCTCAAGATGACGATCTTAAATTTGTTTTCCCTAAACCTACCCAGCAGCTCCACCTAAATGTCACGTAGAAATATGAGAGGAGACAAACGCAAGGATGGATGGATTTTGACCACAACAACTTGTTACTTGACCTAAAATTAAAGAGTGGCAATAAAATAGATATGCTGAAGTACAAATTATTGATACGTTAGATTATTATTTTATTCTGCCAACAAAGATTCTTTCCTATGGGGCTGTGGCTTACATTTTGCAAATTTTGTTGCTAAATACACATTTTGTAGGTTACTCTACTGAGCAAGCAGGTGGGAACATCAAAGAACAAGATCAAAATAAATTTTAAATGTTGGAATTTGTGACTGACTGTAGTAGTGTGATTCTTTGCTTTCATTTCATCTCAAGCAAGACCCTTTTTTTTCATCATATCTTTCTGTCCTCAAATATACTTATTCCGATAGACGGAGCAGGCAATCATAACCATCCAGTTGTATGGTTCGGGAGATGTCCACCTATTGGTGAAGTTTCGATATATCTCGTTAGTTTAAACCAACACAAGTCTGCCACACTTGTAAACTGACCGAGTTCCACGACACCTGGCTGTTTTAGTAAATACCGCGGAAGTTCTCCGAAAACGAAGTTCACCTCTTTGTCAATTTCTCTTTTAGAATCCTTACATCTTTAATACGGTCTTTGTACGATAAAAACGCAAAAGTAAAAATTATATTGTTTGAAGTTTATATGTTAAAAAAAAAAATTGTAATTATTCTTATTTTCAAATTCATAGAAGCATTTTTCTGGCAGACATATTCAATTTTTTTATCATCATCATTTTATGTTATTGTTTTGTTGTGTTCTTTTTAAGCAATAAAATATATAGAACTAAAATAATAATAATAATGATGATAAAAATTGAATGTCTGCCAGAAAAATGCTTCTATGAATTTAAAAATAAGAATAATTACAAAAGTAACATATAAACTTCAAACAGATTGTCGTAAAGTAACTCTCTACTGTTGAGACAAATCCAACTTTATTCAGACACTTAGTCTTATATACATATATTCTCTTGATACGACTTGAGATATGTTGTCCGGGATGGACACTCCACCCCCGGGGCCGTTAAGAAAAAATAAACAAGATGGATGAGGGAATGCGAGAGGGCGACAGTTGTGTGAGGTCATCCCAGCAGGAAAAGTGGATAGCGGGAAGACGAAAAAAAGACAAGTAGAAGAGGGACGATGTGTTAAAAGAAGAGCATGTTTGGTTTCCTCGGACAGCGGAGAAAGTAGAGAAACCGTGGGGACGTAGAAAGAAGTGGGAGGCCCAGAGAGGAAGCCAGCCCGGCGTCAGTGATACCGTCTTTAGACGTGTGGTAGATATATTTTCTTTTAAATTAGTCTTGTGAGTGATAATAACACCATTTGGATTATAGATTAGAATCACAAGGTATTAAGCCCAAATACAAATTAATGTCATGGACAAAATTTGAGGAAATGGAAAGTTTTGGATATCGCCGGTTTTTCTTAAGATCCCGGGCTGTCGACAGGTTTATACCATTCCTCCCCATATACACCCAATTTACATATTTGTTCTTGTTATTTCCATCCGCCATCCTATTTGGGCCAAACTACAACATTTGTTTTCTTTGTTTTTGTCTTGTTGCTATTACTTATCCCAAGTTTACATAACCATTGGGGGAGGAGACTGAATCCTACCCAGGTATGTCCCCATGTGACGTAATCATACATCTCATGGACAAAACTTAAGGAAGTGGGAAGTTTTCTTTTTGTTGTTGTTGTCGGTCGTTTTTTTTTTTTTTTTTTTTTTTTCAAGAAGACAGAGACAATTTTGTTCACACTGGGTTATCTCGTGTGTCTTCAATAAAGGCCACTGTAATATCTCTCATAGTTATTGTCTCAATCCCGATATACATGCTGAAAGGTACAACTTCCTTAAGTCTTGTCCATGAGTGTATATGACGTTTCGGTAAGAGCGTTGTTACCATCAGAAAAAATAAGTACTGAATGATCTTGATATAACCCGGATTCCAGAAGCATGTGTACAAAAGGATAAAAATTATATCAATTTGTATATCTCTATCATTTTAACTACAGTCAGTTGGGATGGAAGAAACAACGAGAAAAGTGGAGCACAATTAAGTGTCCTGATGAAAAGACTACTGTTAAAGGCCAAAGAAAAACAAACGAGTAAGTATGCCAGGTGAAAGTATTGTTGGGTCGCCGTGTCAAGGTTGCCCGTGCCAAATGAGTACACAGGGTTAGTAAGGATCTGTGAGGGCCGAGAGACTTACTTCCAGCCTGCTGGGATGACGGACCACGGCAAACATACAAGTGGGGCCTGGAAATAGGAGATGACCACCGCTGTGTTTGACTCCTCTTTGTTTACCTTCGTGTATTATGGAGATCAAGTAACAGACAGGGAGCCGCTGTCAACAACAGGGAGGACGACATTGCTGGCCGTCAACTGGGCCTTGTTGACATCCTCAGCTATTCTTAACACATGTGGCTTACACACCCAAGATAGAGGACATTGCGACTGCATAGAGGAGCATGGAGACATCTGAGGCTCTTCATTGGACACGACAACAACACATGTGGCCGCCAAAGTGACCATGCTTGCCACCAGGGCGCTGTCGAAGCTTTCATCGCCGTAACAGTATAGTCAAAATGGCCTTTAAGGGTCGTGGAAAAGGACGGGGAATATAAATTTCATGGGAACTCTCTCGGATGTGTGGGTGGGGGGATTTCGGAAGATAATCGTGGTCTTGGATTTTTTTTTTTTCAGCTAAAGGAAGGTGATGTAATTTTGGAGTATTTTCAAATATAGCAAGATGTGAATGGGGTTGGCGGGGGAGTTTAGCATTTTTGTCAAAAGTTGCCAAGTTTGGTAGAATTAAACTTTGAGACGATGGAACCAAAGTTCTTAGTGAAAAATGTGATCAAAATACACGCTAGGTCGACGCCAGTACAGAAGTCCTTCTTGTAACAACTTACACTCATAGAAAAAAAAACTTAAGGAAGTTGTACCTTGTACCTACGGGATTAAGACAATAACTCTGAAAGATATTACAGTGACCTTTATTGAAGACACACGAGAAAACCAAGTGTGAACAACCTGTCTCCTTCAAAAAAAAAAAAAACAGACACCGGCGACATCAAAGACTTTCCACTTCCTTAAGTTTTGTCCGTGAGTGTAAATCAAAAGAGCGAGTCCCTCGCGGTTTCGCCGAAGTTCTCGTTATCACGTGTTAAAATAAACCTACGTGAAATTCAATATATAACAAAATAATCCTAGAAATGATACAGCGAACACATGTCGTGTGAAGTTAGCCACGCCGCCGTTTGTCACGAAGACGACCCCGAATCAGGACACCTTGTTGATAGCTTACACACGGGGGTGGTGATTAGAATAGCTTCCCGATTCTATACAGCGGAGAACCAACGATGGACGAGTCGAGGAGGACCAGTCTTTCCATATCCCGTGAGTAGTTTAGTAAAGTGCATCCCCAATTCACTTTAATTGTCGTACGTCCTATTAGAGCCCGCTTCTAAAAAATTTTGTATTATAATTCACTCTAATTGGCTTACGTCTGGAGATTCCTCGTAATAAACTTTAAATACCACTTTTTCTTGATGGTGTCTGAACGTAAGAGATCTCTCTTTTTTTGCCCCATAAATCCTCTGCAGTTGTCATTTTTAGAGCCGCTTCTTGACCTTAGACCTGGCACAATTCGATGGACGTAATAAAACTTTTTAATTGCAGCACGTCGTGTCCGTGGAAAAATTTTGTATTAAAATTCACTTTTTAATTGGCCTACGTCTGGATTCGCCTAATAAACTTTCCTTGTAAGAGATCTAACTTTTTTTTTTGCCATAAATCCTCTGATGTGCGTTAAATAGCTGGGAACGTAAGAGAGATCTTTCTTTGCCATCTAATGGTGGCTTAGTTCGAAGGCCGTAATAAATCACTGCCGCTTCTAAAATTCCCAATTAACTTTAATTGCCCTACGTCATAGGTGACCATTCCCTTAGATGGAGGTAATAAAATCTTTTCTCAAATTGCAGTCAGATCACATGTAACCTAATGTCAGGGTCACATTTTGCCGACTCGGTTCGAAGGCCGTCATTTTAATTGCCCTAAGGATTCCCAATTCACTTTAATTGCCCTACGTCATAGGTGACCATTCCTTATTGGAATAATGTTACAAGTATATGACGTAATGTCAGGCTCATATATATATATATAGGCCGATATTTTCTCATATTGGTATAAAGTTGGTCTTATTGAAGAAACTTTTGAAAATAACGATCCTCGAAATACCAAGCAATAAACCCGTCGTCCAAGATGTATTAGAGATATATGTCAGGGGAGAACTGTTTACCATTCTTTACAGTCGAGGAGGCTTCCCCAACACCGAAGAATTTATTACGATCCCTATGTTTATAGAAACGGGGATCAAGGGGAGAGGAGGGGACAAGGTGCGCACATTCCTGCCGTCGGAATAAACAGTCAGATCCTCCTACATGACTGGTACAATGTGTGGAGACAAGCTAGACAAGGAACTGCGCGCCTCGATTCTGGATTTTGATGCTGAGAGACGATAATATTTATTTATTAACTTTGATATGTATTTTTGCTACTTCCCATATTGTGTCTATAATGATATTTTATAAATGTTTATATATAGTTCTTTCCTTAAATATATAAATTGCTAAAATAAACTTTTCGAGTTGAAATAGCAAAATAAAACGGAGATTGAAGATCTTGTACTTATCCTCTTCAATCTCCTTTTGCTAAATATATAAATTGCACAGTGTCATTTTCTACGTAAACAATATCAAGATAAAAAAAAGTCGGTGGACGAGTGGGTAACCCCTCGATTCCCGACAGTCATGAAACCGGGATTGAATCCCGCGTTAAAATTTGTTTAATATGTGAATAACCTTCACATATTATTCATTGTTCAATTATCATGAACTAGGTTGCTCTTGCTGAGCGGTACCTATTTATGTGAATTTGAACCCAATATAAAGATATAAATAGGTATGGAAGGAGGTCAGTGGTGAATATGAATGGGGACATTCCACTATGTCACACCATGGCAGGATTCACTGCTCGACGACTAGCCATAGGTGATGATATTTAAATGAGAAGCAAACTCTTCTAAATCTGACTTGTATATATATATAAAAAAAAACGCTATTTGGGTGATTTGTCCTTCAAAAAGCAATACAAACTGGAGGACGGACGAAGTAGCGACACCCGAGCAACGATTGTAAACACACACGGCGGCTTAAATTGATTCTAACTTGATGGCGGCGGAGAGGTCAACAAACTACCTCGGACTTCCGCCTTCCTCCATCTTGTTCCCGCACCATTCCAAAACACCACTCACTTGTGTCGTAGTTATAGTGGATGACTTAACTGATGTGTGATGGAAATACTTATTACGTCAGCACGCGGCTAGTAGACTAAAACTAAACTGATTGTTTACGTTAAGGAGGTGAGGAACAAATTAATCTCTCTGTTAATAAATACGAGTATATACAAGGGGGGATCAATAAATAAGGTGAATTATTTTATTTCTTAAAAATAAAAAAAGCAAAAAATAATTTAAACCACAGAATATTAAGGTGTTCTGTTCTTTTTTCCCACGCGCGGGCGCGAGACTATAAATAAACTAAATGGAAGCTCCCTTTAAGGATTGCACCACGCTTGAACAACGTGCAGTTATTCGTTTCTTGAATGCAGAAGGTATTCAAACATCTCAAATATGCCAAAGAATGAAAAATATATATGATGAGTCTTGTTTAAAAAAAAAAAAAAATTTATAAATGGGTTAACGAGTTTAAAAATGGACGAAAAACATGCACCGATATTGAGCGACCTGGACGACCAAGTGTTACAGCGACGCAGAGCACGATAAATGCGGTTGAAAAACTTAATTTTGGAGGATAGAAAAATATCCATTTTTACCATAGCCGACAATTTGAATATAAGCTATGGAACTGTGCACACCATTATAAAGAACAATTGCAATTTAGAAAAATATGCGGCAGATGGATTCAACATTTCCTTAATTTGGACCAAAAACTTGACCGTATTCGGGTTTCAAAGGCTCTGTTAAAGCGGTATGAAGAGGAAGGTGATCATTTTCTTGACCAAATTGTAACTGGAGATGAGAGTTGGTGTTATCATTATGATCCTTCGACAAAACGTGCATCTATGGAATGGAAACGAGGCGACTCTCCAAGACCAAAAAAAAATCAGGTCTCAACGTTCGGCCGGTAAAGTTTTGTTAACAATTTTTTGGGATGTTGATGGACCAATCTGTCTTGATTTTTTATCCTCAAGGCAACGTATGAA
This sequence comes from Cordylochernes scorpioides, assembly GCA_030710605.1. Lineage (NCBI taxonomy): Eukaryota > Metazoa > Arthropoda > Arachnida > Pseudoscorpiones > Chernetidae > Cordylochernes > Cordylochernes scorpioides. The sequence continues at coordinate 126,650,044 of CP092863.1, forward strand.
CAGCGACCTTTATTGTGACATTCTTGTAAATAAGCTAAAGCCCGGTATAAGAAACAAAAGAAGAGGGAAGCTTAGTAAAGGTGTTCTCTTCCTTCATGATAATGCAAGGCCGCATACATCATGTAAAACTGTATCTACAATCATTAAATTAGGTTTTGAAGTTTTAGAACATCCTGCATATAGTCTAGACCTAGCCCCCTCTGACTATTTCCTTTTTGGACTACTAAAGGAGTTAAAGGGAAAGCGATTTGACTCGGATGAAGATGTCCAGAAAGTGGTGCAAGATTTTTTTCACACGCTTCCTAAGAGTGCCTATAAAGAGGGTATTTACAAGTTGCCAGAACGATGGAGACGATGTATAGAAAGCCAAGGTGATTATTTTGAATAAATCAAGTCCTAATTTTTAATATCGTTCTTATTTTTTTAATAAATTATAATTCACCTTATTTATTGACCCCACCTTGTATATTTGGGAGAAGAATTACGAACAGGACATCTCAGAATGATCGAATTTAATGGAAAAATCAAAACATTCCTGAAATGCCCCTATTCCCAACCAGCCAGTCCTGAACATCTATTGAATCGTATTAAATCCTCCAAAAAAAAAAAAAGACCTCTGGGAAAATCCCAGGACTATACTAGAAAAGCTGAGACAATGGAACCTAATGGAGATCGTTTAAACGCGCCTACCTCAAAGTCGGGGATGACTGTGATTGTGTGTGATTTTTTTATCAAATCTGATCTTATCTAGCTAATGACGTTCTTTCGTTCTCTGTAACGCTAGGGGTCTAGATTCAGTGACCGATGGGTAAGGATCTAGATGTTGTGACAGTTCTTTCGGCAGGGAGCCGTTCATGAGGTATGATGGGGAAATCCCGTGACGGATGGGGGGTATCGTTATATGCCTTAATTGGAAGAATAAATTGAATATAAACAATTATTTAGTCACAATATTGTCCAGAAGAATAATTTAATATATGAAAGAAAGTTGTTATATAATCTCACGAATTTTTAAAATAAAGCAAACTTTCTTACTGTCCTTACTGCGATGGAAGAATATTATGTGAGAAGACTAACTAGTTTTATTTCTCTATCTATAGATGGCGTGTTATATGTTTCGATCGTTGATCATTTAGACAAGCAATATGGACTGAAATTCCACAGTTTGGCAAGATCGTCACTTGGATTTGCCAATAGACGAATTGACGAAAAGTTTTCAGTACTTTTCAAAGCAGTCCGAGGTATCGTCTATACGGGGTGTTCTTGATAATTTCATTCAGTCGGCGATAGTCAACGCAGAAACATCCGTTTTGATTCTTCGCTAGGACGACTTGGAACTTTCTAAAGGTTGGGTACTTATCTAGGTAACACTTCGCGACGCTCAGCAGGCGAAACTCAGGCTGATAGGTGGTCGATCTTCCGTATAATCATCATCGGGGGTCGGTGGAAGGATGGTCTAAACCAGGGGTGGCGAACCTGCGGCCTTAAGGCCGCATGTGGCCTTTTCTTGCCCAAGTTGTGGCCTTTTCATAAATTCAAAATTATAATTTTTGTTTCGCAGTTTTCAATTACTTTCATTATTTTATTGAAAATATCTAATACGAATGTCATATTATATAATATATATATATAAATGTAAGTATTTAAATTTCAATTTTTGATCCAATATATGCCTTTTTAATTATATATATACTAGACGAATGGCCCGGGCAACGCCCGGGTTTTACCCGAGTGCGAATATATTTTAAAAACGTTGTCTTGGGTGGTCGCTATAGACAGGGTGGTCTGTATAGACAGGTGTATGTATCACACAGCCGATAACAGGGTTGTCTAGAGTGGCCGCTATAGACAGGGTGGTCTGTATAGACAGGTGTATGTATCACACAGCCGATAACAGGGTTGTCTAGAGTGGCTGCTGTAGACAGGGTGGTCTGTATAGACAGGTGTATGTATCACACAGCTGATAACAGGGTTTTCTAGAGGGGGGCAGGGAGGACACGTGTTCGCCAGCGGCAGCCAATGGGCGCGCATTCTATCTGTGAGCTTCAGAATAAGGCAATTATATAAGTAGATATATATATATATATACTAGCGGATGTGCCCGGCTTCGCCCGGGTTTTACCCGAGTGAATGTTTGTCTAACGAACATTTGTTAAAACAATTCTCTTTAAACTTTATAAAACGTACTCGGCTTCGCCCGGGTTTTACCCGAGTAAAGGTTTGTCTAGAGAACATTTGTTAAAACAATTCTCTAAAAACTTATTTAAAAAAAAAAGATATATTTTGATAATTTGAATCGTAAATTAGAATC
>CP092863.1:126652454-126729051 GCA_030710605.1 Cordylochernes scorpioides
GGTGTTGTTGCTTGGGTCACAGGCGACGGAAGATTGAAAATATGATTTCTTCGTTGGTTAGAATATTGTTACTTCCATGCAGATGACACACTACGAGGTGGTCCACAACGTAATCGAACGAAGAGTTCTGCTTCTTTAATCAGATTGATCTGGAAGCCATCTTGGGATTCCATAAGTGAACAAAACTCAAACGTTTCGCAGAATTTATATATGCTCACCTAAGATTAATGGATTCTGGTTTCTTGACCACGTCTCAGGTAGCGAATTTTGGTCGATCTTCTTGACTTTCAATCCTCCTAAAAATTAGTTTTAACTTTTAGGTAAAGAATATTTAGGTGAAATTGACTTTTAGGTGAAATTGGCTTCGGTTAGTTTATTTAGATAAGCTTTTAATGATTCAGATATACCTGGTATTGCCAAACTTTGGAAATGTTCACCTTCTCACGTAGGCGGATGACATCGTACTGATAGGTGACTCGGAGAAAAGAAAGATAACCTAATCTCACGTCAAATCATTCCAGGCGTTCAAGAAAGGAGAGGTGTTTATAAAACATCTATATGTTGTACCACTAGCAGTCATGGGTCTCGTGGCCAGTGGTAACACAAGGGACGAGAGAGGTTGGATGTCACCTGAGAGAGGAGTGGTGTCTGATGTCGGTGTTGAGTGGCGGTATTGGAGAATGGACTTTATGAGTTGGACATCGTCCTGTCTTGGGTGTGGCGGACTCTCCATAAAACTTTATTGCTTTGTTTGTGATTACACGATGGTCAAGCTGGCGCGTTGAATTATTATATCTACATTTTGAGGCATTCTACATTCATCTACATTCCGAGAGGCATTTACCATAATCGGACGGCTTCCTGACCTGCAGGGCTACTGGGTCTTCGGGCATGGCCTAGACACCCTGGCCATCCTGAGGTCTGCCAAGACACGCATCTATAGGTACTTCCTCGGTGTGGAACTGAGGTGTGAAGACCTTGTCTGGAGGAGAACTCCCACAAGGTGGGGAAGCCTTCCTTGCTGGAGAAATTTATACAACTATATATATTCCCCTACATTTTATCTACCCTTTATTTACTATCTTATTATATATTGTTTCCACCTTTGTAACAATTGATTATATAGAAGAATCAATAAAATTGTTTAAATTGTATTGTCTACATTTTAAGGCTGTTACACTATAATTATGGTATATATGAAAATCATATTGACATATATTACTACATAATACTACATATTTATCATAAAACGAACATATTTATGTTATTCCTTCGAAGAATCTAGAGCTCTGCCCATAAGTTTTAATATTCAAGATCTTGAAGTTCGTCGACTTCTTGGATTTTCAGAAATGTCCTCTTTAAAATTCAGCCATCTTCTAACATAACCGACATAATCCCACAAAGTGTTCCAAGATACAAAGTGCGTTCATTAATTTCCAGGACTGCTCTGTATCTTTGAAAAAATAAAACAAATAAAAAAAAACTAATTTAATATTTTTCAAAATATGCCCCTCCTGCCTCAATACACCTGTTCCATCTTTTTTTCCAATTGTCGAAGCAGGAGATAAAATCACTTTTTGAGAGGTTCCTCAAGGTTGCCTTCGATTCAGCTTGTATCATATCAACGTTGTCAAATTTCCTTCCTTTTAACTTCATTTTCAATTTAGGATTAGGAAAAAGTCATTGGGGGCTAAGTCGGGGGAATAGGGTGGATGAGGGATCTGTATGGTTGAATGCTTGGCCAAGAACTGCAAAACAACATGGGCTGTGTGCGGCCGCGCATTATCGACGTGAAGTATCCAGTCATTGTTTTGCCATCTTTCAGGTCTTTTAAGGCGCACTGCCTCCCTTAAGCGCCTCATTATCCCCAAATAAACTTCTTGATTAATTGTACGTCCGAAAGGAATAAATTCACGGTGAACCAAACCATTAATATCAAAAAATGTAACTGTTGACTTTGGATTTTGTAAATCTTGCCTTTTTGGGTTTCGGTTCCCCTCTTTCAATCCATTGGCTGGATTGACGTTTGGTTTCCGGGTCATACTGATACACCCATGTCTCATCCCCGGTAATGATTTTTTGCCTCCATTCTGGATCGGTCGAGTCATTTCAACCATGTTTTGCAGACATCCATTCTAACCTCCTTTTGTTCCTCTTTTAGAATCCGGGGAACAAATTTTGAAGACGTCCGGATCATGTCCAAATCTTTTGTTACTATTTGATGACACAGTCCTACAGATAGTCCAGTCTCTGAAGATAGGTCTTTAATAGAAATTCTTCTGTTAGATTTAATTAATTCCTTTATTTTGAGCTTGTTTTCATCGCAACGTAATGATCTTGGACGCCTAGTACGCTGATCATCGTTTACCTTTTCCCGACCTTTTTGGAAGCGTGAAAACCATTCAAAAGTTCTTGAACGGGATAAAGCTGCATCGCCAAAAGCTTCTTTAATCAATTCATATGTCTCAGTAGCACTTTTTTTCAAATTAAAGCAAAACTTAATGCAGATTCTCTGCTCTTATTATTATTATTATTCTGTACAAAACCCGGACTCCTGGAGCGTACGAAAGTCGCCAACTGTCCGGGTTTGTCTTCTGACTTATTGTCTATTTGTTGCAGTGACATCCAACTGATTAGATGTCGCCAGGCTGTTTTATTTTTGGGGAGGTTCTTCAATGCTTCTTGGTTGAATGTGCTGGTGTTAAGTAGAGTTGCAGTCTGGAATCTCTGAAGACGGTAGGATGGGCAACTGAATAGGAGGTGGTCGACTGTTTGATTTTCTTGGTGACAGTGTTGGCATACGGGGTCGTTGTTTTTGGAGGTTCTGGCGATGTCGGCTTGAACGAAGCCATGTCCTGTCAGAATTGTAGATGTGATGTTGTTATATTTTAGTTTTGGGAGAATTGAGATTAGAAGACTAGGAGATGCAGCTACTCTTCTGAGGTTTCTGGTAGCATGGTCTGTGGTGTAGAGGTCGGTCCATAGTTGGAGGGCGAACTGTTTGCTTTGAGAGCGGACATATTTCCTAGGAAGGGTTGCAAAGTGTAAAGGCAAATTGGATTGAGCTGCGGCTTTGGCGACTTCATCAGCCTGTTCATTTCCAACGATGCCGCAATGACCCCGGACCCAGCAGAGTTGAACATTGTCCAGAGTATTGAGGTTTCTGATTATCTCTGCAGTAAGTGGGGTTCTAGGGATATCGGGGTGACAGAAGGCATGTAGAGCTGCCTGGCAGTCGGAAGCAATGACAAAGTCTTGTCGCGGCATGATCCTAATAGATCTGGTGGCATAAATAATGGCCAAAAGTTCCGCCTGGAAGGAGGTACAATTGTTGTGGAGTTTAAGTTTCAGTGGTGAATAGGGAGGTGGGAGCACCACTGCTGCGCCAACCCCATTGGTTGACCGAGAGCCATCTGTAAAAACAATAGTGGCCCGTTCTGACAGTGACTTGGAGAATTGGAGAGGTCTTCTAAGAGGTGGGTAGGGTACCGAGGAGGGACTGGGACGTAACTCAAAAGGGCCTTCTCTTAGCGCTTCCAAGTATGCTAGATGGGATTTGATAGATATATCCAGTGGAGGACAACCTGTGAGGGAGATTGCTGGGATAGTTGGAGTACACGGGCCTCCTCTGATTACAGCTTTAGCATATTTGTAATGGAGGCCACGTAGCTTCCGGATGCCATTGGTGTCGAACACCCGCTTGCCCCAAACCCCAGAGCCATAGAGGATGGCTGGGAGGATCACCATGTTATGTATTTTTCGGCCCGCGCTGAAGGTTAATCCGAACTGCCCCTGGATCGTGCTGGTTAGTCGAGGGAGAATCCACCTGCACCTCTTGAGGATGTTGTCCAGGTGGCCTACGAAGTTTCTTTTGGAATCAAAGGTAACACCGAGGATTTTTATAGTGTTATCAATTAGAATAGGTTGGTTTTGGAAATGTATGCCGTGATAGCCTGGACGCTTGGCTTTCCAATGGAAGAGGCAGGCTTGGGTTTTCCTTGGGTTGAATGTTAGCCCCTGAGTCTTGCCCCAATGAAAGAGCTGTTTTAGGAATTGATTGATCTCTCGTGTTGGGAATCTGCGGAGGAAGTGAATCAGTACCGTGAAATCGTCTGCGAAACTGATGATATCACTGTTGTTTGGCCTTGGAAGGAGATGGATTTTCCTAGCCACAATGTTGAAGTAGAAGGGACTCAGTGCTGCACCTTGGGGGACCCCAAGTAGAGTAGTAGAGGTAAGGGTGGCGTTCCAAGCGTTGTAAATTACCTGCCTTCCTCGGAGGAAGCTCGCGGACAGTTGAATCAACTCTTCTGGGCAGTTAAGGTCGCGGAGGCCTTGAATGATGGTGTGTCTTTGAACGGTGTCGAAGGCATGGCTGATGTCCAGACCAATAGCCAAGGTCTTCCTCCAGTGCTGCAGGCCTTCACTGATATTGTTGTTAATGGAATCAAGCGCCATTTCAGCTGAGCGCCCTGGAAGGAAGCCAAACTGCTGGGGTGAGAACCAGCCTTGGTAATCCGCTATCCATTGCAGACGCGCCAGTATACACCGTTCAAGGACTTTGGCCAAGGTATTGAGCAGCGTGATGGGACGGTATTTCTCCAGTTGGTTGGAGGAAGAAGGGTTTTGTTTGGGTATGAGAACTAACAGACCGGATTTCCAGGGTGTTGGGAAGTGTCCGAGACGTAAGCATTTGGTGAAAATTTGTGACAGTGTTTTATGCAGCGTTGACCCACCAAGAAGAAGGCATCTGATACCTAGCCTGTCGGGACTAGGGGATTTCCTCCGACCGCATCGACGGATCGCGCGAAGGACTTCAGACACTGTAAAGGCTGGTTCTTAGTTGTAGGATTGGAGCCAATCAATTGATGGGGTTGGCGCTGTCCAGTCTGTTGGAAAATAGTGCTGAAGTACTTCATGGCAGGTTTCCTCTGGGGTGAGTGGAGTGCCGTCGTTGTGTTTGAGCAGAGGTGGCCCTAGAGAACCTCTTCGGCCTTTGGAGATATATCGGTGGATGGAGCTCCATGCGGCCGAGGAGACCTCTTGGCACAGTGTTATCCAGGAGAGATGCTTTTCTCGCCTTATAGCCGCCTTGAGTTTGTTGTGGCAGGCTCTATAAAGACCTTTAAAGAAGCTCCTGATATAAAAGGAGGTGCTTTGATAGCAACGTCGTAAAGCAACAACTAAATTGCGGAGTTTAGAAAGCTCCTTGTTCCACCATGGTCTTGAAGGCCTTGGAGATTTTGATATCTTTCTCATGGAGACATTGCAGGCCTCCTGAAGACAGGTAGTGAGGAGAGTAACCACCTCATCAATGTCGCCTGGAGTGAATGCGGTCTGGAGACGCAATGTGACATGGTGGAGGCTGGACCCAATGAAGGCAGTGAAGGTCTCTTCCAGACATGAAGTCTCAACCCAAGAGCAAATAGGCTCTGTGGAAATGATGTCATCGAAATTTGTAAGAATTGGCAGATGATCAGAGAAAGCCATCTCCTGGAGACATGATCTAGTGGCGTGAATGGCTAGCGAGCTGGATGCTAGGGTAACGTCGATGGAAGAGCGCAGGGATCCGTTGGACCAGGTGTAATGGTTGGGAGATCCCAAGAACTGTAGGCCCATCATTGAAGCAGAGTCCTCCAAGCTGGCCCCACGGGCATCGCGGGTGGCTCCAATACCCCAGGTTGGAGAGTGGGCGTTGGCGTCCATGCCAAGAATGCATGAGAAGGATCCTATGTTTATTGCAGATTCCAAGGTTGGTAGGAAAGATAAATCCGGGACACTGTTGTGCCAGTACGCCGAAGCGAGGACAACAGCCTGGTTGCCTAACCGGATGAGAGCCGTGGAGATGTTTGAATCAGGTGAGCTAAGTGGAATGGCGTTTAGATTTGATCGTATTGCAAGCCCAGAAGGTGCATTGTTTTCATTTGGGATGAATGTGTCAAAGCTTGAATCAGGCCATTTAAAGTTCTTTGGTAATTCTTGAAGTAGAATAGCGTCTACCTCTTGTTCAATTGCAATGGGGAAGAGTTCGAGGACTGCAGAAGGCGATTTCCTAAGGTTGGATTGGAGGACTCTGAAGGATCTATGCATTCTTGTTGAGTTGAGCCAGCTTGGCCTTCACCAGAGGACAAGCCCGGGATGTCGGGTAGTGATTGAGCTGCTCAAAAACAGCGCCGGCCTTCTTGCAGCAATTGTGACATTTTGCTGAAGTGTTGGGACAGGCGTGGCCCTCGTGACCTGTCGTACCACATTTGTAGCAGATAGGTTGGGCAGCAGGGCATGAAGTAGCGCGGTGGCCGAAGCTGCAGCAGCGGTAGCATTGCTTCAGGGAGTAGCTTCTTTCGTAGCGTAAAATTAAACCTGCTATAGGCATCTTACCTCGATGCTCCAGGAAATTGGCCGTCTGATCGTCAACTTCCAGGAAAACTGTAGTGTACCCATGGGGATTGTCCTTTGGGCGGTGGGCAACCTTGATGTGCCTTTTTCCTGGGAGAATTTTTATAAAATCGTTGTTTTGGAGGCTTCCCACAATCATGCCGTTGGTCGTGGAGCTCTCCACGCCAAATAAGCAATATCGGGGATAAATTGTTGGTCTTTCCGTGCAGTTTAGGGATTTTGGGATGTTATTGTTGGCCTGGAGTCTGGCCGCTAGAGTTGATGCACCTTGGGTGGTTTTAGTGTGAATTACCAGCCGTCCTTTTCCATTAACGGAGGCTGCCACTTCGGGGGAGTTCAGAATTGATGAATCTGCTTTTTGGATCTCGCGTAAAATTTCTCGAGAGTCTGTGGATGGGTTGCTTGATTTAATGACCACATGGGACTCATAGGCGGCTGCGAAATTTTTGGAGGCTGGTTTAATCAATTGCTTTATTGGAGGAGGGGTAGGTTTTTTGGTATTTGGTTTGGCGACGGCGTTGGTGTAGAGTTTTTCCTTGGGTAGTTGATTTTCTTTTCCGTGGTTTATGCCTTTATAGACATCAAAGATGATATCTTCTGTGCCTTTCAGAGCCCATTCCACCAGGGAAAGCATTGGCTGGAGCTGCTCCGGCGTCATGCCGTTGGACTTAGCTACGTCAGCCATTTTCTTGGTGACTTTCTGGTGTATGACCTTTAGTTGATTAAACTCAAGGTTGCAAGGAGGTTCACTGATTCGCGGGCGTTTTACGCTTCCGTCTCCCGTTGCGTCAGATGATTCAACTTCCATTCTTGACGATTTGACTTGAAAAAAATAAAATTATATAGAAATAAAATTTAAAATGAAAATAAATAAGATTAATAAGTTATGAGTACGATTAAATAGTGATTAAATATGGTTAAATATGTGCGAGTTATTCGAAAGAATTAGGTTAAAGGAATTGTTTACCGATTCGAAGTGGAAATAGAATCGTCTGTCTCTGCTCTTCGAAAATGGCCATTTTAAAATTAGAAATGCGAACCTTACAAGGAAGTTGTTTTGTTCTATTTTTAGATCGGCGCGAGCGCCACGAGACTCGTGCTTTCAGTCAGGTGTGGTCGAATTTCCAATATTTAACTCTGTATAAAAAAATTTTCTTTAGCTTTTTTTATTTATTTTATTTTTTAACCAGTCCTGGAAATTAATGAACGCACCTTGTATATCCATTCTGTATCAGAAAGAGATTTTCTCCTACATAGCGGACATTTCAGAAACAAACACTGTGTGATGCACACCAAATTTGTGTTCGCGGGACAAAGAGGTTACCACAGCATTATCCAAAACAAATTGGACAATTGTCGTCGTCGAAAGAAGTCATGTAACTTTACCAACTACAAATATTTAATAAAATGGATCACCTAATATTCCCAAACAACCGTACACAATATAAAACACTTTTAACCAAATTTAACCTTTGGAAAAACCTCTCAATTAAAATTTTCCCCGCGTCTTGTAGAATTCGTCTTTTATAAAAAATAATTCCTGTCGTAAATAGGGCGTCGGCTGGGGGTTCAGTAATTGTTTTGATAAAAATAAATTGTTTTGACATCCTCATGTTTGTGTTTCCTATTTTCCAACCTGATGTCTAAGCTATAAATGTGTATTGGCACATATGCTATGGCCACTCAATCTAAACTACAATGTTGTACCAAAGAATCCACCGGTGTTAGGTCTCTCTCTGACTTTCTATGATCGTGTTCTGGACATTGAAGACGACAAAGTCAGCTTGAAAATTGTGCTTGCTCCTCTGTGCTGTTTACCTCAAACAACTTCAGCAAAATCCAAAAAAAATCGATTTTTTTTAATTTATCACCAAGAAAATGAAAATAAGATTTAGGTTTCCAACTTTATTCGAGTTACGATTATTTAAAGGTTTAAAAATGTGACCTAGAAACATCACTGTATGGTTAATTAGGAACCAAACTTTTTAGTAGGTGCCAACTTTTATATCCATTGGTTTTATATAATATAGTGGAATGTTTCAACATGACCTGTTGACAACCACGGTGGCCATGACCCGGTTGGCCGGGTGCCAAGGATACCAATTCACGGTGGGTTGGCAAAAAAAAACCACCTCAATCGCCGGATTTGGAGACATTCTCATAAGTGTTAAGGGGACAATATTCATGTACCAAAAGTGGCACCTCTCCCTTTAAAAATGTGTTAATGCGTTTGGTTTATCGTCCCAGTACAAAACATACTGGTGTTGATGAAGAATAAGTCACAACGCCAATTCAGACAAACACGAGCTGGTTTTGCCAGAACCTGATCATACGGCTCATTCACCATCATTACGTTTTGTGCTTGGGTGATAAACAAAATATATTTTTAGTATAGTTTATAGTCTTCTTCTTTCTTATCTCCACTCAATCATATTAGGGTGTCAAGCTTGTAAAGCCATCATGACTGGGTGAAGTAGAATTCGTCTGCCTTTGTCATTAAGACTGGGAACACTACTCAGTGGCAGGCCGATTTAGCTCCAAAAGAATAGTTTATAGTAATCTAATAAAATAAAACCCGCCATCCAAACTTGCCTTACACCGTCCTCTTAACACTACGTAACGACGACGACAATACTCTCAAACTGTCAAATCCACAGGACTAACTAAGAATGATGTCGTAGAGTTACTTAGCAGCGAATTCTCGACGAAGCTACGGATGAAGACGACACTGTTTCCAAAAAGTTGACAGAAACTCTACATTAGATGGTTCGAGGGATCAGATGAGAGCGTCAGTAGAAGAGACTTGGGAAGAGACAACTTGGTGAAAATTGAGGAAGACTTCTAAGAGCTCTGATTGACACGTCAAGCAAGATTGCCCGCAATAAGTTGGACAGGTTGTAGTGAAGACAAATCTAGGGAGTTAGTTATCCAACCATCGAGGTATCCTAGGAACATGTCGAAGTGGACCTGTCCATGTACCATCGGTACTTGACGTTGATCTGGCCCACTCTTGCTGCAGCGATTCTAAATTTTTGTGAGGAGAGGGACATTTTGCTCCAAATAACTTGACACTTAAGTATTCCGTCGGGTCCAGATCCAGGGATTTTTGAGGGCCACGTGTCTTCTTTGCCCAAGAACCCAAGATAATACTTCTGGCAGAAGGCGACCGTCGGCTTAGAGCCATGAGCGGAGGCCCAATAACACGACATGGCGACGGGCGAAGTGAACCCGTGGAAGCAGAGAGTCCGGCCGTCAAAATTACGTCTTGGTAGACTGTGGAGTCGAGGTCTCCCAACAAGCGTGACCACGACGGCAAGTGTCGACAACATACCGGATGGCTTGAAGGGAAACGAGGGAGTTGGGTGACTGCGAATCTTTCTCTTCGTGCGACGGATAAATTCGAAATAATCCAAACTGATATGCTCTAAACTTGTTTAAAGCTCCATTCAACTCTTTCTAAAAATAATTTATAAAATAGTTTATTTAATAAAAATTCGTCTCTCCTAATGATAGTCTGCGCCATCTATCGGAATTAATATTGCTACGACGTACTCCAGGCGTCGTTGCTTAAGTACAATGTTTCTAAATACCCAAGATGGTTCTCTGTGGATACACTTAATTAAAAGTAGGTTCTAGTGGATTTGATAACTAGGTGGTATCTCTGCCAACAGACGGATAATTCTCCTCAACGGCCGGCTCCCCCGACACCGTCTTACAGAATCACTCACACGGTCCGGGGGTAACTTGACACCGCTGATGTCACACAAGAATGTCATCTGTCCTCACAGGGGCTCTGAATGCTGTAGTCCTTCATCAACGTTCCCCTGGGATCTTCCTTCACCCATCGATTACATTATTATATAGTAAAGGAGGATCACCCACATTACAAAATCAACTATTATTATTATTATTTTTTTTTTGCCGATGATCCCCCCCAAATTTGACCTTCTAACCGGGTATATTACTAGCTAATTGTATTTCCATTAATGGAATTTGGTGATCTCTGATTCTCTCCACTTCTTTAATCAGTCCTCTACCTCTTCTCTAACCCTCCCTCCCTTACATTTCTCCTTCTGATGACGACGACAGCCAATATCCACTTTAGCAATCTGATTTAGTCCATTACAAAGGTAACAGCAACTAGGAAACCGCACATTTCACAAAGCTCCATAAACTTGACAGGAGGAGAGGATGTCAGAAGAGATCAACATAATCAGCCAACATATTCCTTATTTGGTTCATGGAAAGATGACACGGATTATAATGGTAAATATTTATAAAAGCAGTTATGAAAAATGAGTGACGTTTGAAACTGAGTTCCGGTTAATACAACTCGAAGTTTTTTTTTTTTTTTAAGAAAAAATATTTACACAAAAATTCGATCGCTAATGTACATCCCCACATAAGAGGTCAAGGTGTTGATTGGCTTTGAGAGGGCTTCCCATAATAAAAGACTTGGAGAGAAACGCCAACTATTGAGCAAAATTGTCAATGTGTGTTTGGGATAATGTACAAAGAAGTATGTGCGTGTCGGAAATTGTGCAATACACTTTATCAACGGGCGTTATCTTGAGAATAATCCAAACGACCGGAAGTGAAACATCGACGTTTTAAAGGTCTATTACGTGGGAACAATCCACAAGATAACAAAAATGTGTTTTTTTTTTTTTTTTAACATGGGCGAGTAAGATTAAATCCTAAAAGTGGCGTATCTCGAGGTTTGAATCGATGTTATGACAGCTACTCTACAAAAGGGAATGGAACGATGAAGTTTCCTTGCTTGTCAACTTGCATTGTCTTCGGGTTCTGTAAGTGTACCAAATTTCAGATTGCTACGTGCTTTAGAAGTATATTAGAAATTGATTACAGGATTTGTGGACAAACAGTCTGGGAAGCAAGTTAAATACATATATGTAGAATCCTGTCGTTGTGAAATCCTATCGACTTAATCTATGGTGTGAGTCCCTGTCGACTCTCGCTATACCGTGTTAACCGAGAGGAACAGTCAGGATGTGGAGAGTTTTCCAGTACCTCTCTGCACCTTGAAAGACCTTTAACAGTTCTCACAGAGTACAGGCAGTCGTGGTCGAGGCAGAGTGGAAGACTTGGGAATGTCCATCACAAAAAAACGAAGAGACACAGTTGTACTAGGAAAGTTCCGTGAACAGATAAAAGTCGAGCTGGGAGCGAAAGATGGAGATTTGAGAAAAGTTCTTACTGGTCTACATGGCGATGAGGTGGACCTTGGACACAACCGACAAGGGCTTCCGCTGATTGTATATTTCTGGCCCTGTTGGAGGTTTATATATATCTTTGCCGAGAGGAAGTATTGGGTTTCAGCGGATGCAACAAGGGCGTGGATCGGAAGCGATATTGTACACTCTGGCAACGCCCTATCTTCTAGGCCTCGTTGGACTTCTATCTCAATCTCTTGTTTTAGCTCAGCTCTTAATATTTTATTTATTAATCCTCAGTTTGTACAAAGTACATTACATATGATGATGTAATGACACATGTCAATCATGCGTATAAATATTTACAGATGTGTTTCTATTATACAACATGAAAATCTTGTTATATTATATACAACTAGACGAATGGCCCGGGCAACGCCCGGGTTTTACCCGAGTGCGTATATATTTTAAAAACGTTTTAATTCAAATACTATTCGTTACAATTATAAATTGCCGCCATGGATGTCACTCTTGTGAAACGTCCCGTTCCAAACTGTGTGTTTTTAAAATGTTTTAATTAAAATACTATTCGTTACAATTATAAATTGGCGCCGTGGATGTCTCTCTTGTGAAACGTCCCGCCCCAAACTGTGTGTGTCTTGAAAATATAAAAATAAAAATGTGAATTTTCATAAAGATTTCATCATGTCGATTTTTTTTTTTTTTTTTGCATTTCGCCTACTAAATCGATAGAGATAATTACATTTGCAACATGAACTTAGGTATATTGACTAAATAGAAAACTGCATAGTAATAAAGATCATTTTTTAAAGGCACCATATCGTTTTTTTTCAATAAAATCGAAACAAAAATTAACGATAAATAACGATAATTGCCTTAAAAAAAGAAACATTCGCGGTGATTTTGTCTTGCATTCGTTTATACAATTATAATATACGAATGACCCGGGCAACGCCCGGGTTTTACCCGATTAAATGCTTTTATTCAAATACTATTCGTTACAATTATAAATTGGCGCCGTGGATGTCATTCTTGTATAATATATAAATGAGTTTTAAAAATTGTAAAAAAAAAAAAAAAATTCATCGGCCGGGAATCGAACCCGGGCCGCCCGCGTGGCAGGCGAGCATTCTACCACTGAACCACCGATGGTTATGAAAAATCCCATCCGTGAGCTTCAAACAGACAAACAGACAGAATAAGGCAAATATATAAGTAGATATGGGGTTGTTGGTTTAAATTACCATATATATATTTTTTATAAACGCCGCGTGACTTCGCCAAAAGTAGGTTAAAAGTGTTTCAAGACAAAGAACAAAAACGGCGCATTTACGTGAGATTTGTGACAGCTCTATAGAGGAGAGATTGAAACAAAAGTGGTTCTATCAATCACGTGTTGGCGATATAAAAGGATGGTTGAGAATGCTTGAAAGCCAAATAAATAGCCATGGCAGAAACTCCGTTCATTCAACACCATCTAGTTGGAGTTTTTTTTTTTTTTTTTACTTTGAACTCTTCTAGAAGGAAGGAATGTCTTATTCTTTTGTTAAATCAGTAACCTTTGTTGGAGGCCGCTACGCTCTCAGGGTATATAGAAACATTAAGGTATTCCATTAATACCGACCCAGGACGCCAATTTGGGTGCGCTGTGGACATACATGGATATTTGGGGGTAAAATATGTAATTAATTAATTGGTTGTTAGGTTTCCAGCCTCGGAAGGAGTCTAGATGACGCCAAACATATCCATCATCCTCCATGACATCGTCACGGTCAATTGCGGGTGTTCTTTGTGGCGGAGCTTGTGAAGATTGAGGGGAGAAAGACAGGTTGATGAAGAGGATTATTCCTTTCGAATGTGTTTGTTTGTAGGGGGGAGTATATGCAAATAAGTTTACTTTTGTTCCCCGTTGTAAGTCCAGTTTAACACCGTTGGGGGATTATACGAGAAGGGTGCAACGAATTATTTCACGATTTCGTCATCTCCCTTTCTCAACAACGAAACGGTCACGGTTTCCCTCGGAGTTTTGAAAGTGCTCCATATGAGCTCTTACGTCAGTTTCTTGCTGCATTAGAGGCTATTTTGTCTGTAGGCATGTCGCTTTCTTCGAGGGAAGTCCTGGCTTTGACACGGAGAAGGAGAGAGATTCTGTCTTGGAAATAGTATTTCACAGCATCCTCAAGATGACGATCTTAAATTTGTTTTCCCTAAACCTACCCAGCAGCTCCACCTAAATGTCACGTAGAAATATGAGAGGAGACAAACGCAAGGATGGATGGATTTTGATCACAACAACTTGTTACTTGACCTAAAATTAAAGAGTGGCAATAAAATAGATATGCTGAAGTACAAAATTATTGATACGTTTAGATTATTATTTTATTCTGCAACAAAGATTCTTTCCTATGGGGCTGTGGCTTACATTTTGCAAATTTTGTTGCTAAATACACATTTTGTAGGTTACTCTACTGAGCAAGCAGGTGGGAACATCAAAGAACAAGATCAAAATAAATTTTAAATGTTGGAATTTGTGACTGACTGTAGTAGTGTGATTCTTTGCTTTCATTTCATCTCAAGCAAGACCCTTTTTTTTTTCATCATATCTTTCTGTCCTCAAATATACTTATTCCCGATAGACGGAGCAGGCAATCATAACCATCCAGTTGTATGGTTCGGGAGATGTCCACCTATTGGTGAAGTTTCGATATATCTCGTTAGTTTAAACCAACACAAGTCTGCCACACTTGTAAACTGACCGAGTTCCACGACACCTGGCTGTTTTAGTAAATACCGCGGAAGTTCTCCGAAAACGAAGTTCACCTCTTTGTCAATTTCTCTTTTAGAATCCTTTACATCTTTAATACGGTCTTTGTACGATAAAAACGCAAAAGTAAAAAATTATATTGTTTGAAGTTTATATGTTAAAAAAAAATTTGTAATTATTCTTATTTTCAAATTCATAGAAGCATTTTTCTGGCAGACATATTCAATTTTTTTATCATCATCATTTTATGTTATTGTTTTGTTGTGTTCTTTTTTAAGCAATAAAATATATAGAACTAAAATAATAATAATAATGATGATAAAAATTGAATGTCTGCCAGAAAAATGCTTCTATGAATTTAAAAAGAAGAATAATTACAAAAGTAACATATAAACTTCAAACAGATTGTCGTAAAGTAACTCTCTACTGTTGAGACAAATCCAACTTTATTCAGACACTTAGTCTTATATACATATATTCTCTTGATACGACTTGAGATATGTTGTCCGGGATGGACACTCCACCCCCGGGGCCGTTAAGAAAAAATAAACAAGATGGGATGAGGAATGCGAGAGGGCGACAGTTGTGTGAGGTCATCCCAGCAGGAAAAGTGGATAGCGGGAAGACGAAAAAAAGACAAGTAGAAGAGGGACGATGTGTTAAAAGAAGAGCATGTTTGGTTTCCTCGGACAGCGGAGAAAGTAGAGAAACCGTGGGGACGTAGAAAGAAGTGGGAGGCCCAGAGAGGAAGCCAGCCCGGCGTCAGTGATACCGTCTTTAGACGTGTGGTAGATATATTTTCTTTTAAATTAGTCTTGTGAGTGATAATAACACCATTTGGATTATAGATTAGAATCACAAGGTATTAAGCCCAAATACAAATTAATGTCATGGACAAAATTTGAGGAAATGGAAAGTTTTGGATATCGCCGGTTTTTCTTAAGATCCCGGGCTGTCGACAGGTTTATACCATTCCTCCCCATATACACCCAATTTACATATTTGTTCTTGTTATTTCCATCCGCCATCCTATTTGGGCCAAACTACAACATTTGTTTTCTTTGTTTTTGTCTTGTTGCTATTACTTATCCCAAGTTTACATAACCATTGGGGGAGGAGAACTGAATCCTACCCAGGTATGTCCCCATGTGACGTAATCATACATCTCATGGACAAAACTTAAGGAAGTGGGAAGTTTTCTTTTTGTTGTTGTTGTCGGTCGTTTTTTTTTTTTTTTTTTTTTTTCAAGAAGATAGAGACAATTTTGTTCACACTGGGTTATCTCGTGTGTCTTCAATAAAGGTCACTGTAATATCTCTCATAGTTATTGTCTCAATCCCGATATACATGCTGAAAGGTACAACTTCCTTAAGTCTTGTCCATGAATGTATATGACGTTTCGGTAAGAGCGTTGTTACCATCAGAAAAAATAAGTACTGAATGATCTTGATATAACCCGGATTCCAGAAGCATGTGTACAAAAGGATAAAAATTATATCAATTTGTATATCTCTATCATTTTAACTACAGTCAGTTGGGATGGAAGAAACAACGAGAAAAGTGGAGCACAATTAAGTGTCCTGATGAAAAGACTACTGTTAAAGGCCAAAGAAAACAAACGAGTAAGTATGCCAGGTGAAAGTATTGTTGGGTCGCCGTGTCAAGGTTGCCGTGCCAAATGAGTACGCAGGGTTAGTAAGGATCTGTGAGGGCCGAGAGACTTCCTTCCAGCCTGCTGGGATGACGGACCACGGCAAACATACAAGTGGGGCCTGGAAATAGGAGATGACCACCGCTGTGTGGCGCGGCAGAAGTCAATCAGAACCCAATGGACATTTATAGTGTTGTCCTTTAGGGTTAAAATGTAGCTAATGCTGAACACTAACTTTGAAATACTTTTCTGCGCCATCGCTGGACTTAATAAATCGACAAAGTACAGATCTGTGTTTGACTCCTCTTTGTTTACCTTCGTGTATTATGGAGATCAAGTAACAGACAGGGAGCCGCTGTCAACAACAGGGAGGACGACATTGCTGGCCGTCAACTGGGCCTTGTTGACATCCTCAGCTATTCTTAACACATGTGGCTTACACACCCAAGATAGAGGACATTGCGACTGCATAGAGGAGCATGGAGACATCTGAGGCTCTTCATTGGACACGACAACAACACATGTGGCCGCCAAAGTGACCATGCTTGCCACCAGGGCGCTGTCGAAGCTTTCATCGCCGTAACAGTATAGTCAAAATGGCCTTTAAGGGTCGTGGAAAAGGACGGGGAATATAAATTTCATGGGAACTCTCTCGGATGTGTGGGTGGGGGGATTTCGGAAGATAATCGTGGTCTTGGATTTTTTTTTTTCAGCTAAAGGAAGGTGATGTAATTTTGGAGTTTTTTAAATATAGCAAGATGTGAATGGGGTTGGCGGGGAGTTTAGCATTTTTGTCAAAAGTTGCCAAGTTTGGTAGAATTAAACTTTGAGACGATGGAACCAAAGTTCTTAGTGAAAAATGTGATCAAAATACACGCTAGGTCGACGCCAGTACAGAAGTCCTTCTTGTAACAACTTACACTCATAGAAAAAAAAACTTAAGGAAGTTGTACCTTGTACCTACGGGATTAAGACAATAACTCTGAAAGATATTACAGTGACCTTTATTGAAGACACACGAGAAAACCAAGTGTGAACAACCTGTCTCCTTCAAAAAAAAAAACAGACACCGGCGACATCAAAGACTTTCCACTTCCTTAAGTTTTGTCCGTGAGTGTAAATCAAAAGAGCGAGTCCCCTCGCGGTTTCGCCGAAGTTCTCGTTAGCACGTGTTAAAATAAACCTACGTGAAATTCAATATATAACAAAATAATCCTAGAAATGATACAGCGAACACATGTCGTGTGAAGTTAGCCACGCCGCCGTTTGTCACGAAGACGACCCCGATCAGGACACCTTGTTGATAGCTTACACACGGGGGTGGTGATTAGAATAGCTTCCCGATTCTATACAGCGGAGAACCAACGATGGACGAGTCGAGGAGACCAGTCTTTCCATATCCCGTGAGTAGTTTAGTAAAGTGCATCCCCAATTCACTTTAATTGTCGTACGTCCTATTAGAGCCCGCTTCTAAAAATTTTTGTATTATAATTCACTCTAATTGGCTTACGTCTGGAGATTCCCCGTAATAAACTTTAAATACCACTTTTTCTTGATGGTGTCTGAACGTAAGAGATCTCTCTTTTTTTGCCCCATAAATCCTCTGCAGTTGTCATTTTTAGAGCCGCTTCTTGACCTTAGACCTGGCACAATTCGATGGACGTAATAAAACTTTTTAATTGCAGCACGTCGTGTCGTGGAAAAATTTTGTATTAAAATTCACTTTTTAATTGGCCTACGTCTGGATTCCCCTAATAAACTTTCCTTGTAAGAGATCTAACTTTTTTTTTGCCATAAATCCTCTGATGTGCGTTAAATAGCTGGGAACGTAAGAGAGATCTTTCTTTGCCATCTAATGGTGGCTTAGTGCGAAGGCCGTAATAAATCACTGCCGCTTCTAAAATTCCCAATTAACTTTAATTGCCCTACGTCATAGGTGACCATTCCTTAGATGGAGGTAATAAAATCTTTTCTCAAATTGCAGTCAGATCACATGTAACCTAATGTCAGGGTCACATTTTGCCGACTCGGTTCGAAGGCCGTCATTTTAATTGCCCTAAGGATTCCCAATTCACTTTAATTGCCCTACGTCATAGGTGACCATTCCTTATTGGAATAATGTTACAAGTATATGACGTAATGTCAGGCTCATATATATATATATAGGCCGATATTTTCTCATATTGGTATAAGTTGGTCTTATTGAAGAAACTTTTGAAAATAACGATCCTCGAAATACCAAGCAATAAACCCGTCGTCCAAGATGTATTAGAGATATATGTCAGGGGAGAACTGTTTACCATTCTTTACAGTCGAGGAGGCTTCCCCAACACCGAAGAATTTATTACGATCCCTATGTTTATAGAAACGGGGATCAAGGGGAGAGGAGGGGACAAAGTGCGCACATTCCTGCCGTCGGAATAAACAGTCAGATCCTCCTACATGACTGGTACAATGTGTGGAGACAAGCTAGACAAGGAACTGCGCGCCTCGATTCTGGATTTTGATGCTGAGAGACGATAATATTTATTTATTAACTTTGATATGTATTTTTGCTAATTCCCATATTGTGTCTATAATGATATTTTATAAATGTTTATATATAGTTCTTTCCTTAAATATATAAATTGCTAAAATAAACTTTTCGAGTTGAAATAGCAAAATAAAACGGAGATTGAAGATCTTGTACTTATCCTCTTCAATCTCCATTTTGCTAAATATATAAATTGCACAGTGTCATTTTCTACGTAACAATATCAAGATAAAAAAAGTCGGTGGACGAGTGGGTAACCCCCTCGATTCCCGACAGTCATGAACCGGGATTTAATCTCGCGTTAAAGTTTTGTTTAATATGTGAATAACCTTCACTTATTATTCACTGTTTCAATTATCATGAACTAGGTTGATCTTGCTGAGCGGTACCTATTCATGTGAATTTGAACCCAATATAAAGATATAAATAAGGTATGGAAGAGGAGGTCAGTGGTGAATATGAATGGGGACATTCCACTATGTCACACCATGGCAGGATTCACTGCTCGACGACTAGCCATGGGTGATGATATTTAAATGAGAAGCAAAACTCTTCTAAATCTGACTTGTATATAAAAAAAAAAAAAACGATATTTGGGTGATTTGTCCTCCAAAAAGCAATACAAACTGGAGGACGGACGAAGTAGAGATACCCGAGCAACGATGTAAACACACACGGCGGCTTAAATTGATTCTAACTTGATGGCGGCGGAGAGGTCAACAAACTACCTCGGACTTCCGCCTTCCTCCATCTTGTTCCCGCACCATTCCATACACCACTCACTTGTGTCGTAGTATAGTGGATGACTAAACTGATGTGTGATGGAAAATACTTATTACGTCAGCACGCGGCTAGTAGACTAAAACTAAACTGATTGTTTACGTTAAGGAGGTGAGGAACAAATTAATCTCTCTGTTAATAAATACGAGTATATACAAGGGGGGATCAATAATAAGGTGAATTATTTTATTTCTTAAAAATTAAAAAAGCAAAAATAATTTAAACCACAGAATATTAAGGTGTTCTGTTCTTTTTTCCCACGCGCGAGACTTATAAATAAACTAAAATGGAAGCTCCCTTTAAGGATTGCACCACGCTTGAACAACGTGCAGTTATTCGTTTCTTGAATGCAGAAGGTATTCAAACATCTCAAATATGCCAAAGAATGAAAAATATATATGATGAGTCTTGTTTAAAAAAAAAAAAAAACATTTATAAATGGGTTAACGAGTTTAAAAATGGACGAAAAACATGCACCGATATTGAGCGACCTGGACGACCAAGTGTTACAGCGACGCCGAGCACGATAAATGCGGTTGAAAACTTAATTTTGGAGGATAGAAAAATATCCATTTTTACCATAGCCGACAATTTGAATATAAGCTATGGAACTGTGCACACCATTATTAAAGAACAATTGCAATTTAGAAAAATATGCGGCAGATGGATTCAACATTTCCTTAATTTGGACCAAAAACTTGACCGTATTCGGGTTTCAAAGGCTCTGTTAAAGCGGTATGAAGAGGAAGGTGATCATTTTCTTGACCAAATTGTAACTGGAGATGAGAGTTGGTGTTATCATTATGATCCTTCGACAAAACGTGCATCTATGGAATGGAAACGAGGCGACTCTCCAAGACCAAAAAAAAATCAGGTCTCAACGTTCGGCCGGTAAAGTTTTGTTAACAATTTTTTGGGATGTTGATGGACCAATCTGTCTTGATTTTTTATCCTCAAGGCAACGTATGAACAGCGACCTTTATTGTGACATTCTTGTAAATAAGCTAAAGCCCGGTATAAGAAACAAAAGAAGAGGGAAGCTTAGTAAAGGTGTTCTCTTCCTTCATGATAATGCAAGGCCGCATACATCATGTAAAACTGTATCTACAATCATTAAATTAGGTTTTGAAGTTTTAGAACATCCTGCATATAGTCTAGACCTAGCCCCCTCTGACTATTTCCTTTTTGGACTACTAAAGGAGTTAAAGGGAAAGCGATTTGACTCGGATGAAGATGTCCAGAAAGTGGTGCAAGATTTTTTTCACACGCTTCCTAAGAGTGCCTATAAAGAGGGTATTTACAAGTTGCCAGAACGATGGAGACGATGTATAGAAAGCCAAGGTGATTATTTTGAATAAATCAAGTCCTAATTTTTAATATCGTTCTTATTTTTTTTAATAAATTATAATTCACCTTATTTATTGACCCCACCTTGTATATTTGGGAGAAGAATTACGAACAGGACATCTCAGAATGATCGAATTTAATGGAAAAATCAAAACATTCCTGAAATGCCCCTATTCCCAACCAGCCAGTCCTGAACATCTATTGAATCGTATTAAATCCTCCAAAAAAAAAAAAAAGACCTCTGGGAAAATCCCAGGACTATACTAGAAAAGCTGAGACAATGGAACCTAATGGAGATCGTTTAAACGCGCCTACCTCAAAGTCGGGGGATGACTGTGATTGTGTGTGATTTTTTTATCAAATCTGATCTTATCTAGCTAATGACGTTCTTTCGTTCTCTGTAACGCTAGGGGTCTAGATTCAGTGACCGATGGGTAAGGATCTAGATGTTGTGACAGTTCTTTCGGCAGGGAGCCGTTCATGAGGTATGATGGGGGAAATCCCGTGACGGATGGGGGGTATCGTTATATGCCTTAATTGGAAGAATAAATTGAATATAAACAATTATTTAGTCACAATATTGTCCAGAAGAATAATTTAATATATGAAAGAAAGTTGTTATATAATCTCACGAATTTTTAAAATAAAGCAAACTTTCTTACTGTCCTTACTGCGATGGAAGAATATTATGTGAGAAGACTAACTAGTTTTATTTCTCATTATCTATAGATGGCGTGTTATATGTTTCGATCGTTGATCATTTAGACAAGCAATATGGACTGAAATTCCACAGTTTGGCAAGATCGTCACTTGGATTTGCCAATAGACGAATTGACGAAAAGTTTTCAGTACTTTTCAAAGCAGTCCGAGGTATCGTCTATACGGGGTGTTCTTGATAATTTCATTCAGTCGGCGATAGTCAACGCAGAAACATCCGTTTTGATTCTTCGCTAGGACGACTTGGAACTTTCTAAAGGTTGGGTACTTATCTAGGTAACACTTCGCGACGCTCAGCAGGCGAAACTCAGGCTGATAGGTGGTCGATCTTCCGTATAATCATCATCGCCGGGGGTCGGTGGAAGGATGGTCTAAACCAGGGGTGGCGAACCTGCGGCCTTAAGGCCGCATGTGGCCTTTTCTTGCCCAAGTTGTGGCCTTTTCATAAATTCAAAATTATAATTTTTGTTTCGCAGTTTTCAATTACTTTCATTATTTTATTGAAAATATCTAATACGAATGTCATATATTATATAATATATATAATATAATAAATGTAAGTATTTAAATTTCAATTTTTGATCCAATATATGCCTTTTTAATTATATATATACTAGACGAATGGCCCGGGCAACGCCCGGGTTTTACCCGAGTGCGAATATATTTTAAAAACGTTGTCTTGGGTGGTCGCTATAGACAGGGTGGTCTGTATAGACAGGTGTATGTATCACACAGCCGATAACAGGGTTGTCTAGAGTGGCCGCTATAGACAGGGTGGTCTGTATAGACAGGTGTATGTATCACACAGCCGATAACAGGGTTGTCTAGAGTGGCTGCTGTAGACAGGGTGGTCTGTATAGACAGGTGTATGTATCACACAGCTGATAACAGGGTTTTCTAGAGGGGGGCAGGGAGGACACGTGTTCGCCAGCGGCAGCCAATGGGCGCGCATTCTATCTGTGAGCTTCAGAATAAGGCAATTATATAAGTAGATATATATATATATATATATACTAGCGGATGTGCCCGGCTTCGCCCGGGTTTTACCCGAGTGAATGTTTGTCTAACGAACATTTGTTAAAACAATTCTCTTTAAACTTATAAAACGTACTCGGCTTCGCCCGGGGTTTTACCCGAGTAAAGGTTTGTCTAGAGAACATTTGTTAAAACAATTCTCTAAAAACTTATTTAAAAAAAAAGATATATTTTGATAATTTGAAACTCGTAAATTTGAATCTCTCGATAGAGTGAACATTTTTTCCCGGTCCCTGTGTGCCGTGTCATCCTGAATTTTGTCTTTCCTAATTTTCTACATTAGAAAATCATAGTTTTATCTAGTGAACATTTTTTCCCGGTCCCTTGAAAAATACTCGATAAGTTGAATAAAATCAATATTAATTGGTTCCCTCGGTAATTGGAAGTTAAAGGAATAGTATCTTCGCCTGGGAATTGTATCATTATTCTTGTCGCAAATAAATTGCCGTGTCATCCTGAGATAATCTTACTTTTGATAAATAATATTTAAGATAACAAACTTAGTGATAAGAAAACTTGTTATCATCGTCACAATGGGGGCGCTGCTTGCGAGTTAAATCTACAAATCTGCAAATAACTCTAAGGATATTCAAGATATTCATGAAATTATTTTTCAAAAACCTTCCCGGTGATATACCTAATAATATCCCAAAATTTCACGGCGATTGGATGTATGGTTTTTGAATCTATAGAGTACAGACAGACAGACATTCAATTATATATATATAGATAATATAAATGAGTTTTAAAAATTGTAAAAAAAAAAAAATGCATAGGCCGGCATTCGAACCCGGGCCGCCCGTGTGGCAGGCGAGCATTCTACCACTGAACCACCGATGCTTAAAAAAATGGCCATATTTAGGTATTCATTCCATTCCGGATTAGTCCGCGTAAAAAAAAGTTCTTCAAATGAAAAAAAGAAATAGCCAAAAATACTAATCAAAATGCAGCCGAAAATTTTCCTCAGGTTTATAAAAAGCGACATGCAAAATTTGGTACCAATTGGTTCAGTAGTTTTTGAGTTTATCGTGAAACAGACAGACTGAAATTGACTTTTATATATATATAGAGATTTACTCTTCATTGTTGGCTTTTTAACTTACATTCATTCTTCATTGTTGGCTTTTTATCTTACATTCACTCTGTTGGCTTTTTATATTACATTTACTCTTCATTGTTGGCTTTTTATCTTACATTCACTCTTCATTGTTGGCTTTTTATATTATATTTACTCTTCATTGTTGGCTTTTTATCTTACATTCATTCTTCATTGTTGGCTTTTTATATTATATTTACTCTTCATTGTTGGCTTTTTATCTTTAATTCACTCTTCATTGTTGGCTTTTTATATTATATTTACTCTTCATTGTTGGCTTTTTATCTTACATTCATTCTTCATTGTTGGCTTTTTATATTATATTTACTCTTCATTGTTGGCTTTTTATCTTACATTCACTCTTCATTGTTGGCTTTTTATCTTACATTCATTCTTCATTGTTGGCTTTTTATATTACATTTACTCTTCATTGTTGGCTTTTTATCTTACATTCACTCTTCATTGTTGGCTTTTTATATTATATTTACTCTTCATTGTTGGCTTTTTAACTTACATTCATTCATCATTGTTGGCTTTTTATATTACATTCACTCTTCATTGTTGGCTTTTTATCTTACATTCACTCTGTTGGCTTTTTATATTACATTTACTCTTCATTGTTGGCTTTTTATCTTACATTCATTCTTCATTGTTGGCTTTTTATATTACATTTACTATTCATTGTTGGTTTTTATCTTACATTCACTCTTCATTGTTGGCTTTTTATCTTACATTCACTCTTCATTGTTGGCTTTTTATCTTACATTCATTCTTCATTGTTGGCTTTTTATCTTACATTCACTCTTCATTGTTGGCTTTTTATCTTACATTCATTCTTCATTGTTGGCTTTTTATATTACATTCACTCTTCATTGTTGGCTTTTTATCTTACATTCACTCTTCATTGTTGGCTTTTTATATTATATTCACTCTTCATTGTTGGCTTTTTATCTTACATTCACTCTGTTGGCTTTTTATATTACATTTACTCTTCATTGTTGGCTTTTATCTTACATTCATTCTTCATTGTTGGCTTTTTATATTACATTTACTATTCATTGTTGGCTTTTTATCTTACATTCACTCTTCATTGTTGGCTTTTTATCTTACATTCATTCTTCATTGTTGGCTTTTTATCTTACATTCACTCTTCATTGTTGGCTTTTGAATGACCCGGGCAACGCCCGGGTTTTACCCGATTAAATGCTTTTGTTCAAATACTATTCGTTACAATTATAAATTGGCGCCGTGGATGTCATTCTTGTATAATATATAAATGAGTTTTAAAAATTGTAAAAAAAAAAAAAAAATGCATCGGCCGGGAATCGAACCCGGGCCGCCCGCGTGGCAGGCGAGCATTCTACCACTGAACCACCGATGGTTATGAAAAATCCCATCCGTGAGCTTCAGACAGACAGAATAAGGCAAATATATAAGTAGATTATCCGAGTGAAAGTTTGCCTAACGAATATTATATATTATGAAGTATAATAAACAATGTTAAAGATTAGTTTTAATTATTAATCAAGATTGTGTGTGAATATGTGAGAAAGATGTAATATCGTTGTTGTTTTCTTGGCCGACTGTTTTACATATGGTGTTATCTTAAAATTGCTTGTTTTGAATATTTTTTTAGATTGAGATTATTAGCTAGTATGTAAAAAAATTAACTCTGTTGAATTTTTTTTTTGTATTTATATATAAATAAAATTAACTCTTGATTTTTTTGTATTTAATCGATAACAGCGAAGTTACGCATGTTAAAATTAGGAAAAATATTTTGATGTTAAGCAAAACCTGCTCCATCTCGTTTTATATAAATGTTGAAAATTTGGTCGAAATTGATGCATTGTAATGAAAGTTTTTAGCGAACACCACTTATGAAATTTCCATTTTATTAATATAGATATATATATATATATGGATGCGGCCTTCTCAAAAAATGGTAAAATGAAAATTGGCCTTCTAATATAAAAAGATTCGCCACCCCTGGTCTAAACCGTTGGTTTTCGACCGCTACGACCCGGGTTCGATTTCCGCATTGGGAACTTTTTTTCTAAATAAAAAAATGCTCCAATGGCCCCCGATTCTTGCAAAAGTCCAACCTCACCAGCGAGTGTATGTAATCAAACGGGGCTCTGGCACATTTGTAAGTGCAAAGTCGAACTGCTTTTCACACGTGTAGACATGTGGTGCACTTACAGTAAAAGCAGTTGCCTAATTCTACCCACCATAATTATCATGGCCTGTACCACGTGTACTAGGGATAAGCAAAAAAAAAAAATCATCGCCAAAAGCTTTTTATTAAGACAGTTTCGTCGCGGAGTCCAAGAAATAATAATTTAAAAAAAAAATGCCCATTGATATATATAGCCTTGGTGGTTAGGAATAACAAATACTGTGTATTTTAGTCATATTATTTTGTTATTTTCAGCATTTCTCTGCTAAACTTTTGCCATATCTTTTTTCCGCAAAACTCATTATTTGGAGAAGAGTTCGTTATTTTTAGTTTATCTTCCTGAATAATTGTTCTATTGACATTTGTATTATGTTAAGAATTTATAAATAGAAGAAAAATTTTCTCGACAAAACAAGAGAGCAAGTAAAGCCCATTCCAGCTCTTCTAATAATAGGGACTTTTCAAAGCCAAGACCTACCAATATATACAGCAATCTAGAATTGTCCTTTTTTTTTTAAATAAGGAGCCAAATATTTCTAAGTTAATTTGACCACAATAACAAGGTTAAAGTACACTCATGGACAAAACTTTAGGAAGTGGAAAGTCTTTGATGTCGCCAGTCATCTATTTTTTTTTTTTTTTTGAAGGAATAGAGGCAATTATGTTTACATTTGGTTATCTTGTGTGTCTTCAATAAAGGTCGCTGTAATATCTTTCAGAGTTATTGTCCTGATATACATGGGTACAACTTCCTTAAGTTTTGTCCATGAGTGTAAAAGAGGGGGAAAAAGAGTTGGAATATCAGATATTGTCCCTCCATGTCCCTCATCCCTTTTATGGACTTTTCCTACAATAATCCCTAGTTAAATAATATTAGAAATTTACTTGACAAGTCAAACAGCTTTCTACATGTGTAGACATGTGGTTCACTTACAAAGTCACCAACTACTACCTACCATGATTATCATGGCCAGTACAAAGTGTACATGGCATATAATCAAAAATATATTTAAAAAAAAAAAAGCTTTTATTCAAAGCACTAAAAATGAAAAAAAATAAAATATTGTATCTTCTGTCATTGAGCAATTAGATGTAACTGAGTGAAAAGAGGCGGGGGACAATCATCATGAATTTGGAACCTAATGTGATTTAATATGTAGCAACTGATTTGTTATAAGTGGTTGCTATATTTTTACCTCTTCTCTAAATATGATCGCCGCTTTTATTTTTTACTTTTTGGTGCATTTAAATAAAAACTTTTTTTTAAATGTATTTTTATTTATTAACCCTTTCAGTGCTAATAACGTGATTTAGCATAAATACTCTACAGACTGAATATTTTTTGAAAAAATCAATTTTCTCATTTTTCAAAAATAATTATATAAAATAATACTAAGTAATATAAAGTATCAGAAAAAAAATCTTATATAAGCTTAAAAATAAGATATATAATATTTATCGCTATATATAGAACATAAATAGATATATGATATATAATATTTATAGTAGTAGATAACACATTCATATAAAGACCAAATATATTTTTAAAATATGTTAAAAGTAAAATAAACATACTTGTATTGATCTGTGCTCTTTAAATTAAAAGTTTTAGAAGTGTTTAAAAATTCTTTATTGTGTGGAAAGTTTCGAAACAAGGCACCACACACAGAGCAACATCACAGTCTTTGCACATGTAGCGTGATTCTTTCCTCTTTTTGTTTGCTCCACAAACACGGCAATATCTTGTAGGATTTTTTTTCTTCTCAGTAGGGGGAACTAAAGATGGAAAGTGCCTCTCAATAAGCCTAAGGGGTCTGTCTTCAGATGTAGAAGGTCTGCCCCTATGAACTTGAACTCTAGCTTCATGGTACTTCTCAATAATCTGGCCAATGAGATTGATGTGGAATTCGGCAAGAGATGGACGTTTGCCTGTATTTACTAAATACAAAGAATATGCATTTAGTAAAGACTGTGATGTTGCTCTGTGTGTGGTGCCTTGTTTCGAAACTTTCCACACAATAAAGAATTTTTAAACACTTCTAAAACTTTTAATTTAAAGAGCACAGATCAATACAAGTATGTTTATTTTACTTTTAACATATTTTAAAAATATATTTGGTCTGCCCCTATGAACTTGAACTCTAGCTTCATGGTACTTCTCAATAATCTGGCCAATGAGATTGATGTGGAATTCGGCAAGAGATGGACGTTTGCCTGTATTTACTAAATACAAAGAATATGCATTTAGTAAAGATGTATCAATGAAGTGAAAAAAGAGCTTTTTGTACCACTTGAGAGATTTTCTAAGACAGCCAATGCTGCTAAGTAGCATATCCGTCTGATCGACAGTGCCCATTTTCTGGTTATAGTCAATAACAGCTGAAGGTTTTTGAATTGGCAGATTAGTGACTTTATCTCTTTTGTTTGTATTAGCAAATTCATTTTTATGCATTGTGGACAGCATGAAAACTTCTCTTTTATCTTTATATTTTAGTGCAAGTAGGTTTTGTGTGTGTTTGGCTTCTGTTTCCCCTATTTTCAATTTTTTCCCAAATCTTGGCATTTCTTTTCTGTTTTTTCTGACTGTGCCACAAGCATTAGTTTGACGTTGATGAAGAAAATTGAAAAGAGTTGGGCTAGAATACCAATTATCCACCCATAAGGAATGCCCTTTGTTCATATATGGTTGTAACAAAGTTGTAATAACTGACGATGATACTCCCATATCTGAATCTTCGATTTCTGTTCCTTTTCCAACATACACAATAAAATCTAAAATATATTTTGTTTCCACATCACATAAAACAAATAGCTTTATTCCAAACCTTTTCCTTTTGCTTGGAATATATTGTTTGAATCCAAGTCTTCCTTTGAACAGAACAAGACTCTCATCAATACAAACATCTTGAAAAGGTTTGAAAGCATTTTTATAAGCACTTTTCATGTGGTCAACTACAGGCTTTAGTTTGTGGAGTTTATCACCTGGAATTTGGGTCTTATTATCGTTGAAATGCAACACTGAAAGAATCAAAAAAGAATCTATCTCTTGACATAAGTTTAGAAAAAATTGGGGAAAAGTGAAGTTGATTGGTACTCCAGTATTCTTTCAATGATACTTTTTTATTTCTTGTCATAAGGAAGCATATTGCTAGGAAAACAAATAGTTCATGATACACAGGAATAATAAAAAAATAATAATTATTTATATGTGATAAAATCAAAGATGGAAAGATGGCATGCAAACAAGTACTAAGTCAAACAAAGATTACACAAGATTCAAGCGCGGTAGAGGTGAATAAACTGTGACGTAATTCATCCAAGTTCAGCCACTATCAAATAACACAGCTGGAATATATCCTGCATTAGCACATCGCGAGAGAAATGCGAGCTAGAGTATACTGTGTATAGCATTTCCGGCACGGTATTTTTTAGCTCGAGTATACTCGAGTTTAGCACTTATTTAGTTATTTTTAGTCATTAATTTACAAAACTTAGAATCAAATGTTCACTGGGCCTTAAATAGACGAAGCCAGCTTGCGGCGGATTGGTCAATGTAAGGGGTGTAACATAAGACTTAAAAAGAAATACAGAAATCTGTTCATTCCTGGCCACTCCGACCACCCAGAAGTCTGTACACTTGCATTGTTCATTGGACTGAGTGAGTGTTTCACACTTCTATGTGATCTGGAAGTATATATTAAAAATTATTTACAAAATTTAAAAGGCAACTTGGAAATTTGTCCATTTCCGACCACCCAGAAGTCTGAAAATTTGTCAACTTGCATTGTCATCGGGTTCTAAAAGGTGTACCAAGTTTCAGATTCCTACGTGCTCTAAAAGTATATTAAAAATCGATTGCAAGATTTGTGGACACACAGACAGAAAAGTAAGTTAAATAAAAGCTTTTAAAATAGTAATTTTGGTGATGAAAACTGTACTTTGTAGAGAGGTGTCCTCCACGGAGGTTGTTTTACTGTATTGGTGATGAAAACTGTACTTTGTAGAGAGGTGTCCTCCACGGAGGTTGTTTTACTGTATTGGTGATAAAAACTGTACTTTGTAGAGAGGTGTCCTCCACGGAGGTTGTTTTACTGTATTGGTGATAAAAACTGTACTTTGTAGAGAGGTGTCCTCCACGGAGGTTGTTGTACTGTATTGGTGAGGAAAACTGTACTTTGTAGAGAGGTGTCCTCTCACGGAGGTTGTTGTACTGTATTGGTGATAAAAACTGTACTTTGTAGAGAGGTGTCCTCTCACGGAGGTTGTTGTACTGTATTGGTGAGGAAAACTGTACTTTTTAGAGAGGTGTCCTCCACGGAGGTTGTTTTACTGTATTGGTGATAAAAACTGTACTTTGTAGAGAGGTGTCCTCTCACGGAGGTTGTTGTACTGTATTGGTGATGAAAACTGTACTTTGTAGAGAGGTGTCCTCCACGGAGGTTGTTGTACTGTATTGGTGATAAAAACTGTACTTTGTAGAGAGGTGTCCTCCACGGAGGTTGTTTTACTGTATTGGTGATAAAAACTGTACTTTGTAGAGAGGTGTCCTCTCACGGAGGTTGTTTTACTGTATTGGTGATAAAAACTGTACTTTGTAGAGAGGTGTCCTCTCACGGAGGTTGTTGTACTGTATTGGTGATAAAAACTGTACTTTGTAGAGAGGTGTCCTCTCACGGAGGTTGTTTTACTGTATTGGTGATAAAAACTGTACTTTGTAGAGAGGTGTCCTCTCACGGAGGTTGTTGTACTGTATTGGTGATAAAAACTGTACTTTGTAGAGAGGTGTCCTCCACGGAGGTTGTTTTACTGTATTGGTGATAAAAACTGTACTTTGTAGAGAGGTGTCCTCCACGGAGGTTGTTTTACTGTATTGGTGATAAAAACTGTACTTTGTAGAGAGGTGTCCTCTCACGGAGGTTGTTGTACTGTATTGGTGATAAAAACTGTACTTTGTAGAGAGGTGTCCTCCACGGAGGTTGTTTTACTGTATTGGTGATAAAAACTGTACTTTGTAGAGAGGTGTCCTCTCACGGAGGTTGTTGTACTGTATTGGTGATGAAAACTGTACTTTGTAGAGAGGTGTCCTCCACGGAGGTTGTTGTACTGTATTGGTGATGAAAACTGTACTTTGTAGAGAGGTGTCCTCTCACGGAGGTTGCTGTACTGTATTGGTGATGAAAACTGTACTTTGTAGAGAGGTGTCCTCCATGGAGGTTGTTTTACTGTATTGGTGATAAAAACTGTACTTTGTAGAGAGGTGTCCTCACACGGAGGTTGTTGTACTGTATTGGTGATAAAAACTGTACTTTGTAGAGAGGTGTCCTCTCACGGAGGTTGTTGTACTGTATTGGTGATGAAAACTGTACTTTGTAGAGAGGTGTCCTCCATGGAGGTTGTTTTACTGTATTGGTGATGAAAACTGTACTTTGTAGAGAGGTGTCCTCCATGGAGGTTGTTTTACTGTATTGGTGAGGAAAACTGTACTTTGTAGAGAGGTGTCCTCTCACGGAGGTTGTTTTACTGTATTGGTGAGGAAAACTGTACTTTGTAGAGAGGTGTCCTCTCACGGAGGTTGTTGTACTGTATTGGTGAGGAAAACTGTACTTTGTAGAGAGGTGTCCTCTCACGGAGGTTGTTGTACTGTATTGGTGAGGAAAACTGTACTTTGTAGAGAGGTGTCCTCTCACGGAGGTTGTTGTACTGTATTGGTGAGGAAAACTGTACTTTGTAGAGAGGTGTCCTCTCACGGAGGTTGTTGTACTGTATTGGTGAGGAAAACTGTACTTTGTAGAGAGGTGTCCTCTCACGGAGGTTATTGTACTGTATTGGTGAGGAAAACTGTACTTTGTAGAGAGGTGTCCTCCACGGAGGTTGTTGTACTGTATTGGTGAGGAAAACTGTACTTTGTAGAGAGGTGTCCTCCACGGAGGTTGTTTTACTGTATTGGTGAGGAAAACTGTACTTTGTAGAGAGGTGTCCTCCACGGAGGTTGTTGTACTGTATTGGTGAGGAAAACTGTACTTTGTAGAGAGGTGTCCTCTCACGGAGGTTGTTGTACTGTATTGGTGAGGAAAACTGTACTTTGTAGAGAGGTGTCCTCTCACGGAGGTTGTTGTACTGTATTGGTGAGGAAAACTGTACTTTTTAGAGAGGTGTCCTCTCACGGAGGTTGTTGTACTGTATTGGTGAGGAAAACTGTACTTTGTAGAGAGGTGTCCTCCACGGAGGTTGTTGTACTGTATTGGTGAGGAAAACTGTACTTTGTAGAGAGGTGTCCTCTCACGGAGGTTGTTGTACTGTATTGGTGAGGAAAACTGTACTTTGTAGAGAGGTGTCCTCCACGGAGGTTGTTGTACTGTATTGGTGAGGAAAACTGTACTTTGTAGAGAGGTGTCCTCTCACGGAGGTTTTTGTACTGTATTGGTGAGGAAAACTGTACTTTGTAGAGAGGTGTCCTCTCACGGAGGTTTTTGTACTGTATTGGTGAGGAAAACTGTACTTTGTAGAGAGGTGTCCTCTCACGGAGGTTGTTGTACTGTATTGGTGAGGAAAACTGTACTTTGTAGAGAGGTGTCCTCTCACGGAGGTTGTTGTACTATATTGGTGAGGAAAACTGTACTTTTTAGAGAGGTGTCCTCTCATGGAGGTTGTTGTACTGTATTGGTGAGGAAAACTGTACTTTGTAGAGAGGTGTCCTCCACGGAGGTTGTTGTACTGTATTGGTGAGGAAAACTGTACTTTGTAGAGAGGTGTCCTCTCACGGAGGTTGTTGTACTGTATTGGTGAGGAAAACTGTACTTTGTAGAGAGGTGTCCTCTCACGGAGGTTGTTGTACTATATTGTGGCATTACCTTGGGTACTGTGTGGTGTGCAGAGAAACACAGGAAGATAAATCTCCAGCCTGTTATCTCTGCCGGAGAGATAGTGAAAGGTTAGCCATAAACCAGCTCTGCAACGACTCATGTCCAACTGGGTTTAACACTGATGGCCCTTCTGATACCCTTCGCAGTGAAAACAATAGGAAGTTCCATTACAAGAAATTAAGACCTAATCCAAATAATTTATTAGTGTGTGACATTTCGGCAACAGCATTGTCACCATCATCAGACAAAAGAATAAATTGGTAAAGCACAATTTGGATAATTAAAATATATAATAATTACAGTAAAACCCCTCTATAGTGAACCCCAATGGGACAGAGCTTTTGGTTCACTATAGCCACGGTTCACTATAGCCACGGTTTGGCTATTTTTTTTTACTTTTCAAAATTTTTAGACCGCATAATTAAAGGACAGCCATACGCACAAGAAGAGACTGCCTCTTAATAGTGGTCACTTTGTATTAATTCCCATAATTGACCTATTTCCTTACATTAATACTGAATAATAATAGAAATCATTAGATGATAGATTCTTCTTATCATTAACATACATGTACCTCTATGTCTAATTTAAAAATAATGACAAATCCTAGGCAAAGTTTTATTAAATATATGTCATAATTTGTATATAGTTGTATGCCCCCCGACCCACTATGCATGTACAATGTATGATTTTCAAAGATTTAATAAAGAACAAGGTAACTGGAGGAAAGAAGTAGCAACCAAACTTAGGAAATAGGTTTAAAGCGGGCACAATTATAAATAACTTGTACAGTCAATACTTCCTGACAGAAGGCCGGACGTATCTAGTGACCGCAGAAGTTATATTAGTCGGGAAACACTCAATACTTCCTGGTAAAGCAGGACGTATCTGGTGACCAGAAGTTATAAAAGTAGAGAGACACCCCATACTTCCTGACAGAAGGCCGGACGTATTTGATAACGCGGAAGTAATTAGGGTCGAAATAACACCCGACACTCCATGACAAGATCGGCGGTATCTTCCATCAAAGCAGCCGCCGGTCCAATTAGAAAGTACCCACTAAGTAGGTCAACCAATAGGAAAAGATCATGTGACATCTCTCGACCAATCAAAAAGAAACTGAGTCTTGGTGTTAAATCGAAAAGCAAGAGTGGTCAGTTGTTCACTCGCTCTCGCCGAGTTCGGACCTAGTAGTGTTTTGGCTCCCATCTGAACAACATCTACAGTTCTTCATTCACTCCCACCGAGTTCAGACCCAGTCATCGACTCGACCCCACCAAGGTAATGTCTGCTCACTAGAGACCTCTCTCTCCGCTCATTTCATCTAAATCCAATCATCGCCATGTGATCAACTAATTAATCATCAAAAACCGCTCTGCCTTTCTCAAAAGCTTTCTTTCCTCCAACCCGTTGCCTTATATTTTCAACCATCAAGTGTCCCGGCTTATTTCCCCTGTGTGTAATCCTTTCACTCAGCCACCACGACTGCATCATCCACCACGACTGCATCATTCACCACGACTGCGTCACCACTTCAACAACCTTCAACACCAAGAGTAAGGTTTCCCAACATAGTAGAATACCACATATATATTCAAAGATATAAAATGATTTTAAAACATCATTATCACATTATATAATACAATTTTTACTTGAAAAAATGGCTCTAACACCTTGTTGCTTCAAAGCATTCTTCAAGCATTGCACCATTCAAATATAGTTAGTGTTTTTCTTCCATTTCATGTTTCCACATATTCTTCAAGGTCTAGATTTCGTTTTTTTTTTTAACCTGTCATGCAAAACATTGCTGACTTTAAAAATCACCATAGTTAATGGTATAAAAAATAATGTTTGTTTCATCACGGGACTGTTTATTTGAACTTTTTTTTTTTTTGGCCCTAAAACGTACGATCGCGATCGCGGCAAAAGTTGAGGTTGATTCCTCTTTGTAACAATTTTTAATAACTTTATATTTTATCTTTTATAATAGAAAAGTTATATTCTCTTATTTTAATATGTTCTTAACATTTTGCCTGTGTTGTTTCACTTTGAAAAGTTCTGAAAATGGCCTTTTTTTTTTTTAAGAAATAACACTTTTGTTTTTAAAATGCCTTTGTTTTATTCATTTTGGAAGCCATTGCATTTTTTATATTTCGTATTTAATGGATGCAAAGATATTATATTTAATAAAAAGTATAATGTGTAAAAATTTATACATAATACAGCAAAAATCAAAACAATGTCGCTAAATTTATTGTTTTAATTTTTTTTTTAATTAGAATTCTAAGTTCGTTATAAGCATAGTATTTTTAATAGATTTTTATCATTTTGGGACCGAAAATAGGTTCGTTATTCTAAAAATCGCAAAGTTCGTAATAACGATGGTATTTTCAATGGAATGGAATTGGGAATCGGCGTGGGTTCGTTATAAGGGAAGGTTCGTTATATCCAGGGTTCGTATTAGCGGGGTTTTACTGTATTATAATCTATAATCCAAATTGTGCTTTATCAATAGGAAATTATTTTATTTGGAAAAAAAAAAAGGTGAAAAAAAACTTCCTAAAAATGAATTCTTATATACAATAGAACAACCTCCCTGTAAAGGACAACACCTAATTGCAGAGTCAAAGTGTCCTTTAGGGAGAGGTGTCCTCTTACCGGAGAGTTGCTACAGTAGAACTACCTCCCTGTAAAGGACAACACCTAATTGCAGAGTCAAAGTGTCCTTTAGGGAGAGGTGTCATCTTACTGGAGAGTTGCTAAATTGCAAAAATGGTTATTTTGCAAATGAAAACTGTTGAGAGGTTTCCGCTAAAGGGAGGTTCTACAGTATAATCAACTTGTGGAAGCCAGAAATGGCAGATAATATGACACTACGTGTGATTGATAGCTATCAGTTAAATGTTTTCTTCTTTCTTATCTCCACTCAATCATATTATAGCTTGTAAAGCTTGTTGATGGTGTCTGCTCGTTAGTTAAATCTGAATGACATGTGTCAATGTAACTTGAATTGGTAAAATCTCTGAACTATCATGTTATAAAAATGCCTTCATAATGTGACCAAATTCTCATACATTTAAAAAAAAAAAAAAAAACCTTACTTCAGAAATTCCTTAGAAATCTCTGTGAGCTGGTGTGTGTGTGTTCTAAGACTTGAAAAAGTGGCCTAACTAAAGATGCAGAGAGGATATTCCTACCTTGGCTTCAAGGATTTGTCAGCATTCCTGGACACAACAGCAGGTTTAGACAACTAACCAATTTGTACATGTAGTTCCATTAAAGTAGCTTGATCAAAATGACAATTTGGATTATAGACATCAAATTGAACAAACCAGGTTGAAGCGATACAAATAAACTCCCCATTCATGTCTCACTATTCCCTTTATTTATCTTATACTTTTTTTAGTGGAAAAATTATAAGCAGTTGACATGATACTAAGTTTGAATAGGGAACTAAAACTCCACCTTTGCCGGTCCCAAGCACGGATGAAAAAGTAGGAGAGGGAGCAGTAACAAGTTCGCTAACAAACCTGGATTCAGCTGGCCCAGCTGATAGTACCTTGTAAGGGCTCCAGGGATACATGATGAGCAGCATTTGTACTCCATGTTAGGAGCGGCTGCACATGGCCTCTGTTCCTCATGTAAAAGGTGTCCATTTTTTTGGAGCTAAGTCGGCCTGCCACTGAGTAGTGTTCCCAGTTTTAATTACAAAGGTAGACACATTTTACTTCACCCTGTCATGATGATTGTCAAAACACCATTAAAAGTCTCAAGCTCTACAAGATTGAAACCCTAATATGATTAAGTGAAGATAAGAAAAAAGAAGATAGGGGACTAAAAATAAGAGAGGCTTATACAGTGAAATCTCTCTCCAAAGGACAAAACCAAGAGAATTATAGTCAGTTACGATGTCATCAATTCATCACAACATTCATTGATAGCGGACACATTTCTTGGACTGGCAGCCCTACTACACCACTCCTCTTCCAGGGTGGTGTCTTCTCACAATGTACCATCTACAGGACCAAAGAGGCCTCACCAGACCACCTCTTGGAATGTATGGAAGCCTCAAGACAGGACCTGTATACCAACCCTACCAAGATTTTATGTTTAATCCATGAATTCAGTCTCCATGACCTTGTATAATTATACAAGGGGATAATTCTTGAACATTTGGATGTCAACACTTAAATGTTGAATTATAAAGAGGTTACACTATATTAACTTAACCAAGTTTTGTCATGCTACTACACTTAGGATACACTTACTTCTTTATGTGACTCCATTTTCTAACCAAGTTGGAAGTCTGTGATTTACACTTTGATTGTTATATTTGTCCTCATTTATTGAATCTATGCCTAGATCAGTTGTTGAAGAAATGTCAAAGGTCCTGTTTAAGGACATACGTCATTAAGTGGTTCAATCAAAGTGACCTTAGCCCTGAGGAAAAGCCAAGGCTAATCTATTCAATAGGACCCTATCATATTACAGCAAGTAATATAATGGTCTTCTTCTTTCTTATCTCCACTAAATCATATTAGGGTATCAAGCTTGCTTGACAACCATCATGACTGGGTGAAGTAGAATGCATCTGCCTTTGTCATTAAGACTGGGAGCACTACTCAGTGGCAGGCTGACTTAGCTCCAAAATAAATGGCCGCCTCTGACATGAGGAACAGACACCATATGCAGCTGTTACTAACATGGAGTACAAACACTGCTCATCCTGTATCCCTGAAGCCCTTACAGGGTACTATCAGCCGGGCCAGCTGAGCCCAGGTTTTCTAGCGAGCTTGGGACCGGCACAGGCGGAGTTAATATAATGGTAACCTGATAAAGCACAATTTGGATTATAGATTATAATACAATAAAATAAGACCTAATCCAAATAATTTATTAGTGTTTTACGTTTCGGCAACAGCATTGTCACCATCATGAGACAAAAGAATAAATGAGGAAAAATATCACAGCAAGTTCTTAAATAGTACTGTTATCAAGTGTTTAAACAAGATAACTGTGCTGAGAACATGTAAGAAAACATGTACCTATGTTTTCCCACGTGATGCAGCGGAGCGTGACCT
The DNA here is from genome assembly GCA_030710605.1 of Cordylochernes scorpioides. Classification (NCBI taxonomy): domain Eukaryota; kingdom Metazoa; phylum Arthropoda; class Arachnida; order Pseudoscorpiones; family Chernetidae; genus Cordylochernes; species Cordylochernes scorpioides. The sequence goes on from CP092863.1 coordinate 126,690,092, forward strand.
TGGCTGCACGGGTGAGTCAGTTGTTTTGCTCTCTGTATCGATGGACATTAAAACATGGTGGCAGCGGTAACTGGATAAAATACGAACCCGTATATTGCAAAATATCGATTTTTGCGTACCTTGGAAGATAATTCAACATGGCTCAGATTCAACCTCCAGAAACTTTCGACTTCTCGACTCCCAACGAATGGCCCAAATGGAGAAAGAGATTCGAACGATACCTCGTGGTCAGTGGAATGAAGAAGAAAGTGGAGGCGGACAAGATCGATTTGTTCATGTACTTGATGGGTGACCGCGCGGATGATATATTCAGGACCTTCAAGTTCGAGAAGGAAGAAGAGGCAACGAAAATTGATTCCGTCCTCAAGGCGTTCGACAGCCACTTCTGTGTCAGAAAGAATATTATCTACGAACGTGCGAAATTTAATTCAAGAATCCAAGAGGATCGGGAGCGTGGACGAATTCATCACTTCATTGTACAAATTGGCTGATAGTTGCGAATTTGAGGGTCTTCATGAGCAGTTGATCCGTGACCGAATAGTGGTTGGAGTGAGGGACAAAGCTTTATCTGAAAGAATGCAGTTGGACAGCGAACTGACTTTGGAAAAGGCGGTGAAATTGGTTCGACAGCAGGAAGCCGTTCGACAGCAGCAAGTCGACCTGCAGCGTCCCTCAGCAAGCCAAAAGGTCAATCAGCTGAAGTTCAACTCGAAGAAACAATCACCGAAACAACAACAGCAGCCTTCGAGGAAGAAGGAGAAGTCAGCCAAAACAAGATCACGATGTCCAAAATGCGGAGGTTTCACCCACAGGGAAGGACAGGCTTGCCGTGCTGAAGGACAAAAATGTAACCTGTGTTCAAAAACTGGCCATTTTGCAAATTGCTACCCAGATAAGCAGGCGAAGACTGCGGAAGTCAAAGCTGTTTCTGAACTTGATGAAGAAATTGGTTTTCTCCTGGAGGTCTGAGCTGTGGAGGATTCATCTAATCTCGATAATGATGAAGACGAGTGCAGGAGGCGATGGACAGCAGAAATCCAAGTGAACGGGAAACAGGTGAAGTTCAAGCTCGACTCCCAGGCGGATGTTACATGTGTTCCTCTGTGTCTCTTCAAGAAGATAGTGGGACAGCAACGACTAGTGAAAAGTGATATCAACCTTAGAGCTGCTGAATTCTCCGAACTTCAGACTGTGGGTATGTTTATATCAACGCTGCGAAATGGCAATTATGAAATCAAGGAGAAGATTTATGTCATTCGTCGTTTGAGTGAACCTCTTCTGAGTCGCCGGGCATGTGAGCTCTTGAACCTGGCGAGGCGGATTGAAGTGGTTGCGACGAGAATTAACCCGATCAAGGAATTCCCTGAAGTATTTGAAGGACTGGGACAGATCGGAAACCCTTACGAAATCAAATTGAAACCTGGAGCAAAACCATATGCTGTGCATACTCCTCGACGGGTACCAATACCTTTGATGGAAAAGCTCAAAACAAGATTGGAAGAGCTCAAGAAGGCGGGAATCATAGCACAAGTTAACGTTGAGACTGAATGGTGTGCACCGACTGCGATTGCTGGTAAACCGAATGGCGACATACGACTCTGTGTGGATCTCTCAAGGCTGAACGAACATGTACAGCACGAAGTGCATCCCATGCCAGTGGTGGAGCACATGCTGGGGCAACTGGGGGAAGCAAGATTCTTTTCGAAACTGGACGCGAACAGTGGCTTTCACCAGATTCCGTTGAGCCCGGACTGCCAGCATTTAACGACCTTCATCACTCCTTTTGGGAGATATAAATACTGCAGAATGCCATTTGGAATCTCACTCGCCCCAGAGTATTTTCAGAGAGTTATGTCAATAATCTTGCAAGGCATGGACGGTGTAATGTGCCTGGACGATATCCTGATATTTGCCTCCGACTCCAAGACTCACGATCGAATTCTTCGTTTAGTGCTCCGAAAACTGAAAGAGGTGAAAGTTACACTAAACAAGGCCAAGTGTGTCTTCGGCGTGCCAAGAATTAATTTTCTTGGGCACATACTGGATGAAGACGGTATTCGACCAGATCCAGCGAAAATCGAAGCAGTGGCGAGGATGCCTGCTCCGACCGATGTTCATGGCGTAAGAAGATTTCTTGGCATGGTGAACCATCTGGGACGCTTTGTGGAAAATTTATCTGAAATTGTGGCTCCACTGAACCAGTTGTTGGTGAAAGGTCAAGACTTCGTTTGGGATTGCAGCCAGGAGCGAGCATTCCGAAAGTTGAAAGAATTGCTCACGACTCAACCCATCTTGGCAGCATACGACATCAGGAAACCAACTATGGTGTCATCCGACGCATCTTCATACGGCTTGGGAGCGGTACTGAAGCAAGAAGGTAAGAATGGAATCTGGCGACCTGTTGCTTATTCTTCTAGAACTATGACACCTACCGAAAAACGATATGCTCAGATCGAGAAAGAAGCTCTCGCAATTACATGGGCTTGCGAACGTTTTCAAGATTTCCTGCTTGGAAAGCATTTCCGAATTGAGACCGACCATAAGCCTCTCATTCCTCTATTTTCGACGAAAGAATTGAGTTCTCTGACCCCAAGACTGCAACGTTTCCGAATGCGTATGATGAGGTTTGGATTCGAAATAGTGCATATCCCTGGAAAGGAGCTGCTCGACGCCGATGCATTATCCAGACAACCACTTCTTACAACCGAGGGAGGTGAAAACGAACGGCAAACCTCAGCGCATATAAATGCAGTTCTCTCGAGTATAACCGACAAAGACGAGATGTTGACGAAGATTTTTGAAGCTCAACAAGAGGATACGACCCTGAAAGCAGTAGTCAACTACCTTGAGCAAGGCTGGCCAGATAAGAAGAAGATGTCACCGGCTCTGCTCTCTTATTGGCATGTCAAGGATGAACTCGGCGTTCAAAATGGACTACTGATGCGTAGCTGTCGTCTTGTTATTCCAGCAAGTATGAAACTGGAGATCCTAGATAAGTTGCACGCTGGGCACTTCGGGATTACAAAAACAAGACTTCGCGCACGTGAGACGGTATGGTGGCCTGGAATTTCGGAAGAGATCGCGGAAACGGTCAGAAAGTGCAGTGTCTGTATCCAGGAAGCCGTCTCAAAACATGAACCTTTGATACCAACCAACTTTCCTACACGATCGTGGCAAAAGATTGGAATGGATTTGTTCAAGTTCGAGAATAAGTGGTATCTAGTCGTCATTGACTATTATTCTCGCTTTCCTGAAATGGTTCAGCTGGATCGGCTCACAGCCAATGTGGTGGTGCGTAGTTGCAAATCCATATTTGCCCGACATGGAATACCAGAAACTGTTGCAAGCGATAATGGGACGCAATTTGGAGCTGTTCGTGAATTTGCAAATTTCGCAAGGCAGTACGGATTCACACATGTCACTTCAAGTCCTCGATTCCCGCAGAGCAATGGGATGGCAGAAGCAGGTGTGAAAATTGCTAAGTTGATCCTCAAGAAAAATCAAGACCCATCGCTTGGACTCCTGGAGTATCGATCGACCCCTTTGGAGAACGGTTACAGCCCTGCTGAGCTTCTCATGGGACGTAAACTCCGAACGACCTTGCCAATTGCACCAGAGAATCTTAATCCAAAGTTGGTGGACTCTCAGACCCTGAAAAGAAAGGAGGGGAGAAGGAGAAAGGATATGAAATCCAGATATGATCGACGCTGCGGAGCTACGGACATGGAGGAGCTATCCGAAGGTGACACGGTTTGGATTACAGATATGCGAACCTGGGGGATTGTAAAGAAGAAAGCATCGACACCAAGGTCGTATATGGTTGATACTCCAGTTCGGACTTTACGTCGAAACAGGTTCCATCTACGAAAAGGAGTTACAGTGCAATATCCAGCCGACCCATCGACGCCGACCTTTTCGAGGGAGGAACTGGTTGAAAATGAAAAGACCCCAGTTGTGGATTATCCCTCTAACGACTCAGAAGACGGCCAGATAAGAACCCGGAGTGGACGAATTGTTAAACCTGTGGATCGCCTTCATTATTAATTATATTATGCATTTAAAGTTTGTAATGTATATATATATTTCAAGTCTTAAAAAGGGGGATGTGCTGAGAACATGTAAGAAAACATGTACCTATGTTTTCCCACGTGACGCAGCGGAGCGTGACCTTGGCTGCACGGGTGAGTCAGTTGTTGTTTTGCTCTCTGTATCGATGGACATTAAAACAATAACAAATAAGGAAAAATAGTTTCATTGAAAAGTAATTTCAAGTTGTCTTAAAAAAAACATTTTTCCTTATCTGTTATCTTGTTTAAACACTTGATAACAGTACTATTTAATAACTTGCTGTGATATTTTTTCTCATTTATTCTTTTGTCTGATGATGGTGACAATGCTGTTGCCGAAACGTCACACACTAATAAATTATTCGGATTAAGTCTTATTTTCTTGTATTATAATGGTAACCTGTGGTAATCATGTGATTAGTGTTCACAAAACACTATCAATTATCACACACCAGTGACAAATGGAGCGTGTGAAAATACAATAGTGAAGTTCTGACATCAACTCTTCTCATTTCTTATCTGCACTTAATCATATCAGGGTATCAAGGTTTTCCCACTATGTACTAAGTGCAATTCTCAACCTGCAACCCCAAAACACATCATTGACTGTATTGACTCATCTATTGATGAGCTCTACTCTTCCCCGGCAGACACCCATCAAAAGTCTCAGGCTTTACAAGCTTGATACCTTAATATGTGTCAACAAGCAACTGACCGGAAATACACGTGACGTTGCAAAATTAATTTAAAATTTATTTATTTATTATTTATTTTTTTTTTATTTATCAGAGAAACGGCACCACAGAGATAACAGGTACAAGTTGTATTTGACCACGGACCACCGTTTTCGCGGAATGCTTAACAAAGACAACGTGCCAGTTATCGTTTGACCTTCGTGCTATTTATTTATTTTTTTCTTTTTTTTCTTACCCGGCAAACGAAAGATGTCCTGTCACAGATATAACCCTTCCAACGGCGACACCGATGAGAATCGGACCCCAACAACCCTCCGGGACCGGACCACAAACCCAGCCCTGGAACGGGCCATGGTGACCATAGCCCACCAGGACAATGTACTGCAGCCTCTCAATAAAATGAGCTTTACATCCCCACTTCAGCCTCATCACATGGTGGAGAGCAGTGTCGGCCCAGCACCTCAAGCCGCGAATATAAGAATCGGCTATGGTGAGACGCCTTGTTTCAAACCGGAGGAGGAAGAGATCGAAGACTACGTGGAGGAGTTCAAAACGTGGCTGACGGCGAGCAAGGTACCGAAGGGAGACTGGACGAAGGCCCTAGTAAGGCGGCTTCCACTTGACGGCCGCGAATTTATCAAGTGCAGGTTTGACCCTTCAGCCGCACTTGAAGACGTCTTGGAAGCAGTGAAACTTTGCTACCCAAGGAACGACGGCCGGGCACGTAGTAGGGGTACCGAACTGAAGAAAATGAGACGGCCCCAGTCCACGGAAGATACGGGGAAATACCTAATGAACCTCATTACGGCCCACGCGACGGCAGGTGAGTTTTCGCCGTTTGATTCAAGCAAGGAGGCATTGTGGGCATTGGCTCCGAAAGACTGCCTGCTACTGGCAGCCTCATGGAGTACCACGCGGAACCCAGAAGAGGCCGACTTCCTACAGGCGGCGAAATTCCTCGACGAGGCGGACAAATGGAACAAGGGAAGGAAGGAAGCAGGTACAACGACGAGTTGGGAAACAACTACGAGGACGGCGGAAGAATGGGAACAAAAACGAGGACAAAATCCAAGGACCGAAACGCCCATGGAGAAAGCAAGAAGATTCATGCTGCCGGACGGGACGCCAAGATGCTTCACCTGTTACCAGACGGGGCACAAAAGCAGAATTATCCAATACAGTATTAGAGCTCTGAGAAGCGGTCTGGTGGATTAAATTGGCGAAACCGCTGGGAGGGTTCACCACTGATGAGCCAAGCCCTCCCAATATATATTTTTCATCGCAGTAAGGACAGTAGAAGTTCGTTTTATGTATAAAAGAAACATTCGCGCTTTTAAATCCTTTTATTTTATATGTATAGATGGCGCGTTATTGCTTTGTGTTAATTTATTCCTAACTGGCCTTGTCTTTATAGTTTGCTGAAGAGCATTGCTCGAAGCAAATATTTGAATGTAATTCTACTGTCCTATAAGCTTATGTCCATAGTTTACTTGAAAACCATTTCTAAAATTCCATCCTTCAGTGTAGCATATAAAAGCAGAATTATCCAATACAGTATTAGAGCTCTGAGAAGCAGTCTGGTGGATTAAATTGGCGAAACCGCTGGGAGGGTTCACCACTGATGAGCCAAGCCCTCCCAATATATTTTTTTTCATCGCAGTAAGGACAGTAGAAGTTCGTTTTATGTATAAAAGAAACATTCGCACTTTTAAATCCTTTTATTTTATATATTAGGGTATCAAGCGTTGACAACCATCATGACTGGGTGAAGTAGAATGCCTTTGTCATTAAGACTGGGAGCACTACTCAGTGGCAGGTTGACTTAGCTCCAAAATAAATGGCTGCCTCTTGACATGAGGAACAGATGCCATGTGCAGCTGCTCCTAACATGGGAGTACAAACGCTGCTCATCCTGTATCCCTAGAACCCTTACAAGGTACTATCAGCCGGGCCAGCTGAACCCAGGTTTGTTAGCGAGCTTGTTACTGCTCCCCCTCCTCCTTTTTCATCCGGGCTTGGGACCGGCAAAGGCGGAGTAGTAAAAATGGTAATTTTGCAAATGAAAACTGTCCTTTGTAGAGAGTTGTCCGCTAGCGGGGTGTCCACTAAAGGGAAGTTCTACTGTATCTTTTATAGTTTTCTTTTGCAGACTCCATGACGATTCCATGTACAAGACTGTTTATCTTAATAAAAGCTTTTGTGTGTGATATTTTGTTAAAAGTATAAAAAATAAAATTGTATAAAAATGACTAATACATTAACATCTATATCTAATCTACAATAAAACTTAACCCATTATACGATAAAGCACAATTTGGATTATAGATATAAGAAAATAAGACCTAATCCAAATAATTTAATAGTGTGTGACGTTTCGGTAACTGCATTGTTACCATTATCAGACAAAAGAATAAAAGATGATGGTAATAATGCTGTTACCGAAACGTCGCACACTATTAAATTATTTAGATTTGTGGTTTTCTTGTATCTACCCATAATAATTCAACATCTACACCAGGAAGAGCACCCTTTCTTCACAGAGGGTGGAAATAAAGAGCTTTGACTGTATGTAAATAAATACTTGTGATAAAATTTGTATAGATATGAAAATTTTGTAAGTTAGTTAGTAGAGAAATAAAGGCTAATTGCCTTTAAAGTTTTGAGAATCAATTCCTTTTTAAGGATATTATTTTAACATATACCCCCTTAGAAATAAATAAAAAAATTAAACCATTGACAAGATTCCTAGATTTGAAAGAGAAACCAGAAGTGATACTGTGTCTAAAATGTCTTTCTTGAGAAAATTTACCACTACCATTTAATACTGAAACCTTGTATACGGTTGAAATTCAATCACTGCTACCACAATCAGAAAGACCAGATAGAGCTACAACCTATATATATATATGTAGTAATCCCGACCAAGCCGGCGTGGAATGTACTGGGCAGTCGTGGTCGTGGGTGCGTGATGGGATTCCCGCACGGGGACAGCAAGAGACAGAGGCAGGTCTAGATGGTAACTCCAAGAGGTAGAGGTAGACCACGGACGAAGGCAGACGAACCACGGGCGCCTCGGATGCCCTAGCCTACATCGCGGATAGAAGGGGGGGTGAGAGATCCGACCGACCGTATAACGGCGTCGCTCTGAAAACAACTACTTTTGTCCCATCTTTGGGGGGCTTATTATGGGACGCCCGCATTTGGTGGCGAGTTCTGATTGGCTCTCATAATCACGCCACCTGTCCGGCCACCTGTTGACGGGGTGATTGAACTCATTATCATAAACACCTGTTCGTCTGGTCTACCTTTACTCCTTTGTTTTATTTGTCACTTCCATTGTTACAAGTTCGATACATATCTCTATATAGATATGGGGCTACAATAAATACCAGAAGAAGGCCGTGAACTATCCAACTCAAAATATACTACATATACATATCTACATATATATTTGCATATACATACATATCTACATATATACTTACATATAAACATACGTACATACCTACTTATACATTTACATAGACACATACGTACATATCTACATATAAAATCCAACAAGTTTCTCTAGAAGAATGTGAAGTAAGGCCACACACATTATTATAAATATATTTTATCTATCATGATAAAGGTACAACTTGGATTATAGATAAAAGAATCACAAAGTAAAACAAGACCAAATTTACACATTAATTTAATTTGGAGGTTAGTGAGAAGGAGAGGTATAAACAGTTAATTTTCAACAGCCACGATCGGTGATTGAATCCAGGATTGGGCATTTTTTCTAAAGAAAAGCTACAAGGTAATAAGACCAAATCCAAATAAATTAATAGTGTGTGATGTTTCGGCAACAGCCTTCATACCATCATCAGATAAAAGAATAAATGAGAAAAATATCACAGAATGTTCTTAAATAGTACTTGATACACACTTGATAACAGTACTATTTGAGAACATGCTGTGATATTTCCTCATTTATTATGTTGTCTGATGATGGCAACAAAGCTGTTACTGAAACGTCACACACTATTAATTTATTTGGATTAGGTCTTATTTTCTTCTATCTATAATCTATAATCCAAATTGTGCTTTATCACTAAAGAAATTTTAACGTCCCCTGATTCTTTCACTAGTCCAACCCCACCAGTTATGATACAGTAAACTTTGGCTATAATGAACCAAGGCTATAGTGAACTACAGGTTGTTCCATTAGGGTTGGCTATAGAGGGGTTACAGGGTTACTACAAGGTAATAAGACCAAATCTAAATAAATAAATAATGTGTGATGTTTTGGCAACAGCATTATTGCCATCAGACAAAGTATTGAATTCCAATTATGCCTTATCACTGTATATAGGCTATAAGTTGAGAAATGACAAAAAAAAAAAAAGAAAAGTTTGAGAAAAGTTATTTACATAATTCCTATTAACCTACATAGAGTCAAGACTTGTGTAATTCCACACCCTGAAGTTGAGTATTCAGGATGGTGTCAAGTTTATAGTTATTTTTGATTTTAAAATTATCAATTTTTTTTTCTCCTCTCTCATCTCAACATTCCAGAGCTGGAATGGACATTTTCCTAGACAACCTTTTGTCATCCAATTAGGGCAGAGCCCTTGTAAGTCTATGTTGTGAATTCTAAGTATCATTCAATCACTACAAGAAAATAAGACCAAATGATCCAAAGTTTTCCTGTATATAAATTTCATATTACCATTAAATGTGATTAGCTTTAAAAATAATAATGATAACATTGCTGTTACTGGTACTATTACTATTATTCCTATATGTAGCCTACATTTCTGCTCTTTGGAGAATCTCTATAAAACAAAAAAGTCTTAATAAAGCTTTTTGTTGTTGTTGTAAAAAAGACTAAAGTTCTTAATCTTCCTTCTCTTCTTCTTTCTTATCTCCACTCAATCATATTAGGGTATCAAGCTTGTAAAGCTTGAGATTTGACAACCATCATAACTGGGTGAAGTAGAATGTGTCTGCCTTTGTCATTAAGACTGGGAGCACTACTCAGCGGCATGCCATTGACTTAGCTCCAGAAGAAATGGCTGCCTGACATGAGGAACAGACACCATGTGCAGCCGCTCCTAACATGGAGTACAAACTCTGCTCATCCTGTATCCCTGGATTAGGAGCCCTTACAGGGTACTATCAGCCGGGCCAGCTGAGCCCGATTCTTTAGTGACCTTGTTACTGCTCCTCCTCCTCCTTTTTCATCCGGGCTTGGGACCGGCAAAGGCGGAGTTAAAGTTCTTAATAAAGGTATTGGTTGAATGATATGATAAGGTACAATTTGGATTATAGATTATAGCTACAAGAAAATAAGACCTAATCCAAATAATTTAATAGTATGTGACATTTTGGCAACAGCATTGTTACCATCATCATGAGACAAAAAAATAAATCATTTCTTCTTTTAACATTTATTTATTCGTCATCATTTATTCTTTTGTCTCATGATGGTGTATAACAATGCTGTTACCCAAACGTCAAGCAGTATTAATTTATTTGGATTATGTCATATTTTCTTTTATAGCTATAATCTATAAACCAAATTGTGCTTTATCATATCATTCAATCAATACCTTTATTAAGACCTTTAGTCTTTTATACAACAACAACAAAAAGATATTAAGTCTTATACAGATTCTCCAATCAGAAATGTAGGGTACATACAGGAATAACAGTAATAGTACCATAAGGCACAATTTGGATTATAGTACCAATAATAAGCAATGTTATTATTATTATCTATATATATAAAATTGAATGTCTGTCTGTCTGTTTGTTTGTTTGTTTGTTTGTTTGTACTCTATAGATTCAAAAACCATACATCCAATCGCCGTGAAATTTTGGGATATTATTAGGTATATCACCGGGAAGGTTTTTGAAAAATAATTTCATGAATATCTTGAATAACCTTAGAGTTACTTGCAGATTTGTAGATTTAACTCGCAAGCAGCGCCCCCATTGTGACGATGATAACAAGTTTTCTTATCACTAAGTTTGTTATCTTAAATATTATTTATCAAAAGTAAGATTATCTCAGGATGACACGGCAATGTGACACGGGAAAAAATGTTCACTAGATAAAACTATGATTTTCTATATGATATAAAAAGCCAACAATGAAGAGTGAATGTAATATAAAAGCCAACAATGAAGAATGAATGTAAGATAAAAAGCTAACAATGAAGAGTGAATGTAAGATAAAAAGCCAACAATGAATAGTAAATGTAATATAAAAAGCCAACAAAGAAGAATGAATGTAAGATAAAAAGCCAACAATGAAGAGTAAATATAATATAAAAAGCCAACAAGGAAGAGTGAATGTAAGATAAAAAGCCAACAATGAAGAGTAAATGTAATATAAAAAGCCAACAGAGTGAATGTAAGATAAAAAGCCAACAATGAAGAGTGAATGTAATATAAAAAGCCAACAATGAAGAATGAATGTAAGATAAAAAGCCAACAATGAAGAGTGAATGTAATATAAAAAGCCAACAATGAAGAATGAATGTAAGATAAAAAGCCAAAAATGAATAGTGAATGTAAGATAAAAAGCCAACAATGAAGAGTAAATGTAATATAAAAAGCCAACAATGAAGAATGAATGTAAGATAAAAAGCCAACAATGAAGAGTAAATATAATATAAAAAGCCAACAATGAAGAGTGAATGTAAGATAAAAAGCCAACAATGAAGAGTAAATGTAATATAAAAAGCCAACAGAGTGAATGTAAGATAAAAAGCCAACAATGAAGAGTGAATGTAATATATAAAGCCAACAATGAAGAATGAATGTGAGTTAAAAAGCCAACAATGAAGAGTAAATCTCTATATATATATATAAAAGTCAATTTCTGTCTGTCTGTCTGTTTCGCGATAAACTCAAAAACTACTGAACCAATTGGTACCATATTTTGCATGTCGCTTTTTATAAACCTGAGGAAAATTTTCGGCTGCATTTTGATTAGTATTTTTGGCTATTTCTTTTTTTTTCATTTGAAGAACTTTTTTTACGCGGACTAATCTGGAATGGAATGAATACCTAAATATGGCCATTTTTTTAAGCATCGGTGGTTCAGTGGTAGAATGCTCGCCTGCCACGCGGGCGGCCCGGGTTCGATTCCCGGCCGATGCATTTTTTTTTTTTTACAATTTTTAAAACTCTTTTATATTATCTTATATATATAAAATTGAATGTCTGTACTCTATAGATTCAAAAACCATACATCCAATCGCCGTGAAATTTTGGGATATTATTAGGTATATCACCGGGAAGGTTTTTGAAAAATAATTTCATGAATATCTTGAATATCTTTAGAGTTATTTGCAGATTTGTAGATTTAACTCGCAAGTAGCGCCCCCATTGTGACGATGATAACAAGTTTTCTTATCACTAAGTTTGTTATCTTAAATATTATTTATCAAAAGTAAGATTATCTCAGGATGACACGGCAATTTATTTGCGACAAGAATAATGATACAATTCCAAGGCGAAGATACTATTCCTTTAACTTCCAATTACCGAGGGAACCAATTAATATTGATTTTATTCAACTTATCGAGTATTTCTCAAGGGACCGGGAAAAAATGTTCACTAGATAAAACTATGATTTTCTAATGTAGAAAATTAGGAAAGACAAAATTCAGGTTGACAAGGCACACAGGGACCGGGAAAAAATGTTCACTTTATCGAGAGATTCAAATTTACGAGTTTCAAATTATCAAAATGTATCTTTTTTATTTTTTAATAAGTTTTTAGAGAATTGTTTTAACAAATGTTCGCTAGACAAACCTTTACTTGGGTAAAACCCCGGGCCAAGCCGAGTACGTTTTATAAGTTTAAAGAGAATTGTTTTAACAAATGTTCGTTAGACAAACATTCACTCGGGTAAAACCCGGGCGAAGCCGGGCGGGTCCGCTAGTTATTTTTAAAAGCTTACCACATTTAATGGTAATAATGAAATATATATACAGGGGAAAACTTAATTAAGACAATCAAGCTAATAAATAGTCTGGGTAAATTGGAGGAAAAGAAATTTCTTATATCTGGATTTACCACAGAGTCTCTGTAAATGAAAAAAAAAAAAAAAACAGTAAAAGCTAATTACATTTAATATTAATAGTGAAATCTAAAAATTCAGTCTTTTATACCTTCTACTGAGAGATATGCAAAAAAGGAATGAGAAAATTGAGGGATGAATTTTTTTTTTTCAAATTCAAGTTGTTGAAGTAAATAGAGGTTGGTTGGGATAAAAGTGTGTGAAAGAGAAAGGCTTTATTATAAAATAAATAAAACTTACCACGTAAGGAGAAAGGTTTTATGAAGCTTTTGTGTTTTATCAGCACTGAGATAAGAGGGAAGAAAGCTTTGGGAGAGATAAAGAGGCAGTTCAATACAAAATAATCCCTTGAATCAATATTAAAGCAAAAAACATTTGGTCTTCCAGGAAAACATTTCTTTTTTAAACATTTATTATTTACATATCTCTCTAGCTTTTTGGGCATAAAAGCTAGATCGATTTGTAAATAATAAATGTTTTAAAAGATAAGGCACAATTTGGATTATAGATTATAAACACAAGGTAATGAGACCAAATCCAAATAAATAAATTGTGTGCGATGTTTTGGTGACAGCATTATCATCTTTTGTCTGAAGATAGTAACAACGCTGTTACAGAAATGTCACACACTATTTATATATTTGGATTTGGTCTTATTACCTTGTGTTTAAATGTTTAAAAAAGAAACTATCCCTGGAGAGCTAAATGTTTTTTTACTTTGATAAAGAGACAGTGTTGCCTTCAGCAGCAACAGCCAATGTTGCAACAGGAAATGGTGGAGTCTTCTTATCAACAAGATTTATGATGAAAGGTTAAAAAAAAAGATAGTCAGATATGGAACCTGTCTTTATGATAAGGTACAATTCAGATTATAGATAAGAAACACAGTAATAAGACCAACTCCAAATAAATAATATGTGAGGCTAATGATAAGATACAATTTGGATTATAGATTATAAACACAAGGTAATAAGACCAAATAAATAGTGTGTGACGTTTCTGTAAATGTTGTTACCATCTTCAGACAAAAGTACTGAATGAATACTTTACTTCAGTACTTATTCTGAAGATGGTAACAACGATGTTACCGAAAGGTCACACACTATTTATTTGGTCTTATTACCTTGTGTTTATGTGTTGTAGTGCTGTTACCAAAACCTCACATATAACTTACTTATTTGGAAGAGATCTTGGTACCTTGTGTTTCAAACCTATTCATTACTCTTTTATTATCCCTAGTACAGGTGGTGCAGGCCATGATATTCATGGTGGGTAGAAGTTGTAGACTGCTTTTACTGTAAGTACACCACATGTCTATGTATGTGAAAAGCAGTTTGAATTTTGCACTTAAAAGTGTGCTAGAGCCCCGTTAGGTTACTTGCATTGGTTGGTGGTGGAGTTGGACTTTTGCAAGAATTGGGGGCCATTGAAGCATTTTTTTTTATCAGAAAAAAAGTGCCCAATGCAGGAATCGAACCTGGGTCATATCAGCCAAAACCAACGGTTTAGACCACCCATCCACCGACCCCCTTATTCATTACTAAGCTATGCCTTATAAAATAAATTACTTTTGATGATAGGGACAAACTACAGTTGAGTAATCTTATGGAATGGGGTGTAGCTTTCATTGATCATAATACAATGATCTAAGCACACTTTGGTGAAAGTCTGACTTTGCTTACAAACTACAGTAGTTGGGATATGTAAATTAGCAGAAATATGCAGATGGAGGCCGTGCAAATTGATGGCACTATTAATAAAGCACTTTTGTGTAATGACCACATCCTACATAAAATCCAATACCTTTATTTAGGCTATAAAGAGACAAAGGTCGCCTCTCCCGTCAAAATAGACGTCAAAACTAGACGCCATCTCTTTATATCAATATCCTCCCGGCAAAATTTCCATCTTTATTTAGGCTGTTAGTATTATATACACATCCTTCCTGACAGATACAGCAAATGTGGAGAAAGATAACCAAATTTACAAAGATTTTGAAATATGAACATATTTACATACATCTTACAACAAAACTTGTGATGTTTCAGTAACAGCATTGTTACCATCTTCAGACAAAATTACTGAATGAGAAAATATATCAAAGCAGGTTTTAAGTAGTTACTGTTATCAAGTGAGTGAACAAGATAAGCAGGGAGCGATAAGAAGAAGATAGTTTTCTAAGAGAAGCCTAAAATATATTATTCTAAGAATTATATGTTTAAATAAAAAGGCATATATTGGATCAAAATATCATTTATTTATTTTACCAATATTTCAGTTGGCTGAACGCCAACCTTTATCAAGGTATTATAACATTTTAAAGTGAGTCAGAATTATATGTGGAAAAAAAAAAAACACTTTTTTTGGATGTATTTAAAAGTTTATCTGTAAATAAACCTTAGGTGTACACTATTTAAGAACATGCTGTGATTATTTTTTCTCATTTATTCTTTTGTCTGATGATGGTAACAATGATGTTACTGAAATGTCACATACTATTAAATTATTTGGATTATTTTCTTGTATCTATAATCCAAATTGTGCCTTTATCAATGATTATATTTATTCCTTAACCAAGTTATCTATGCTTCAGAGGTGGTAAGGCCAAGTATTTTGTAGCGAGGCTAGTCATGTGATGTGTTCGGAAACTTACTGATAGTGTGTGAGATCTACTTTTAGCATGTTTAAAATAAATGGCCTTGGGATAGCCGGAGCTCCAAGTGGCCTGGTGACTATCATCTCCCTCAGACACCATCAACTAATATATTAACCTACAAGAAAATAAGACCTAATCCATAAAATTAATAGTGGGTGACATTTCAGTAACAGTGTTGCTACCAAAATGTCACACACAATTTATTTGGATTAGGTCTTATTTTCTTGTAGCTATAATCTATAATTCAAATTGTGCTTTATCGTACATACTATATGATCTTCAATCAATCACTTCAATGATCAATCACTCCCCAAATCTACTCCTTTGACTAACTCCTCCTTTGCCGGTCCCAAGCCCGGATTTAAAAGGAGGAGGGGGAGCAGTAACAAGCTCACTAACAAATCTGGGCTCAGCTGGCCCAGCTAATAGTACCCTGTAAGGGCTCCAGGGATACAGGATGAGCAGCAGTTGTACTCCATGTTAGGAGTGGCTGTACATGGCGTCTGTTCCTCATGTCAGAGGTGGTCATTTCTTTTGGAGCTAAGTCAGCCTGCCACTGAGTAGTGCTCCCAGTCTTAATGACAAAGGCAGACACATTCTACTTCACCCAGTCATGATAGTTGTCAAGCTTTACAAGCTTGATACCGTAATATGATTGAGTGGAGATAAGAAAGAAGAAGATATGTCACTAGCCGAATGACCCGGGCAACGCCCGTGTTTTACCAGATTGAATGTTTTGATTCAAATACTATTTGTTACAATTATGAATTGGTGCCTTAAATAAATGCATATGTTAGTTAATAACTATAGCCTATGTGCTTTATCTGTCTATGTACTGTTGGCTTCCGTAGGCATCTCTTACTGGGAAAGAGAAAGAGGGGATTCCATTTGGTTATTAACTAATATATGCATTTATTTAAGGAGCGACCCGCTCTAACACAATAGTTACAAAAACGAAAAAGCGAGTGTGGGGGGGGGGGGGGGCAAAGGTGGCGTGATCGTAGCCAACCAATAGGAGGGCGCCATTCCAAAAAAAAAGCAAACGGTGACAGAGACGAAAACTGATTAAGAGATGAAGAATGACGCTCGTAACTGTATATAGAATGCTACAGCATTATTCCAATTTTGCTTCCATCAAGTAATCCAAACAAGAATTTTACATCAGTACGGGTGCTAGAGTGGATGGTAGTGAGAGATTGGATAATCACAAAAAGGGGCGGTGTCAGGATTAGTGTTGATATGCTTAACCCTAATCTATAATTTAAATGTTTACAAGCCATTATTAGCATACAAGCCAAGCCCAGATGAAAAAGGAGGAGGGGAGCAGTAACAAGCTCACTAACAAACCTGGGCTCAGCTGGCCCGGCTGATAGTACCCTGTAAGGACTCCAGGGATACAGGATGTACTCCATGTTAGGAGCGGCTGGCTGTACATGGCATCTGTTCCTCATGTCAGAGGCGGCCATTTCTTTTGGAGCAAAGTCGGCCTGCCACTGAGTAGTGCTCCCAGTCTTAATGACAAAGGCAGACGCATTCTACTTCACCCAGTCATGATGGTTGTCAAACAGACACCATCAAGGGTCACAACTTGATACCCTGATATGATTGAGTGGAGATAAGAAAGAAGAAGAAGACAAGCCATTATGAGGTTAGTTAAGTTCTGCAAATGCTGCACATGACTAATACAGAGCAGGAGGGACAAGCACCAGTTCTGTCCTCCCAAGAGAACAACAGTCTTTGATTTCCAAACTTAAGTCTGGTAATCTAAGGACAATGACTTTCCAGAATGGTTGCAGGGTTTTCCCACTATGTACTAAGTGCAATTCTCAACCTACAACCCCAAAACACATTATTGACTGTATTGACTCATCCATTGATTAGCTTTACTCATCCCTAGCAGACACCAAGCTTTACAAGCTTGATACCCTTATATGATTGAGTGGAGATAAGAAAGAAGAAGTTCAGTTTGGTTTAAATTAGGATAGGTTAGTTTATAAGATCAATTAGTATAGGTCAAGATTGGTCAGTTTAGGTTCAGACTAGATTTGGTCTTCTTCTTCTTTCTTATCTCCACTCAATCATATTAGGGTATCAAGCCTGTAGAGCTTGAGACTTTACAACCATCATGACTGGGTGAAGTAGAATGCGTCTGCCTTTGTCATTAAGACTGGGAAAACTACTCAGTGGCAGGCCAGACTTAGCTCCAAAAGAAATGGCCGCCTCTGAAATGAGGAACAGACGCCATGTACAGCCGCTCCTAACATGGAGTACAAACACTGCTCATCCTGTATCCCTGGACTAGGACCCTTTGCAGGGTACTATCAGCCGGGCCAGCTGAACCCAGGTTTTTTAGTGAGCTTGTTACTGCTCCCCTGGGACAGGCAAAGGCGGAGTTAGATTTGGTCTAAGGTTAGCAAATCAGCAACCTAAATCCAGAGACCTTCCCTAAAAAAAAATAACTTCTTTTAAAAACACTATTTGTCAAATATATTATTTATTCAAGGTAATAAGACTAAATCCAAATAAATAAATAGTGTGTGATATTTAGGTAAGTGTTGTTACCATCTTCAGACGAAAGTAGTGATTGAGAAATTATACCACAGCATGTTTTAACTAGTTACTGTTATCAAGTGTGTAAACAATATAGCAGATAAGAAGAAGATAGTTTTCTGAGAAACACACTTAATGGTAACTGGTTCAAAATCACATTAATAGGTACCGCTCAGCAAGAGCAACCTAGTCCATGATAATTGAAACAGTGAATATTATGTGAAGGTTATTCACATATTAAACAAATTTTGACGCAGGATTCAATCCCGGTTCATGACTGTCGGGAATTGAGCGTGTTACCCTCTCATACACCGACGTGGTAACAACACTGTTACGGAAATGTCACACACTATTTATTTATTTGGATTTGATCTTATTACCTTTTGTTTATAATCTATAATCCAAATTGTGCCTTATTAT
Source organism: Cordylochernes scorpioides (assembly GCA_030710605.1). NCBI lineage: Eukaryota > Metazoa > Arthropoda > Arachnida > Pseudoscorpiones > Chernetidae > Cordylochernes > Cordylochernes scorpioides. The sequence goes on from CP092863.1 coordinate 126,708,560, forward strand.
ATTATTTATTGCTAATATTATAATCTCTTCTGTAAAATTATAAATAAAAGACAATTCACTGAGGGAAGAGTTTCTTTTATATATAACGGCAATACAAGTTTTTTCTGGCTCAACAGCCCTTCCCTCAGCAAATTTGTCTTTTATTTACAACATTATTTACTGCCTGATATTTGGTTAAGGAAATGGTGTTGATCTTGTTTAATTGGCAGATGCTCAAGTGTTAATTGCATCAAGTTTTGCTATATGTTGTCATAGTATTCATTTTCCTAGTATTTGACATAAAATATATCTGAAAATTGCAAAACAGGAATTGACATTCCAAGATTCTATATAAAAATAAAATGTTCTACCATTACCAAAGGTATATGATGGAATTGATTATAATTTAATTATAAATTTATCATATTTTTTTGTAAATAAAGTATATTAAAAAAAAATTAACGTAGCATTTGTATATTTTTAGAAATAATTGATATATCACAATTCCTAAAAATAAAAATATGGAATGCAAATATAAATGGTTTCAATGAAATTAAAATGAGAGCTATTTAATGATCAAGGAAAACTTCGTCTGCCATTTATTTTCAAGTAACCTAAATAAAAGACAGCGTGTCTCTCTCAAGTCTTACTTACTTCAATATAAATGTTAAAATTTTAAACGTGTATATAAATTTACGGAAGTAAATATTGCAAAAAGTTAGTAATGCAACAGGTGTAAAAGTTAATTATATATCAGGCGCACTTTTTGTTTTCAAACCAATAGATAAGGTAAAAAAACTTAGGAATCGGTGTTGCCGATCTTTTTTTTTTTTTTTTTTTGAATTTTTTTTTAAATCATGAATAAAAATATAAAACATTTGTATTTTTGCTCAGAAATAAAAATTGACACGAAAATCAGATAATTTTAAATATAATTAATATATTCATTGTTATATTTATATATAAAGGAAACCCTCGTGGAATAAAATTGAGGTTCTTAGAAGCAACTTTGGGAGAAACAAGGAGAAGAATTTAAAACAATGTGGTAAGATAAATCTTGAAAATATATATGTTATTTCCAGAAATAGTTTAGTTAAATTTACTGTGCTAATTATGCGCTGAAGCTTAAGCTATGGCAAATTTGAAATCGTCAGAGCTCAAAATTGTAAAAAGAAAAGTAATGAATTTGAATTTTTGTAATATTTAAGCTACACGGTGGGTAAGATTAACTTGAGATTTGGCATAGAACATTAAATTTATAGAAGATAGCTTAGTGAGTGTTAACATGATTTAAAAAAAAAACAACAATAATTAAAGGTAATAAGATTTTTTAAAAGGACTTATCTGGATCTGTGAAATAAAAAAAAAATTATCAGAAGTGTATTGTGTAATAACCCGATAAAGACGGAGAAATTTCTTGAAAGATTTTGAGAAAAAAAAATTAACAATGAATTTTTCTGAAATAAAAATATTGGCAAAATTAAAAAAAAAAAGAAATATATGAAATATTGGAGCATTGGGTATTTGAATATTTGAATGCATCTTCTTAAATACAAGCTAAACTTTAAGAATGTATTTCGAAATTAAATTCTCAAAATTGAGAAGAGAATGATTTTTCTCTAAATCGGTGTACCTAGCGCCATCTAGTGAGTAAATTTGTAACTACTAGGAATAAATGCAGCACAAACACCGATAAACATTGTAATTTATTAAACACTGCCTATTTATTTTTATTATTTATTTATATAATATATAAATAAATTCTAAAATATACCTCTAGTTCTATTTATAAACTTCCCAACCAAGAAAATGATTTTCCCATGTCTATTTAGTTTATTCCAATTTTGTTCAGGGAGATTTTACACATTTCACAAAATAACCTCGCATTATATACGGGCTTAAACAACAAGATATTCATTTAAAAAGGGCATAAAAATTTTTCCATTTCATAAGTACATCAACATTTTTTTTTTTTTTTTTTTATGTTACATATATGTGAATTGCAATAGATTTATATAGCTTTAATTCCCTCTCTAGAAACATGACAATTTTTAGCTATTTTACCTGTGATATAGAAATTGCGTGAAATCATGTATATTATGTCCTTTTTTGTATGTATACTATGGTGAAAGTAAAAGTGAATTAAGCAAGTATTGTTGTAGGGTAATTTCAATATTACATAAATTCAGCTTTACAAATGTATTATTAAAATACAAAAAGAAGTTCAAACAAGCTAACTAAAAATGTGAAAAGTTTTAGCCTTTACTTAAAAAAAAAAATACTTTGTCAAAACAACATTAATTTCACAAATTTATTTACTAATCTCAAAAAGTTTGTTGAGACCTAATCTACAATTTGTGGCCAAAAGTATCTTTATTTCGCTAGAAAGTCCCATCACGGAGTATCACAAGTCAAGTGTGCTCAGACATGTCTATAAATCTTGAGGTAACACACGACTTGTACCGAGGACTCTGCTACTTTTGCTTCATATATCCAAAAGCATCACATATCTCCCTTTGAAAATATATTAAAACAAGGCATTTTTATCAGAACGTAAAGGTGTAAAGGTGATGATGAAGAATGACCAGTTTTGGCAAATTCATACAAAAGCCAACCTGTATACCATGGTTTCAGGCTATGGCTTTAAACAATACGGTGGCGGCTTCGGTTTCATAACATCCTATTAGAGAGTTTCAAAGGGAGAGGTGACGCCTTTGGTACGTAAATCCCACAGCTTTATGTCGTAATATGTTAATCATCCATCTGTACTCTGATAATTAAACAAAAAATAAGAAAGATCAAATATGCGAAATAAACTCTGAGAGAAAAATTACAAAAACTATAACAAGACTCAGAACAATACACTATAAAGGAATGACAATACATCCAGATGGCACAAGAACCAACAATTGTCCTGGTGTGGAACTAACACCTACTCACATATTCTCATGTCCAGCAATGGCTGCAGCCTTGCAGAAAATTGACATGGACCCAGTACAGCAAACACCCAAGATGGTGGACATTGCTGTAATAGAGATGTATGGAGATATCTGAAGCTCTTCATTGGACACGACAACAACAACAATACAGTATACACACCCAAGATAGAGGACATTGCTGTGATAGAGATGTATGGATATATCTGAAGCTCTTCATTGGACACGACAACAACAATACAGTATACACATCCATGATAGAGGACATTGCTGTGATAGAGATGTATGGATATATCTGAAGCTCTTCATTGGACACGACAACAACAATACAGTATACACATCCATGATAGAGGACATTGCTGTGATAGAGATGTATGGAGATATCTGAGACTCTTCATTGGACACGACAACAACAACAATACAGTATACACACCCAAGATAGAGGACATTGCTGTGATAGAGATGTATGGATATATCTGAAGCTCTTCATTGGACACGACAACAACAATACAGTATACACATCCATGATAGAGGACATTGCTGTGATAGAGATGTATGGAGATATCTGAGACTCTTCATTGGACACGACAACAACAACAATACAGTATACACACCCAAGATAGAGGACATTGCTGTGATAGAGATGTATGGATATATCTGAAGCTCTTCATTGGACACGACAACAACAACAATACAGTATACACACCCAAGATAGAGAATATTGCTGTGATAGAGATGTATGGAGACACCTGAGGCTCTTCATTGGACACGACAACAACAACAATACAGTATACACACCCATGATAGAGGACATTGCAGTGATAGAGATGTATGGATATATCTGAAGCTCTTCATTGGACACGACAACAACAACAACAATACAGTATACACACCCAAGATAGAGGACATTGCTGTGATAGAGATGTATGGATATATCTGAAGCTCTTCATTGGACACGACAACAACAACAATACAGTATACACACCCAAGATAGAGAATATTGCTGTGATAGAGATGTATGGAGACACCTGAGGCTCTTCATTAGACAACAACAACAACAATACAGTATACACACCCAAGATAGAGGACATTGCTGTGATAGAGATGTATGGATATATCTGAAGCTCTTCATTGGACACGACAACAACAACAATACAGTATACACACCCAAGATAGAGAATATTGCTGTGATAGAGATGTATGGAGATATCTGAAGCTCTTCATTGGACACGACAACAACAACAATACACACCCAAGATAGAGAATATTGCTGTGATAGAGATGTATGGAGACACCTGAGGCTCTTCATTGGACACGACAACAACAACAACAATACAGTATACACACCCAAGATAGAGAATATTGCTGTGATAGAGATGTATGGAGATATCTGAGACTCTTCATTGGACACGACAACAACAACAATACAAAAAGAGAGATTAAGAGGAACGTGGTAAGTTTCTTTATTAAGCAGTATACGAGCTTTCGGACGTCAGCCGTCCTTCATCAGGTATTGACATGAATGAGAAGGAGATGCTATATTTATAAGCGACAGTTTAGCATAAAAATATTAAACAAGAAATAAAAGATTAAAAAGATTTGAGATTTGCATGCCAGTAATAAAAATATTTAAAAGTGTACAATATATAGATTTAAGAAAATCTGCATACCTAGGATGAAGGGAAAAAGGCGGAAAACTAGAGGCGAAGACAAAAGCAAGAATAAAAATAAAAATAAGAATATAAACGAGAATATAAAAAACAGCGGAATAAAGATAAAGTTAAAAGTTACGAAGGAGGTGTATCTGTTGGTATAGAATAAAAAGCAGAATATTGGGGCGGGAGGTCAATCTTTCTGTTGAGGCTGGGTGTAGTATTGGAGACAAGGGCTTCGAGAACTAAGCGTTGGTATTTATTTGCTATATCGCTATAAACGGGGGTTGTATTGTCGAGATTGAAGGAATGTCCGGATTCGGCGATATGTTGGTATATGAGCGATTTTTTGTCTTTCGAGCGGATGTTGCGGGCGTGTTCACTGGCTCTGATGGCGATTGTTCGGCCTGTTTCTCCAATATAGCATAAATCGCAATCATTACAAGGAATTTTGTAAACGGCGTTAGAAAAGGATTGGGGGTTACGTTTGGCGGAGCTTTTTGTGATTGGATGTCGTAGGAAGGTGTAAAGGGAAGGTGTGCACTTGTAAAGAGTGCGAATGCCGAATTTACGTAAAAAGGAACCAATACCGGAATTCGTGGTGGAGTATGGGAGGACGCAGGTGCTTTTAAATAAAGGAGGTGTGGTTCTTTTTTGATTGGGTGTGAATACACCCATATCTACACGTATCTACACCCACTGTTCCCTCCCTTTCTTAAAAAATATCGAGAGGCGCACGGTCTACTCGCATCTCTTGTCCGCGGGCTATCCACGCAGTTTTATCGACCGACATTTTTTCACACCCAATCAAAAAAGAACCACACCTCCTTTATTTAAAAGCACCTGCGTCCTCCCATACTCCACCACGAATTCCGGTATTGGTTCCTTTTTACGTAAATTCGGCATTCGCACTCTTTACAAGTGCACACCTTCCCTTTACACCTTCCTACGACATCCAATCACAAAAAGCTCCGCCAAACATAACCCCCAATCCCTTTCTAACGCCGTTTACAAAATTCCTTGTAATGATTGCGATTTATGCTATATTGGAGAAACAGGCCGAACAATCGCCATCAGAGCCAGTGAACACGCCCGCAACATCCGCTCGAAAGACAAAAAATCGCTCATATACCAACATATCGCCGAATCCGGACATTCCTTCAATCTCGACAATACAACCCCCGTTTATAGCGATATAGCAAATAAATACCAACGCTTAGTTCTCGAAGCCCTTGTCTCCAATACTACACCCAGCCTCAACAGAAAGATTGACCTCCCGCCCCAATATTCTGCTTTTTATTCTATACCAACAGATACACCTCCTTCGTAACTTTTAACTTTATCTTTATTCCGCTGTTTTTTATATTCTCGTTTATATTCTTATTTTTATTTTTATTCTTGCTTTTGTCTTCGCCTCTAGTTTTCCGTCTTTTTCCCTTCATCCTAGGTATGCAGATTTTCTTAAATCTATATATTGTACACTTTTAAATATTTTTATTACTGGCATGCAAATCTCAAATCTTTTTAATCTTTTATTTCTTGTTTAATATTTTTTATGCTAAACTGTCGCTTATAAATATAGCATCTCCTTCTCATTCATGTCAATACCTGATGAAGGACGGCTGACGTCCGAAAGCTCGTATACTGCTCAATAAAGAAACTTACCACGTTCCTCTTAATCTCTCTTTTTATATTCCAAACGTGGCTTATCATGTCTGATCCCAACAACAATACAGTATACACACCCAAGATAGAGAATATTGCTGTGATAGAGATGTATGGAGACACCTGAGGCTCTTCATTGGACACGACAACAACAACAACAACAATACAGTATACACACCCAAGATAGAGAATATTGCTGTGATAGAGATGTACGGAGACATCTGAGGCTCTTCATTGAACACGACAACAACAACACAATACAGTATACACACCCAAGATAGAGAACATTGCTGTGATAGAGATGTATGGAGACATCTGAGGCTCTTCATTGTACACGACAACAACAACAACAATACAGTATACACACCCAAGATAGAGAACATTGCTGTGATAGAGATGTATGGAGACATCTGAGGCTCTTCATTGAACACGACAACAACAACACAATACAGTATACACACCCAAGATAGAGAACATTGCTGTGATAGAGATTTATGGAGATATCTGAAGCTCTTCAATGGACACGACAACAACAACAATATAGTATACACACCCAAGATAGAGAACATTGCTGTGATAGAGATGTACGGAGATATCTGAAGCTCTTCATTGGACACAACAACAACAACAATACAGTATACACACCCAAGATAGAGGGCATTGCTGTGGTAGAGATGTACGGAGACATCTGAGGGTCTTCATTGGACACAACAACAACAACAATACAGTATACACACCCAAGATAGAGAACATTGCTGTGATAGAGATGTACAGAGATATCTGAAGCTCTTCATTGGACACAACAACAACACAATACAGTATACACACCCAAGATAGAGAACATTGCTGTGATAGAGATGTACGGAGATATCTGAAGCTCTACATTGGACACAACAACAACACAATACAGTATACACACCCAAGATAGAGGACATTGCTGTGATAGAGATGTACGGAGACATCTGAGGCTCTTCATTGGACGCGACAACAACAACATCCCTCTGTAGCTAGCTCGGAGTCACGGTGCGAAAGTCGCCAACTGCCCGGTTTATCTTCTGACTTATTGACCATTTGTTGACATCCAACTGATTAGATGTCGCCAGGCTGTTTTTTGGTAAGGTTCTTCAATGGTTCTTGATTGGATGTGTTGGTTTTAAGTTTCAGTCTGGAATCTTTGGAGATGGAAAAATGGGCGGTAGTCGACTGTTTGATTCTCTTTGTGACAATGCTAGCAGAAGTTGTATTTAGAAATTCCAAGTTCCAAAATAACTTTATTAGATATCACACAAAAAGAGCAATCTAGCTTATGTTATTTACAACAATAAATAATATGTTAAGAAACAAAATGTTAACGCGGGATTCAATCCCAGTTCATGACTGTCGGGAATCGAGGGTGTTACCTGTGTTGTTATCCAAGACGGGGCAAGATTAACTAAGCATTAGTTTATTTCCTATATTATATTATATCTGTCATATACAAGTCAAAAGAGATCACTAGCAGAGTATTATTCCTTTTGGTTTCCAGAGCTCAACATTCTATGTGCCTAATACTCTGCACATCTCCTCCCTTATCTTTACAGGAACCTTCGAGGTATCTTGACTGCCCTTCCATATCTTGTATGCACGGCTGGCATTGAAGGGAGGCTCTTCTCTGGATCCTGGTCTTGGTTGTCCCTCTGCATCCTTCCATCTCTTGTAGATGAGGCCGTTGGTGTAGGGCAATCCTCCTCGGTCTCTTGCTCCTGGTCATCCTCAGAAGCATCCATGGTACTTCCCATTTTTGGTAGAGGTGGGGAGTTTGTACCCAATAGGAACGCGGTTCTTCGGATTTGTGAAGAACTTTTCTCCTTTTACTCTTTGATCTCTAACCCAAACGCTGTCCCCTTGTTGAAGCGGAGGCAAGCTATGTACATCGTGTCGTTTATCATATAGGCGCTTCTGGTTGATCACCCTCCTTTTCTCTCTTTCTTGCAAAGCTTCTGAGTCCAAGTACCTTGGCATCAGTGATGATTCTATTGCTGGAACAGAGGTCCTAAGGCGTCGTCCCATTAATAGTTCAGCTGGACTATAACCACTTTCCAGGGGCATCGTTCTATATGCTTGAAGAGTCAGATAGCAATCTTCTTCTTTCTTAAAACTTTGCTTTATATTCTTGATAATTGCTTCAATAAATCCATTGCTTTGTGGGAATTTCGGGCTGGATGTGATATGTTTGAAAGACCATTCCTTAGAAAATTTTGAAAATTCGGAACCCAGAACTTTTTGGAATTGTGGTCCATTATCGCTTCTAACAGTCTCAGGTGTTCCATGCCTAGCAAATATAGATTTAAGGCGGCCTATTACTTCTTGAGCAGTTAGATTTTGTAAAAGTGATATTTCTGGGTACCTGGAATAGTAATGACATACAATTAGATACCATCTCCCATTTAGATAAAAGAGATCCATTCCGACTTTTTGTCAAGGTCTGATCGGAAATTCTGAGGGCATCAAAGGTTCATGCTTGGGTTTTCTCTCCTTCAAGCATTTTGTACACGACGAAACCATCCTTTCAATCTCTTGGGAAATTCCTAACCACCAAACCGATTCTTTTGCTCTAGATCTGCATTTATTGATCCCAAAATGGCCTTGGTGCAGTTTCTCAAGGATATCTTTCCTCAATGTCTTAGGGATTATAATTCTTTGTCCTCTAAGAAGAAGACCATTCTGATAGGTCAGGTCCTCCTGAAATTGCCAGTATCCTCTTAGTTCTGGATCTACTTCTCTTTTATTCTTAGGCCATCCACTCATACAGTATTTAGCCAATTGAGAGCAAAGTGAATCTTCCTTTTGCTTTCTAGAAATCTCCAAAAGTCTTTCTTCTGTTGCTGGAAATTCAATGGATTGGATGTACGCAGAAAGTTCTTCTTCCAATTCATCTTTATGTGGTTTAGACATAGGCTTCCTTGATAACATATCAGCCACTATTTGCTTTTTGCCAGCAATGTGACTTATTTGATAAGAATACCTCATCATCCTCATTTTTAATCGCTGAAGTCTGGGAGTCATGTCTTCCAAGGATTTGGACGTAAAGATGGCAATCAGTGGTTTGTGATCTGTTTCAATATGGATTTTAATACCTGTAACATAATCCTTTAGTCGTTCACAAGTCCATACTATAGCCAGTCCTTCTTTTTCAATTTGGCTGTATCTTTTTTCCGTTTCTGAAAGTGTTCTAGATACATAAGCTATAGGTTTTAAAGATCCATCAGGTTGTTCTTGTCTTAGAACCCCACCTATTCCAAATGAAGAAGCATCAGCCGATACTATGGTCGTTCTTGAGGGATCAAATAAAGCGAGGTTAGGTCTAGATACTAACTCTTGTTTCAGTAGGTTAAAGCTCTTTTTCTGAGGTTCATCCCAAACCCACTCGTTTTTTGTACTTAGTAACGAATTCAAGGGTTGTAATTTATCCGCAAGGTTGGGAATGAATTTTCCTAAATAATTCACCATGCCTAAGAAAGACTTCAATTCTTTTGTTGATCTAGGCGCCTCCATTTTTGTAATAGCATCGAGCTTTTCTTCGTCAATGAATAAGCCTTCTGAACTCAATGTGTGTCCCAGGAATTTTACAGTTTTAACTCCAAATTGACACTTTTCTGGGTTGAGTGTCATCCCTTCTTCTTGGATTTTCTTCAAAACTTGACGTATTCTTTCGTTATGTTCTTCTAAGGAAGATCCGTATACTACAATATCATCCATGAAGCATACAACCCCTTCTATATTGCCCAGAAGCTGAGTCATCTTTCTTTGAAAGATTTCTGGTGCAGACGTTATTCCAAATGGGATTCTTTTGAAAAAGAACCTGCCGAATGGCGTTATAAAGGTGGTTAGTTTTTGAGATTCTTTAGCTAACCCAAACTGCCAAAATCCAGAATTTGCATCTAGCTTGGAAAAATAGCAAGCATTTCCCAGCTGTCCCAGGATATGCTCTGTCGCAGGTAGCGGATAATTTTCTCTTCTTATATACTGATTTAGCTTCGTTAAATCAACACAAATTCTTATTTTTCCTCCTGGTTTCGATACTGCAACCATTCCCGCACACCACTCAGTCGGCTCTTCTACTGATTCAATGACTCCTAGCCTGGTCATCTCTTCAAGTTGTTCCTTTACCTGTTTCATTAAGGGAATTGGAACTCTCCTAGGGGTGCATAAAGCATATGGTTTCGCATCTGGTTGTAGGGATATTTTGTAATTTATTTTAGCATATCCTAAACCATTAAATATTTTTGGAAACTCTCTTTTTGGATTTAAAAAATTTGATGATACTTGCTGAATCATTCTCACAATGTTTAATTTTTCACTTGTTTCCCCAGAGAGAAGTGGCTGCTTTAGTTTATCAACAATGTATATTTTCGAGTTTAAGTGCTGGCCTTTATTTTGAAGTTTTACTTGGATCATTCCCACTGTTTCCAAGGGTATTCCATTTGGACCTTGTAATACTTTATCAGATTTTTCCAGTTTTATTCTTTGGAAACTTTGATAATAATATTGTAGGGGGAGCACGTTGACATCAGCTCCGGTGTCAATTTTAAAATTAACTTGTCTATTATTTACCTTAATTGGTACTATCCATTTCTTAGAATTATCTTCTACAGATCCCAGAAAAGCTATTTCTGATTTTATTTCATTTATAGCTTCTGATCTACATACTTTGGCATAATGGCCCTTTTTCATGCATTTATTACAATACGAGTTCATAGCTGGACAATTTTTCCAATCATGATTATTTGAATTGCCACACCTGGTGCATCCATGTGATGACCCTCCCAACTGGTTTGACTTGAATTGTCTTATTTTTGGTTCGTGCCTTTTTGTTTCTTTTATATGATTAGGCATTTTCTTTATTTGATCTACAGAATCTTGTTGGTAAAGGCTAGACTGCTGTTCTTTGACACTTTCTAATTGCTTTGCCATTAGTGTGGCTTTTACTAAGGTCAAGTCTGTATCAAGTTGCATTCTTTCAGATAATGCTCTATCCCTTACTCCAACAACTATCCTATCCCTAATCAACTCATCATGTAACATCTCAAAATTGCAGTGCTCAGCTAGGCTATGGAGTGCTGTGATAAATTCATTCACCTTTTCCCCTTCCTGCTGGCATCTTTGATTAAATCTTGCCCTTTCATAAATTATATTACGTCTTGGAATAAAGTGACTCTCAAAGCATTCAATAACTTTATCATAATTTTCTAATTGGTCACTTGCTATTTTACATGACAACAAAATGTCATCTGCATTATCACCCATGCAGTACACGAGCATATTAACTTGCTCATTTTCTGGGTTATTAATTAACCCGCTTGCCTGCCTAAAACGTTCAAATCTCCTAATCCATTTTGGCCAATCACCTGGATTTGAAAAATTAAAAGGTTCTGGGGCTACACAATTATAATTTTGGGGCATTATAAAGACTTATTTATAATAAAATATAACTTACCAAAAAGTTTGCTTGATGTCAAGTTTAAATTTTCTTCGAACAACGACCTTCTTTATGAATTCAGTTTACCGCTTCTAAGCTTGCTTGATGTCGAATTTCAAATTTTCTTCGAACAACGACCTTCTTTATGAATTCAGTTTACTGCTTCTAAGCTTGCTTGATGTCGAATTTCAAATTTTCTTCGAACAACGACCTTCTTTATGAATTCAGTTTACCGCTTCTAAGCTTGCTTGATGTCGAATTTCAAATTTTCTTCGAACAACGACCTTCTTTATGAATTCAGTTTACCGCTGCCACCATGTGTTGTTATCCAAGACGGGGCAAGATTAACTAAGCATTAGTTTATTTCCTATATTATATTATATCTGTCGTATACAAGTCAAAAGAGATCACTAGCAGAGTATTATTCCTTTTGGTTTCCAGAGCTCAACATTCTATGAGCCTAATACTCTGCACATTACCTACCAGTGTTGGGCAAATATTAATTAAAATGATTTATTAAAGATTAACAATTGATTAATTGTTAATTGTAATTTTCACAATTAACAAATAATCAATTGTTAATTGTATTTTTACAATTAATTGTTAATTGAACTTTTCTAATTAACAATTAATTAATTGTTAATTGCACTTCAATTTAATTGAAAAATAATTTTTTAATGCCCAACACTGTTATCTACTCGTCCACCGACTCTTTTTGTACAGGTTCTTCACATATATACAGTGACGACCTTTGTCTCTTTAGATCAATATCCTCCCGGCAAAATTTCCATCTATATTTTAGCCATAGATTTGGCCAGCCACTTTGCCAGCTAAACACCTCTTTGGCAGATTGTCAAGATTCCATTAGATCCCGTGTGGATCTCATGGAATAAAGTCCGCCCTAGACTGACGAGGGCCATTAGCCTGAAACCATGGTGTCTCTAGGTGGACGCTTCTCAGTTTGCCAAAGCTGGTGTTGTGGCTTTGTCGCCGACCCGAGGCCGCTAGTTTGCGGCGACGGTCACTAGATGGCGTCAGGTTTTGACGTCTGTTTTGACGGGAGAGGCGACCTTAGTCTCTTTAGATATATATATAGTGTATTCACATATTTACAAGGTTAGAGCCTTGTGCGAGGTCTTGTATTCGGTGTGTTCTCTCTTCTAAGCTGGGCTGTTATCCTCTTTTTTTTTTTCTTCGTTATTTCCACTTGTCTCCGTTTGTTTTTAATTGATATAAGATTTGCTTTGGATTGGGTTTCCTTTTCTTTGTTTATAATTACAAGCTTCTTGAAAAGTTATGTTTTCGAGTTTTTCTGATTTTTTTATCGAAGGTTTAAAAAGCTTGTCTTATTATGAAATTTAAAGATTCCGGCGTTGTCGTCTTGAAGGAAAAAAAATTCTTGGAATCTGCCAAAGATTACTAGAACTTCTGATATCTCCTGCTAAGTCAATATTACCATCCTGTCTACAGGTGTCTCTGTTTATTGTTGATTCCAAAGAAACATAGAATAATAAGACAAAGATAAAAACTCCCGTTATAAAAGAATAAATACAGGTCGCGGGGAGAAGAGCTTTTTTTTATATAAAAGGACGATTGTACAATCTTTCGGGCGTGTAGTACGTGGCTCCAGGAATCTTGGTTACCTCGAGAGAAGCTTTCGGCCAAGACGCCATTCTACGGATACAAATATATATATATGTGGTATGATAAGGTGGGAAGATAAATAAACACCCCACAATTTGGAAGAGGAACCCAGGCAACCAGAGGGAGAGACGGGACTGGCACAACCGGGCGGCCGTTCGTGTCGCACACAATCCCCAACTGTAGTCCCAAGGTGTTAACTGACGGGCCCCAATGGTCGCCCCTTGAAATGTCGCTGGTGTCTCAAGTGACCGGACCGTCTCTCTCTGGGTTGTCTGTAGGTTTGATTTATTATTCCTGGAAGAGTATATATTATGACATATATATATATATATATATATATATACGTAGACAATTGACAATTAACATAATTCTATTGACATCTTGTCAATACATACAAAAGTGCACAGTCTTTCACTATTTTAAAAAGTAAAAAATAGGTAGAGGGCCATCTTACTTGAAAGCTTGTACAATCATCCTCTTGAATAAAGAAGCTTTTCTCTCCCACTTGTGTTTCTTCTATAATAATTAATGCTAGGTTATACGACATATATATATATATATATATATATATATATATATATATATAGTTGTCGTTACGGGAATCTCTATATAAAAAAAAGAGAGCAGGATAATACCTATATGTAAATATTATATCTAAATAATTATAGCGCTATATGTACACTCATGGACAAAACTTAAGAAAGTGGAAAGTCTTTGATGTCGCCGATCGTCTTCTATTTTTTTGAAGGAGACAGAGGTTGTTCACACTAGGTTATAGCGTCTTCAATAAAGGTCACTGTAATATCTTACAGAGTTATTGTCCCGAAATATATTCTAAAATGTACAACTTCCTTAAGTTTTTTGTCCATGAGTGTAGATATTTCCCGTATAAATTTATTAATTCAAATTTATTTCTCCCTCTTTTTTCCCCGCTCATTTCTGTAAATCTTGGGAGAATATGTATATAAGACTAAAGGTCTTAATAAAGGTATGGATTGATTGAATAAGTAAATTATGCTTGTAGTGTGTGACTATAACGATATATAAAAAAGGCATATTTTCTCGTATATAGACATGACCCGAAATCTAGGAAAAAGAAGAAACAAAGTAAACAATGATAAAGGTTTCGATAAATAAGTAGGCAATCAGTCTGACATATCAACCACCGCGTGTCATGTTCCTTCTTGATTTGTAACCACACTCTCAGTTTTTACTGTTCTATTCCTGTATATACCTTCTACTCGGGGAATAAACTACTGTATAACTTGTCTGTATATCTGTGTATATCTTGTCTCCGGCTTGTGGACCGAAAGATCTGGGTGGCCATCTGCTTCAAGGGTGTATATCTTGTCTCCGGCTTGTGGACCGAAAGATCTGGGTGGCCATCTGCTTCAAGGGTGTATATCTTGTCTCCGGCTTGTGGACCGAAAGATCTGGGTGGCCATCTGCTTCAAGGGTGTATATCTTGTCTCCGGCTTGTGGACCGAAAGATCTGGGTGGCCATCTGCTTCAAGGGTGTATATCTTGTCTCCGGCTTGTGGACCGTAAGGTCTGGGTGGCCATCTGCTTCAAGGGTGTATATCTTGTCTCCGGCTTGTGGACCGAAAGATCTGGGTGGCCATCTGCTTCAAGGGTGTATATCTTGTCTCCGGCTTGTGGACCGAAAGATCTGGGTGGCCATCTGCTTCAAGGGTGTATATCTTGTCTCCGGCTTGTGGACCGTAAGGTCTGGGTGGCCATCTGCTTCAAGGGTGTATATCTTGTCTCCGGCTTGTGGACCGAAAGGTCTGGGTGGCCATCTGCTTCAAGGGTGTATATCTTGTCTCCGGCTTGTGGACCGAAAGGTCTGGGTGGCCATCTGCTTCAAGGGTGTATATCTTGTCTCCGGCTTGTGGACCGAAAGATCTGGGTGGCCATCTGCTTCAAGGGTGTATATCTTGTCTCCGGCTTGTGGACCGAAAGGTCTGGGTGGCCATCTGCTTCAAGGGTGTATATCTTGTCTCCGGCTTGTGGACCGGAAGGTCTGGGTGGCCATCTGCTTCAAGGGTGTATATCTTGTCTCCGGCTTGTGGACCGAAAGGTCTGGGTGGCCATCTGCTTCAAGGGTGTATATCTTGTCTCCGGCTTGTGGACCGAAAGATCTGGGTGGCCATCTGCTTCAAGGGTGTATATCTTGTCTCCGGCTTGTGGACCGAAAGGTCTGGGTGGCCATCTGCTTCAAGGGTGTATATCTTGTCTCCGGCTTGTGGACAGAAAGGTCTGGGTGGCCTTCTGCTTCAAGGGTGTATATCTTGTCTCCGGCTTGTGGACCGAAAGGTCTGGGTGGCCATCTGCTTCAAGGGTGTATATCTTGTCTACGGGGAAAGAAGCCCTGTCTTGGCACCAGCTTGTTGGCTGGAAAAAAGGCAGGGACGTCCACCCCCCACTCACCCTTGGGGATGAGGGAGTGAAGAGGCGACTCTGCGTGGTTGTCCTCGCACCAGTGGTTTCACTGACGTGGGTTCGCCATGAGTCTTGAAACTCTTGGGTCTTTGCTCTGTGTGTGCGCCATTGGGAGCGTCCTTGCCGAACGCGTCATGGAAAACCAAGAGGAACACACAGTAGTAACACCTCCCGTCTTCGTGCGATTCCCCGTGTCAACCTCAGATGTCCTTGATTCGTCGGCAGATTCAGGGAGTACTGGGAACTAAGGGTACTAGAGTCCTATTGGAGCGTAGGACAGGTTTAACCAAGTCTAAACGAGAGGACAACAACCTGGCCATGAAACTCTCGTAGACGGCTGATTGGTCGACCTCATGGAGCTAGACCATAAAGGTGGGCGCGAGGGGTTAAACCACTTGGTGCATGAGGAATACATCATTCCCTTGGCAAGGTGGCTAGTGAAAAAGGACCAGCTTATGGACCGAGAGGTGGCCATATTACTCCTAGGATGTATACTACTCGGGGAATATATCTGTGTAATGTCGGTGGACGAATGATTGAAGCCTTCTATTCCCGACAGCCATGAACCGGGATCCCGCATTGTACACTTTGTTTTAATGTGTACCTTCACATATATTATTCATTGTTGTAAATAACATAAGTTAGGTTGTTCATCATAGTTATCATCTAACTGCTTCCATATTTAGGGCCAAAAAATGCTATCATTAAATAATTTTATTGTTTGAACAATATGGTGGAATCTATATTAAGTATGTTGTTCCTGGTGTCCAGATATATCATCTCAACTCTCTCGGAGTTCTTTCATCCAGAAGTTGACTTCCTGTAACTTGTGTGACGGATTCTTGTGGAATCTCAACGGCTCGTAGTCAAATAATTTTCCTGAAGATAGAGGTTGCCTGGCCGGCATTCATATTTAGTTGAAAATAGACATTTCGGCCAGTTGGAGTTTTTTTTTTTTCCCTCAATGTTTCGACAAAAATCTTTTGTCTTCGTCAGGAGAAATATAAAAAGGAGAACAATTTTTAACGCCTTGCCAAATGCTTTATTTTTATATTTTTCCTGACGAAGACAAAAGATTTTTGTTGAAACGTTGTGAAAAAAAAAACTCTAACTGGCCGAAGTACCTATTTTTCACAGAAAAAAATCAAATAATTTTATTGTTTGAAATATGGTGCTAATTGATTCCAATTTCATTACAGGGCATCTTAAAAGCTAGTTAATGAACTCGAATAAAACCAATCAACAATTCTTGAAACTAAAAAAAAAAAAAATACTATGTCAGTATTTGTACTATTTCCTCTTAACTCGGAAATACCACAATACAGTGCGGTTTAATAAAAGACCTCCAATATACCTCTTACAACAGGAGGAATGGCCGGGTGTCATGTCCAAGAAGAGATCTTCTTTCTTATCTCCACTTAATCATATTAAGGTATCAAGCTTGTAGAGCTTGTTGATGGTGTCTGTTTGACAACCATCATGACTGGGTGAAGTAGAATACGTCTGCCTTTGTCATTAAGACTGGAAGCACTACTCAGTGGCAGGCCGACTTGGCTCCAAAAGAAATGGCCGCCTCTGACATGAGGAACAGACACCATGTACAGCCGCTCCTAACATGGAGTACAAACGCTGCTCATCCTGTATCCCTGGATTAGGAGCCCTTACAGGGTAATATCAGCCGGGCCAGCTGAGCCCAGGTTTTTTTAGCGAGCTTGTTACTGCTCCCCCTCCTCCTTTTTCATCCATGCTTGGGACCGGCAAAGGCGGAGTTCTAAGAAGAGATAAACGCTAACAGCAACGGGTTTATTTATTGGAACTGTCGTATATTTATATTCTAATAATTTTAAATTCACAGATTCTGTGATATATGTAATATCGAAAGTTACCACTGTAATATTTGATGTATTACACTGTAGAATCCTATCGACTCACTGTAACGTTGGGACAATACCTTTTTGGAGATGGGTTGAGTTGTTGATTGATTGATTGAATTGTGGTGGGCGCAGTCGTTTGGCTGAAGTGACAAGGTGTTCTCACAGGGGAAATAACGAAAAACACAGGATTTGGATTGGAAAAGGCTAGCGATCTAGGGAGAAAGGGGTTGAAGCTATTTGGCGGAGTTGGCTATTAACTATGGCTGTTCACATTATTGAGGATGGGACTTATCTGGTCGTTGAGAGGATGGTGGCTGGCTCCTAACTTGTTCCTTGGTCGGTCCAGGTGCTAACTCGATGCTGTCCAGGTCCCAACTGACTAAACTCAGTACGCGATTTAACACGAAAACTATTCAGGGCTTTGATTGGCTGTTGGTTGTCTCGTGGAAGCCTTCCATTGGCTCCTAGCTAATCCTCCTATACTCTCAGTGGATCTTTGCTAGTCTTTTGTTCTGGACTTGTTCTGACCTGATCCAGGAAATACTAGGTTCTTGAACCCAGTTTTATGAGTTCCTGGATAATAAAACCTGCTAATGATTGCTTCCTCTTTGATGGCCTTTCTCTCCCAGATTTCTAAGCCTTGTCTTTATTAAAATCTTTAGATTATACATTGCATACATATTGTGGTGGGATTACATCCAGTTATGTACAAATTATGACATATATATATCGTAATATATAACTTATCATCATCATTCTGATGACATGTAATTTTGGATTTAGCATCTACTCCGGTGTAATATAATAAAAGCCATTTAAATAAATAAGGTTTAAAATCTATTTTAGGCCTTATTAGACCTTTTACAAAAGCCCTTTCTACGGGTAGTTGGCGATTTATGCTACTGGAGCCCGGGTTACCTCTATTTTCTCTCTTTCTACTTTTTAATCAACCTAAATACACAACAGGAAAGATATAAGTTTGGCGAGCTTTCGGTCAACAACGTCCTATAATAGGCTGTGATACAAGCTACTGGCGAAAGCTCACCAAGCCTTTCCAATAAGGAAACTTGTCGCTGTGTGTTAGCGATGTGTCTAGACATGTACCTCTATTGTATATATGGCATAAACCCGCCATCTATAGTCCGAATTATAAACTATTTATGCACGAATGTTCTTGGTTCAAATTCACATTAATAGGTACCGCTCAACAAGAACAACCTAGTTTATGATAATTGAAACAGTGAATAACATATGAAGGTTATTCACATATTAAACAAAATGTTAACGCGGGATTCAATCCTGGTTCATGGCTGTCGGGAATCGAGCGTGTTACCCTCTCATCCACCGACGGTTATTTTTATTACGAATACTCTTTTTTTTTTTTTTAATAAACCTACTACATTTATATAATTGCAGTAAGGGCATTCTTTTTTTTTTTTAGAAACATTCATGCATAAATAACTTTTAGAAATATTTTGAATATATATTTTGTCTATGTATAATTTTACGAATTTTAAAATTTCATTTAATTACATTATTGCAATCACAAAAATCCTTCCTGAATACCTTTACGAAAAATCCGCTTCTATGTGAATATATATTATTTAATGGAAAAAATATATATCGAAAATATACGCAAGAAAAGGTTTTTAAGGGTTTCACTATTGTAAAGCGCCCGTAGAAACCTTGAATAGTTACAAACTTCACCCATAGATGGCGAGCGTAGCGCGACAATTTGCATATCCCTCCTGAGCTATGCAAATAAGTTCCCGCCCCCCCACGGACAACTAGACTCACACCAACAAAGGTAAATCCACCACAAACGTGGAGTAAACGCGCTGTTCCCCCAAACTACCCGTTCACTCCCACTCCCGTTCAGTGCCGGCTATATAAGTCGAACCCGACCCTAGTGGTTCACGGCCTGCCCCTCCGCTGCCGACCGGCGCACTTCCAAGTGCGCCAACTGCTGTGCCAAGGGCCTCTCTGACAAGCACGAGGCGAGAGCCTCGAGCTGCCCCACCTTGAAGCTTAGAGCCCTCAAGTTCTAGGCTTCCAGGGCCTCCTGCCTCCTCAACTGGCCACCTTCCGGGCTTCTCTCTCTTCTTGGCGCTGCTTCCCTGACCTCTCCAGCTTCCTCCCCCCCCTGCCAGATCCTTGATCTTCTTGCCCCTGCCTCCTCCACCTCGGGGCGCTTCGCGCCCTTTCTGCGACCTGTTGTTGCCTTAAAATGCTTCTCGAATAGCATGTAGAAGGCGGAACAAATTGTACTACCGACCCTAGTGGTTCTCTCCTAGCATGTAGAAGGCGGATCAATTGTCGTCCGACCCTAGTGGTTGTCCCGGAAGGGGATCTGGCGTCCGCTCCACGTTGGGTTGACTCCAGGCTCAGAACTTAGGGCCGCCTTCAACGTCGTCTCACAAATTCTGCCGCTTTGGGACACTTGCGGCTTTATTTGTGGGACACCGCGTTGTCGTGTCGGCCCTTTGTTTTGTCCTGTTTAGTCCCCCTCGCGGAGGGGGCGTCAAGGCGACCTCTTTCTCTTTCGGGGTGCAGTGTAATCCGCCTCCACGTGGTGCACCCTGGATAACGCTGAATGGATTACAACTTGGTGTATAGGGGCCATTTTACATCACGTGGGGTAGAAGTATACTTCCGCTTTGGGAGTACTACCAGTTGTAAGCTTGACAACACGGCCCCTTGTGCTCTACATGGAAACGACTCAGAACTGACTTGTCAGAGTTCGCTGATATCCAACCTGTATGGATATACCATGTAGCGCTTTGTACCTGTGTGAAAACTATTTTAACTCCCTAAAGTTGTCGTATAAATGTGAATGATCAAA
>CP092863.1:126729151-126739306 GCA_030710605.1 Cordylochernes scorpioides
TACAGCAGATGAACTGATGGAATATGCAACAATGTCACATGGGATTTGTTTTAGCCAACAACACAATGTTGAATACACAATGTTCTTCCTTCCTTTTTCTATAACTTAAGGGAAGCTGTATATACCTATATCTATAAAATACACTCACGGAGAGAGAGAGAGACAAAACTTAAATGTAAAGTCCTTGATGTCGCCTGTTTTTTTTTTTTTTTTTTTAAGGAGACAGAGGCTGTTCACACTTGGTTATCTTCAATAAAGGTCACTGTAATATCTTTTAGAGTTATTGTCCCGATATACTTGCTAAAAGGTACAAATTCCTTAAGTTTTGTCCAGGAGTGTATATTATAACCTATATATATATAATATTATATCAAAATAATTAGAATTCTATATATAAAAATTTGCCATATTATTTTTTAACTCTAATTTCTTTTTCACCCTTTTTACCAATTCATTCGCTGTATTTCTCAGGACAATCTGTGAGCATATAAGACTAACGGTCTTAATGCTTAATTAGCTGTTTGAAAATTGGTTGTGTTAGGGACGGGGGGTGGGGGGTGGAGGGTAAATTAAATATATATTTTATAAAAAAAAT
This sequence comes from Cordylochernes scorpioides, assembly GCA_030710605.1. NCBI lineage: Eukaryota > Metazoa > Arthropoda > Arachnida > Pseudoscorpiones > Chernetidae > Cordylochernes > Cordylochernes scorpioides. The sequence continues at coordinate 126,729,747 of CP092863.1, forward strand.
TATATATGAGAGAGAAGATTTTTTATTATTATTAGACTCAAACCTAGCAACAATAGCCCAACAAATATAATTTTTATGGATGCAATTTTACCCACACTTTTAGAGTGGATAGAAAAAGAGCAAAAGTTGAATTCCAAACCAGGATGAAGTTCTCAAAATTTAGATTAATACGATAAAATCGGGACTGTGATATTAAACTATAATTTGAGAAAAGAATCCGAATATGCAGAATCCGGTCGCTGTTTTAAAGCCGCACTATACGAAGTTTAAAGGAATTGATCAAGACGGTACCCGGCTTCAAGACTTGGCCGGTTTGTTTTAAAGCCGCACTGTGCGAAGTTTAAAGGAATTGATCAAGGCGGCACCGGGCTTCAAGTTTTGGTCGGTTGGTTTTAAAGCCGCACTACGAGTATAAGAAGTTTAAAGGAATTGATCAAGGCGGCACCCGGCTTCAAGACTTGGCCGGTTGGTTTAAAAGCCGCACTATACGAAGTTTAAAGGAATTGATCAAGGCGGCACCCGGCTTCAAGACTTGGCCGGTTGGTTTTAAAGCCGCACTGTGCGAAGTTTAAAGGAATTGATCAAAGCGGCACCCCGGCTTGAAGATTTGGCCGGTTGGTTTTAAAGCCGCACTATAAGAAGTTTAAAGGAATTGATCAAGTCGGCACCTGGCTTCAAGACTTGGCCGGTTGGTTTTTAAAGCCGCACTATACGAAGTTTAAAGGAATTGATCAAGGCGGCACAGCGGTTTCAAGACTTGGCCGGTTGGTTTAAAAGCCGCACTATACGAAGTTCAAAGGAATTGATCAAGGCGGCACCGGGTTTCAAGACTTGGCCGGTTGGTTTAAAAGCCGCACTATACGAAGTTTAAAGGAATTGATCAAGGCGGCACCCGGCTTCAAGACTTGGCCGGTTGGTTTTAAAGCCGCACTGTGCGAAGTTTAGAGGAATTGATCAAAGCGGCACCCCGGCTTCAAGACTTGGCCGGTTGGTTTTTAAAGCCGCACTATACGAAGTTTAAAGGAATTGATCAAGGCGGCACCCGGCTTCAAGACTTGGCCGGTTGGTTTAAAAGCCGCACTATACGAAGTTTAAAGGAATTGATCAAGGCGGCACCCGGCTTCAAGACTTGGCCGGTTGGTTTTAAAGCCGCACTGTGCGAAGTTTAAAGGAATTGATCAAAGCGGCACCCCGGCTTGAAGATTTGGCCGGTTGGTTTTAAAGCCGCACTATACGAAGTTTAAAGGAATTGATCTAGTCGGCACCTGGCTTCAAGACTTGGCCGGTTGGTTTTTAAAGCCGCACTATACGAAGTTTAAAGGAATTGATCAAGGCGGCACCCGGCTTCAAGACTTGGCCGGTTGGTTTAAAAGCCGCACTGTGCGAAGTTTAAAAGAATTGATCAAGGCGGCACCCGGCTTCAAGACTTGGCCGGTTGGTTTAAAAGCCGCACTGTGCGAAGTTTAAAGGAATTGATCAAGGCGGCACCCGGCTTCAAGACTTGGCCGGTTGGTTTAAAAGCCGCACTGTGCGAAGTTTAAAGGAATTGATCAAGGCGGCACCCGGCTTCAAGACTTGGCCGGTTGGTTTAAAAGCCGCACTATACGAAGTTTAAAGGAATTGATCAAGGCGGCACCCGGCTTCAAGACTTGGCCGGTTGGTTTAAAAGCCGCACTGTGCGAAGTTTAAAGGAATTGATCAAGGCGGCACCCGGCTTCAAGACTTGGCCGGTTGGTTTAAAAGCCGCACTATACGAAGTTTAAAGGAATTGATCAAGGCGGCACAGCGGTTTCAAGACTTGGCCGGTTGGTTTTAAAGCCGCACTGTGCGAAGTCTAAAGAAGTTGATCAAAGCGGCACCGGGCTTCAAGACTTGGCCGGTTTGTTTTAAAGCCGCACTGATCGATGTTTAAAGGAATTGATCAAGGCGGCACCCGGTTTCAAGACTTGGCCGGTTTGTTTTAAAGCCGCACTAATCGAAGTTTAAAGGAATTGATCAAGGCGGCACCCGGCTTCAAGACTTGGCCGGTTGGTTTAAAAGCCGCACTATACGAAGTTTAGAGGAATTGATCAAGGCGGCACCGGGCTTCAAGACTTGGCCGGTTTGTTTTAAAGCCGCACTGTGCGAAGTTTAAAGGAATTGATCAAAGCGGCACCCCGGCTTCAAGACTTGGCCGGTTGGTTTTTAAAGCCGCACTATACGAAGTTTAAAGGAATTGATCAAGGCGGCACCCGGCTTCAAGACTTGGCCGGTTGGTTTAAAAGCCGCACTATACGAAGTTTAAAGGAATTGATCAAGGCGGCACCCGGCTTCAAGACTTGGCCGGTTGGTTTTAAAGCCGCACTGTGCGAAGTTTAAAGGAATTGATCAAGGCGGCACCGGGCTTCAAGATTTGGTCGGTTGGTTTTAAAGCCGCACTACGAGTATAAGAAGTTTAAAGGAATTGATCAAGGCGGCACCCGGCTTCAAGACTTGGCCGGTTTGTTTTAAAGCCGCACTGTGCGAAGTTTAAAGGAATTGATCAAGGCGGCACCCGGCTTCAAGACTTGGCCGGTTGGTTTAAAAGCCGCACTGTGCGAAGTTTAAAGGAATTGATCAAGGCGGCACCCGGCTTCAAGACTTGGCCGGTTGGTTTAAAAGCCGCACTATACGAAGTTTAGAGGAATTGATCAAAGCGGCACCCCGGCTTCAAGACTTGGCCGGTTGGTTTTTAAAGCCGCACTATACGAAGTTTAAAGGAATTGATCAAGGCGGCACCCGGCTTCAAGACTTGGCCGGTTGGTTTAAAAGCCGCACTATACGAAGTTTAAAGGAATTGATCAAGGCGGCACCCGGCTTCAAGACTTGGCCGGTTGGTTCTAAAGCCGCACTGTGCGAAGTTTAAAGGAATTGATCAAAGCGGCACCCCGGCTTGAAGATTTGGCCGGTTGGTTTTAAAGCCGCACTATAAGAAGTTTAAAGGAATTGATCTAGTCGGCACCTGGCTTCAAGACTTGGCCGGTTGGTTTTTAAAGCCGCACTATAAGAAGTTTAAAGGAATTGATCTAGTCGGCACCTGGCTTCAAGACTTGGCCGGTTGGTTTTTAAAGCCGCACTATACGAAGTTTAAAGGAATTGATCAAGGCGGCACCCGGCTTCAAGACTTGGCCGGTTGGTTTAAAAGCCGCACTATACGAAGTTTAAAGGAATTGATCAAGGCGGCACAGCGGTTTCAAGACTTGGCCGGTTGGTTTTAAAGCCGCACTGTGCGAAGTCTAAAGAAGTTGATCAAAGCGGCACCGGGCTTCAAGACTTGGCCGGTTTGTTTTAAAGCCGCACTGATCGATGTTTAAAGGAATTGATCAAGGCGGCACCCGGTTTCAAGACTTGGCCGGTTTGTTTTAAAGCCGCACTAATCGAAGTTTAAAGGAATTGATCAAGGCGGCACCCGGCTTCAAGACTTGGCCGGTTGGTTTAAAAGCCGCACTATACGAAGTTTAGAGGAATTGATCAAGGCGGGCACCGGGCTTCAAGACTTGGCCGGTTTGTTTTAAAGCCGCACTGTGCGAAGTTTAAAGGAATTGATCAAAGCGGCACCCCGGCTTCAAGACTTGGCCGGTTGGTTTTTAAAGCCGCACTATACGAAGTTTAAAGGAATTGATCAAGACGGCACCCGGCTTCAAGACTTGGCCGGTTGGTTTAAAAGCCGCACTATACGAAGTTTAAAGGAATTGATCAAGGCGGCACCCGGCTTCAAGACTTGGCCGGTTGGTTTTAAAGCCGCACTGTGCGAAGTTTAAAGGAATTGATCAAGGCGGCACCGGGCTTCAAGATTTGGTCGGTTGGTTTTAAAGCCGCACTACGAGTATAAGAAGTTTAAAGGAATTGATCAAGGCGGCACCCGGCTTCAAGACTTGGCCGGTTGGCTTTAAAGCCGCACTGTGCGAAGTTTAAAGGAATTGATCAAAGCGGCACCCCGGCTTGAAGATTTGGCCGGTTGGTTTAAAAAGCCGCACTATACGAAGTTTAAAGGAATTGATCAAGGCGGCACCCGGCTTCAAGACTTGGCCGGTTGGTTTTAAAGCCGCACTGTGCGAAGTTTAAAGGAATTGATCAAAGCGGCACCCCGGCTTCAAGACTTGGCCGGTTGGTTTTTAAAGCCGCACTATACGAAGTTTAAAGCAATTGATCAAGTCGGCACCTGGCTTCAAGACTTGGCCGGTTGGTTTTTAAAGCCGCACTATACGAAGTTTAAAGGAATTGATCAAGGCGGCACAGCGGTTTCAAGACTTGGCCGGTCGGTTTAAAAGCCGCACTATACGAAGTTTAAAGGAATTGATCAAGGCGGCACCGGGTTTCAAGACTTGGCCGGTTGGTTTTAAAGCCGCACTGTGCGAAGTCTAAAGGAGTTGATCAAAGCGGCACCGGGCTTCAAGACTTGGCCGGTTTGTTTTAAAGCCGCACTGATCGATGTTTAAAGGAATTGATCAAGGCGGCACCCGGTTTCATGACTTGGCCGGTTTGTTTTAAAGCCGCACTGATCGAAGTTTAAAGGAATTGATCAAGGCGGCACCCGGCTTCAAGACTAGGCCGGTTGGTTTTAAAGCGGCACTATACGAAGTCTAAAGGAGTTGATCAAGGCGGCACACCGCGGCTTTAAGATTTGGCAGTTTGAAGCTGTACGTTACGAAATAGACAAGTCACGTGTTATCCAATAAGATATCCAATGAAGGTAAGCCATCTAGAAGAAATCGTATTTCGCCTCAATCACAAAAATCCCTTCCATCATAACGTGTCAGCCGTGATCAATTCCTTGAGGCTTCTCCAATAATCACAATCGACCATCTCTATAAACACGTTATATAATTAACCTTACTCCTGTAGTAGAGCTCCAAGGCCCTAAAGCTCGAGATATAATTTATTATATTTTTTCAAGACACTCTTCTCTGGATGGAATTTTTTTTCTAAGGTTGAATATAAAACATTTCAAAATTTTAGCTAAACAACCTTTTCTTTACCATTGCGCCATAGTCCCCAACAGAATGACGTTATGGTGTACGGGCTAGTCAAAGGTTGAACTACACTCAAGGACAAAACTTAGGGAGTTATACCTTTTAGCATGTATATCGGGATTGAGACAATAACTCTGAAAGATATTACAGTGACCTTTATTGAAGACATACGAGATAACCAATATACACTCATGGACAAAACTTAGGGAGTTATACCTTTTAGCATGTATATCGGGATTGAGACAATAACTCTGAAAGATATTACAGTGACCTTTATTGAAGATACACGAGATAACCAATATACACTCATGGACAAAATTTAAGGAAGTTGTACCTTTCAGCATGTATATCGGGATTGAGACAATAACTCTGAAATATATTACAATGACCTTTATTGAAGACACACGAGATAACCAAGTGTGAACAGCCTCTGTCTTCTTAAAAAAAAAAAAAAAAAAAAAAAACAGACAACAAAGACTTTCTACTACCTAAAGTTGTCACCAAATTTTGCTGTTTCATCATTAACAATGTATCCGACTTAGATGCTGTCTATGAGCCTTATATAAATGTGATTGGGTCAAGGCTCGAGGTTATCTCGGGACTCTGGTCAACACCGCCCAGTGACCTCAGGGTAAAGAGGATGTGTAAATAGAGAGCAGGAGATACAACCCCCCTGTATGTATGTTACTTTGAGAACAATCCATAAAAAAATCTTCAATTAAAAAGGCATATAATGGATCAAAATATCATTTATTTACCAATATTTCAGTTGGCTGAACGCCAACCTTTATCAAGGTATTATAACATTTTTAATATGTAATGTATATGTAAATATGTTGTTGTACCTTGAAAAAGGTTGGCGTTCAGCCAACTGAAATATTGGTAAATAAATTGTATTTTGATCCAATATATGTCTTTTTAATTAAAGATGTATATTACTATATCAAAATAATTATAGCTCTGTGTTTACCATGTATGTTGAAACAGAGAACATTTATATCTCTTCGTGGATTCTCCTTTTTAATAAATATAATTTTATAATTCAGCCCTTTATTTTGGTTAATTAGCAATTACACAAAAAGGAGCATAAAACATTATAGTTAATTCCAAATCAACCATAAAAATAATAAACAAAACAGGGGGGGTCGGTGGAAGGATGGTCTGAACCGTTGGTTTTCGACCGCTACGACGCGGGTTCGATTCCTGCATTGGGCACTTTTTTCTGATTAAAAAAATGTTCCAATGGCCCCGGATTCTTGCTAAAGTCCAACCCCACCAGCGAGTGCAAGTAACCAAACATCCTACGAGAAACGTTATGAAATCGATCGAATTTTCAAAAAAAAAAAAAGGTATTTTTAAAGGGAGAGGTGCTACTTCTGTTACATAAATACTATCTTCCCGCACAACCTAAGGTATACCTATATCTACATATACTATACCCTATATATATGTATATATAATATCTAAATTATTATAGCTCTATATTTACATATTTCCCTATAACTTTGTAAATTTGAATTTTGTTCTTTCTCTATTTTCTCCACTTCTTTGTCGGGCGAATCCGTACACAAGACTAAAGGTCTTAAATCTGTTTATGAGCTTAATTGTTTTAAGTGTGTGTGTGTGTTTTCCTGTATATAAATTTCATTATTACCACAAAATGTAATTAGCTTTTACCCCCACACCGATAAAACGGTGTTTACCTTACAACTCTGAACACTCAGATTTTCCTGGAAAATCTTTCAAGGATTTCTTGAAAAAAGCCATGGTCCACATGTGCTGTGTAAGCAGAAGAGCTTAAATTAACTGTTCCATTATATGTATGTTCCATATGTAAATACCTGTTTTTTTCCTCTTTTCGCTCTCCACTTCTTCTTCCATCCATATTTCCAATTTTTTTTTTTCCAAATCCATATTCTTATTTTCCATAGGATCATTCAAATAATAATCTGTATATATTTATCATGTGTTCTACATTTCTCCATTTTTACCCCTTTGTATATTTCCCACTTTCATGGGTTTCTCCGTCTTGTAACCCCAAGGAGAATCCTCTGTAAGACCTGTGTGTCTTAATAAAGGTTTTTGTGGGTGTGTGTGTGTAATTAGCTTTTACATTTTTATTATTTTCATTTGAAGGCTCCGTGGTAAATCCATGTAATAGGAAATATATGTGTTAATAAAGGCTTCTATGTACGTGATTAAAGGCCTTAATAAAGGTACTGATTGATATTTTAAAAATAAACTGTTTCTTCAAAAATTTGTAATTTCATTGTGGATTTTGAAATTTAGAGATGGATACACTTGTACTCTGTTGTTATGTTCGAGATATATATATCGCATCAAATTTGCACACCAGGTATTTCCTCGGCTCGTTTAGCTGGGTATGATTTATGGGGAAACGTCCCAGAGAGGGCTGCATGTGCGGAAGATGTCGCTACAGGTGACAGGTCAGAGGACGTGGGAAAACTTATAGGGGTGACACATGTCACCCTTAGGGAGGGAGAAGTTAGACCACACCTCCTTACGGTCCCCCTTGGAATATTCGACCATATTCTGGTCAGGTTCCAAGGTGACTGATGTGGCAACGGCATCCATTTTCCAATGATAGAGGACATTGCTGTGATAGAGATGTACGGAGACATCTGAGGCTCTTCATTGGACACAACAACAACAACAATACAGTATACACACCCAAGGTAGAGAACATTGCTGTGATAGAGATGTACGGAGATATCTGAGGCTCTTCATTGGACACGACAACAATACAGTATACACACCCAAGATAGTGGACATTGCTGTGATAGAGATGTATGGAGACATCTGAGATTCTTCATTGGACACGACAACAACAACAATACAGCATACACACCCAAGATAGAGGACATTGCTGTGATAGAGATGTATGAAGATATCTGAGGTTCTTCATTGGACACGACAACAACAACAATACAGTATACACACCCAAGATAGAAGACATTGCTGTGATAGAGATGTATGAAGATATCCGAGGTTCTTCATTGGACACGGCAACAACAATACAGTATACACACCCAAGATAGAGGACATTGCTGTGATAGAGATGTATGAAGACATCTGAGGCTCTTCATTGGACACGACAACAACAACAATACAGTATACACACTCAAGATAGAGGACATTGCTATGATAGAGATGTATGAAGATATCTGAGGCTCTTCATTGGACACAACAACAACAACAATAATACAGTATACACACCCAAGATAGAGAACATTGCTGTGATAGAGATGTATGGAGACATCTGAGGCTCTTCATTGGACACGACAACAACAACAATACAGTATACACACCCAAGATAGAGAACATTGCTGTGATAGAGATGTATGGAGACATCTGAGGCTCTTCATTGGACACAACAATAACAACAATACAGTATACACACCCAAGATAGAGGACATTGCTGTGATAGAGATGTATGGAGAAATCTGAGGCTCTTCATTGGACACGACAACAACACAATACAGTATACACACCCAAGATAGTGTACATTGCTGTGATAGAGATGTATGGAGACATCTGAGGCTCTTCATTGGACACGACAACAACAACACAATAAAGTATGCACACCCAAGATAGAGAACATTGCTGTGATAGAGATGTATGGAGATATCCGAGGTTCTTCATTGGACACGGCAACAACAATACAGTATACACACCCAAGATAGAGGACATTGCTGTGATAGAGATGTATGAAGACATCTGAGGCTCTTCATTGGACACGACAACAACAACAATACAGTATACACACCCAAGATAGAGAACATTGCTGTGATAGAGATGTATGGAGACATCTGAGGCTCTTCATTGGACACAACAACAACAACAATACAGTATACACACCCAAGATAGAGGACATTGCTGTGATAGAGATGCATGGAGAAATCTGAGGCTCTTCATTGGACACGACAACAACACAATACAGTATACACACCCAAGATAGTGTACATTGCTGTGATAGAGATGTATGGAGACATCTGAGGCTCTTCATTGGACACAACAACAACAACAATACAGTATACACACCTAAGATAGAGGACATTGCTGTGATAGAGATGTACGGAGACATCTGAGGCTCTTCATTGGACACGACAACAACACAATACAGAATACACACCCAAGCTAGAGGACATTGCTGTGATAGAGATGTACGGAGACATCTGAGGCTCTTCATTGGACACGACAACAACAACAATACAGTATAAACACCCAAGATAGAGGACATTTTGCTGTGATAGAGATGTACGGAGACATCTGAGGCTCTTCATTGGACACGACAACACGTCACTCAAACTGTTGAAGGAAGGGAAGTCTTTCATTCTTTCATCTGTGCGTCACCCGGACTTGTGGAGCCACGTACGAAAGTCGCCAACTGTCCGGGTTTGTTTTCTGACTTGTTGTCTATTTGCTGCAGTTGACATTCAACAGCTGCAAGGTCTGTCACCTCTACTCCACCAACTAGCCATGTAAAAAGAGCCAGGACAAGGTGACTTGCGAACTGTGCTCTCAAACCTTTTCATGAGCGACCCATAT
>CP092863.1:126739406-126752495 GCA_030710605.1 Cordylochernes scorpioides
GAAAGACGACCATCTCCCTAAAGAGAATTGTAACATCCAAATGTTTTGACCTGATTCTATCCAACCTCCAGTGAGAGACCAGGAAGGGAGCGGTGAGTAACACTTCATTTACGGGAACGCGGGAAAAGAAGTCTACAACACCGCGTTTAAATTTAATTACCAATCAAATATTCGTTTTTTTCTCATGGGAAAGTCATGTAGTGTCTGGCTGACAAATTTGTTCCGTGTACACTAATGGGTAAAACGCAAGGAAGTTTATCGGGAGAATAACTCTGAAAGATATTACACTGAACTTTCCGGCGACATCAAAATATAAAACTTCTTTAAGTTGTGTCCATAAGTACAGTTTTACACCCTAACAACAACACTTCGTTTTGTTGCCGGCAAAGAAAAATCTGTTCAAGTTTTTTTTTTAGTTTGCTCGATTCCAAATTTACAAACCTTTTTTTTTTTTTTTCCTATCAGCTACCGTTTTTAAATGCAGTGTTGTCAACTTACACGGACAAAAGTGGTAGGTCTTTGATGTCGCCGGTCGTCTGTTTTTTTTTTTTTTTTTTTTTTAAGGAGACAGTGGCAATTTTGTTCACACTTGGTTATCTCGTGTGTCTTCAATAAAGGTCACTGTAATATCTTTCAGAGTTATTGTCTCAATCTCGATATACATGCTAAAAGGTACAACTTCCTTAAGTCCATGAGTGTATATTGGTTATCTCGTGTGTCTTCAATAAAGGTCACTGTAATATCTTTCAGAGTTATTGTCTCAATCCCGATATATACATGCTAAAAGGTACAACTTCCTTAAGTTTTGTCCATGAGTGTATGTTTTGAAAATATTTTTTATCTCCTTCGGCGCCATGTTTCTATACTCCAGTGTTATACAGAGTTCAACTCGAGTTGAAAAATCAACCAAAACGGTGAAGACACTGTGGGAGAGGTAGCGGCATGTCAATCGTTTATTACAATTCAATTATGTAATTTTATCAATATTTAATTAATTATAATAATTAAAGAAATAACCACTCACATTTTACTCCCATAATTAATGTTACATGGAGTATGTATCTTCAAAACGAGAGCTGATAGGGCAAAACGGATGCTATTGCTGGATACTACATATCAAAAATCACGACGAAACAGCTCTGGGAAATCCCGGGAAACATGTGTTGTCCAGTGTAATTAATAAATAAAAGTACTTTTGTAACATGCTTTGTATTTATTTATGTAAAATATTTAAGATCAATAGAAAAAACCCTGTTATATTCGTAAATAAGTTTAAATAAAGCATCTAGGGGTGCGCGAATCTTTTATATATAATAATAAAATATAATATAAAATATATAATAATAAAAGATACGCAGCCCTAGATGCTTTATTTTAACTTATTTGTAAAATAATCAATTGTTCTTTGATTTGTCTTCATAGCTAGGCAGTCGGCAACACTGCTTTTTTTTTTTTTTTTTGTAATTTTGCATAAGTTTGTTTTGTTTATATATTTTGATTAACCTTGTTGTAATGGAATTTAGATATTAAAGTATTGTGACTATAACTTATTTCTAAATAGGAAACGTTATAGCTTTTAAGAACGGCTTTTGTTTATACATTTTTGAATGTGTGTTGCTCATTGCTGTACCTCATAGCAGAATCTGTATAGAAAACTAAAGGTCTTAATAAAGGCATTGATTGATTGAAAGTGGTCGCTCAGGCAGGTGGTTACCCATCAGATGAGTCTGTCATGGGAGGTTTCAGTGTAGAGATGAGCATCATCTGATGAAAAATGTCCCAGATTTTTTTGTCAGAGTTCTGGCGTGAAACTGCCAATAGTACCGAGGTTTTGTCAATGCCAAGTTAGCCTTTGTTTCCATCCACAAGTTGTCATCTAGCTGTCGCTTATGTACGGTATAAACAAATAATTCATAAAAGCAAAGATCACCTCTCCCGTCAAAATAGACGACAAAACTAGACGCCATCTATTGACCGTCGCCGCAAACTGGCGACCCCGGGTAGGTGACAAAGAACAAGGCGACGGTCAATAGATGGCGTCTAATTTTGACGTCTATTTTGACGGGAGAAGCGACCTTTGATGCAAAATTTCCTGATGCAAATTAGGTGATGTCAAAACAACAAGAGCCAAAGTATCCTACAGAACGTCATAACTGACTCATCAGGAAAAAAAAGCTGGAGCGGTAATGAATGTACTATTTCGATGGAATTTCTTCCCAATTTGGCGATGTAAAGTGCCACCTCCTCTCTCAGGAGTCTCTTCCTCCAGTTTGGCTTCGTTCCCTTTCTCTGCTTTCTTCAAACATGGTTGTATCCAGAATATTACGTCATTCTCACCGTCAACCAGGACGGCGTCAATCTACAAGTTCTTCCTGAGTGAAGGGAGATGGTTATCTGGAAGAGAACTCTCTGGCGTTGGGGAAGCCTCGACTGTATATTATTGAATATAGTGTTGTTTATATCAAAACGGAAATATCGGGCCTTCGCGAGGGACGTTTCTTTTAAAACATTTTAAATTCATAAATCTCTAGCTTTCGGGCACGAAAGTCCTTTTTTTTTCTACAGGAGAAATAATAAATCGTCAATAAGACGAGTTAAACACATCGGGTGTTTACAGTTATTTGAATGCCGATTTAACGAGGGCCTCCACTGCACGCGCCTTTAGAATTGTGCTAATCAGAGGGGATTTCTTTAATTGGAGGTTATGGTTCAGGGAATATTATATATTTCTGGAATGTCGACTGTTGATGCTATTGTGTTTTATGGATATGATGGATTCTATGATAAGTCTCTGTTGTTTATTGGGGGATGTTGGAGTAATGGGTCTTTGGTTCTGATAGGAAGAAGGGATTGTTTATAGTTTATCTCTTTATGCGTATGATTTACCTTTGAGGGGGATGTCGATAAAATGGTTTTAACTCTGGGATCTGGTGTGGCGAGAATTGACAATCTGCTTGGTGTCTCCATACCAACTTCCCCAGGCCTTTATAGATTGAAAGCTCCTTGATCTTGTAATGCCGCTATAATTTATTCTAACTGTTGCAGCTCTAACAGTTTCATGTTTACAAATAAAACAGTATTAATCCATAAGAACCTGATGGAATGATGTACGGACTATTACATAGAGCGAAATGATTTAAAAAGAAAAGAATTGAACAAGGTTTATTGCGGTATTAAGAAATGTGTCTACCATGAGCACTTATACACTGTCGAATCCTTGACATCGAGTGTTTGGATGTAATCTTGGAGTATTTCTCTCCATGCCTTGTTTGGTCAGCTGTTGTAAAGTTCGTGCCTGAAGGTCCTAGGATATTGTTACGACCACTCCAGCTGTCGTTTTTACGTACCAGGTTTCTAACAAACCAATATGGTTTCTCTGTATTGTCTATAGCTTAGCGCGGTTTACTTTATGACAAGAGTTTTAAGTGGAATTAATAATCAGATACAGTAGATGGACTTGCCTTTAATCTCCGCCACCAGAAGGATCTTTCTCGTCAACGGCGAATCCGTTCTGTTCGGGTCGGCTCCCTTGGCCCACTGTCTTCCCTGTTAATCACACGGTCCCACCCTCGGAGACAACTTCCCCCTTCTTTCTGTTTCACCGCTGATGTGACAGCCCCACAGGAATGCCATCTGGGCGCACCTCATGTGGGTCATCCCCCTCATCTGGAGTCCATCCATCTTTTCCCAACTTCACCTTGGAATCTTGATCAATTGATTAGGTTTTCCTGCAGTAAGGTTCACTGGCATTACAATTTCTTGTCAAGGTATCCCATACGTGTTCAATTGGAGGAAATCAAGGAACTGTACACAGGCTAGTCCATGGTTGTAACACTCTGCAAGGCTTGTATGAGAAGGGGCATTGTCCTGTTGAAAGATATCGCTTTGGACATTGGCCATAGAGCTAATAGGCTGTACTACCCTGTCCGCATACCGGCGGGCATTTCTCTTTCAATGACACCTATGGATAGTGGGCTACCTAGACCGAAGTCTGTACGCCTGTTCTTCCAATGACAACCAGGCTGATTGCCTCCCCAACCACGGAGTTAGACCAGGGTGGCGTTCTGGAATCACGTCTGGCTGGGCTCTTTTCTCCAGGAGGCGATCACTTTGCCGAAGACAGAATCATCACAAAGGGTAGTATTACACCAATGGCATGTCCTTTTTACCGCAGTATACCAGTTTAACTGTCCTTGTTTAGCATGAAATGGAAAATGACTCAAATGGTTAATGGATAGTCCATATGGGGGTCCGAGAGTGCAGCTCTGCTTCAGGCAGTCAGTTCTGAGAGGTGAGTGTGAGCGGATCTGGCTCATCCTTCTGTCGGCCAATTCGGGCTGTAGTTCTTGAACCTGTGTCGGCAGTTTCTTCTGTCTCACTATCCACTGTACTGATGAAGCATTGCGTCAGTTCTTCGAGAGATTTTTCTCCCCCATCTCGAATATTCCAATAATCCGTCCTCTCTTAGAAACAGATGTCGAGTATAGGAGGTTGTTTTTTAGTTCTTGGAATATCTGTGGTCATAATAATATACAGAAAACACAGACCAGTCTGTTTATGAGTTCAATTGTCTTAATTAGGTTTTTCTTGTATATATAAATTTCACTATGAATATTAAATGTAGTTAGCTTTTACTTTTTTTTTTCATCTGCAGAGATTCCGTGGTAAATCCATGTATAAGAAATTTCTTTTCCTCCAATTTACCCAGACTAATCTACACTGCTGGCTACCCAAATTGCAACACCAAGAAAGACAAGAGATATCACAACAAAATTTATTTTGTAGATAACATGTTGACCAAGTATCAAATGATTAAATTTATAGATTTCTGCGAAGTGTGGTTCCTGCCAGAATCCGTAGCCAGAGTAGCCGCCATTGTTGGAGATCACCGCTGCAACACTGCATTGATTCAAAGAGATTTTGAATGTGTTCTTGGGGTACAGCAGACCAAGCAGCTTCCACACGTTGCCAAAGTTGATCTGGTGTGGGGATGTAATCTGGGTCAATCGTTGAGAAACCATGAATCACATGTTTTCTATCGGCGAAAGATCCGGAGAGCGAGCCGGCTGGGGAAGCAATTCAATCTGACAATTGACGAAGAACCTTTGAACAATGCGTTTCACGTGTGGTCGCGCATTGTCCTGTTGAAATATGGCTGTGGGCAAGCCCTGAAGGTAAGGAAGGACAACTGGCTCCAACACCTCGGAGATATAGCGTTGGCTGTTTAAAGTACCGGCAATGTGTACTAGAGGAGTGCGAGAGTGATATCCAATACCGCCCCATACCATAATACCTGGTACAGGACCAGTGTGGCGTTGCATAACGCAGCTCTTCAGCATCCTCTATCCACGGTGTCTTTAGACTCGAATCCGACCATCGTGGTGTTGCATTCAGAAGCGTGACTCGTCAGTAAAGACAATTTCATTCCATTCTGCCGTCCTCATCCTTCTTTCATCGCAAGATTGGCGGCTGAGACGTCTGTGGTTCTTCGTCAAGGGTAGACGAAGCAATGGACGTCTTGCGGATAGACCACTCTGCTGTAAACGCCGTTGAATGGTACGCGCAGACACTTATGATGTGTTACAGACTGAATGTACTGTACTACGGTTCGTGATGTGACTGAGCGATCTGTCACTGCCATGCTCACAATTTGCCTGTCAGCACGTGAAGTGGTGGACTGAGGTGGATGCGATCGAACACGTCGGTCCGTCGTACCTTCCTACATCCAACGATCACATATCCGCATTACAGTTGTTTGGTTTCGTCCAAGACGACTACCGATTTCCCTGAAAGATAATCCACAATCACGGTAGGCCACTATCCTTCCTCTGTCGAACTCGGATACTTGATCAAAAGATGATCGCTTTTTTCTACGAGTCATAATTGATGGGTTAAAAACAAAAATGCAAGAAAAACACAATTGCCGAACTTGAAATCGTAGAAATTTTCAAGCCTTAAATAGTGCTTTGAAGTGGAGCCACAGGCGCTCGTGATGTGCGTCTGCGCTGAAATTCTTATCATTTGCATATCTCACCTCCGCTAATACATGTTATAAATTTCATGTTATTTTCATGCGTCTTCCAGGGTGTTGCATTTACGGTGGCCAGCAGTTTATTTATTAGCTTGATTGTCTTAATTATGTTTTCCTAAATATAAATTTAATATTACCTTTAAATGTGATTAGCTTTAAAAATTATAATCCTAACATTGATTATTACTGGTACTATAACTGTTATTCCTGTATGTATCCTACATTTCTGTGCTTGGAGAATCTGTATAAGACTGAAAGGTCTTAATTAAGCTTTGTTGTTGTTGTTGTGTTTGTCGATATTTGCACCTGAAAAGACCGATACTACTGAAGCTAAACCTGTTTTAAAAAGGAAATTCCAACACTGAGGTATAGATGATGGAACAAACTAAAGATGTCCAAACACGACGGAATGACGAGCTATAAATACACCTTTTTTCTTTTTTGTTGGAGCGGTTTGAAGTATTAAACATTGTGTGTTTTTTTTAAACGTTTATATAAAAAAGGGACGGATATTTCCTGATGCGGTAGGTGCATACAAATGTCACATTGCCGTGATTCTGGGCAATCAATGCCACTGTGTGGAACCTGTTCTTGGCACAAAGCCGACAGCTGCTTTAAACTACATGCTCGTTTTCTAGTCAGTAGTCCTAAGCCAGAAATGTTCATGGGCTCAAAACAAAATTCACGAATTTTGAATTTATCTTTAAAAGAAAATCTAGAAGTAAACGATGTGCATTCATAAACAAAATTTAAGGAAGTTGTACCTTTTAGCATGTATATCGGGATTGAGACAATAACTCTGAAATATATTACAGTGACCTTTATTGAAGACACAAGAGATAACCAATATACACTCATGGACAAAACTCAAGGAAGTTGTACCTTTTTCAGTATGTATATCGGGATTGAGACAATAACTCTAAAGATATTACAGTGACCTTTATATATTCTCCAGTTTTACACAAAATTTTTGCTAGGAGAGCGGTATGGAAAACTTCTTGACGGGTGTTATATTAGAATTGACTTCAGAAGAACATTAAAAACAAGCCAAACGAACAATTTAAACTCAGACGACAATGTAAAGGTAGACAGACAGACAAGAGCTACATCTCCATTATATAAAAAAACAAAACAACCACTGATTTAAAAAGTAATTTTAAAAATTAACAATTAGTATCTATTTATTGTGAAATGGCGAGCTTTCAAGCAACGGCGCTTTTCTGCTGGCTTAATAATGTTAGTGGAGAAATACAAACTGTTTGTTAAAAACAAATGTTCACCTGCACATGTGCATGACGAAATCAAAACTTTAAAAGCCCTTCAAAGCATTCATTTATCCCATATATTTACAAACAATTTCGCAACATTATATTTTATATATTAATAAATTGGGAGTTATATGTATATATGTAGCAATTTGTATATATAAAAGTAGGGATGACTTGAAGTTTTGGATATCTCTAAACAATTTTACTCAATGAAAAACAATGCTTATATATATTTTCGGAGGTACAAATACTAAAAATTGGGATGACACAGAAAAAAAAAAATCAGCATGGCGCAAGGATGACATGCAAAATCTTGGAGCGTTCCATTAAAAACAACAACAACAACAAAAAGTACAATAGCTGGGGGTGAGATAAGCCACGAGCAGAAGATATAAATAAGCCGACAACGCCTCCCAGCGGAAAGGGACAACGATATGAAGTTCAATCACGTGACAGCTACGTCACTCATGGCGGACCCAAGGTGAGTGGTGGCAGCTGTTTGCGCGGCGTATGCAAATAGTTGTAGCGGTCCTAGCTCTCTCTCTCTCTCTCTATATGCAACTTTGTTTGGATCCTACCCACTCTCGACATATAATCTCAGAGGGAATATTGGCGGTATTCTTGAGAAATTTAAGCGATGCCATTTTTTTTTTTTTTGGAAAAACGCAGGAGATGCTTAAGTAGTAACGCCACCGTGAGCAACGTCCATTCATCGCCACTTACTCTGCAAATTTTGGCTAAGCTCCCAATTATCCAGTTCTGACATCTATGCTACCTACTTGCTTACGTTCCGTTTGAAAGAGGATCTTAGAATCTCTGACGAAGGAATCCAAGAGAAAGAAACAACAACAAAAAGCTTTATTAAGACCTTCTGGCCTTATACAGATTCTCCGAGTAGAAGAGGGTATGTACAAGAATAACACAGTAATAGTAAGAAAACTAAAACTGAATTCTATATAGGGCCATGTTCTAAGACATGCTAATCTGCTCAAACAACAACTATAAGCTTTATTAAGACCTTTTGGTCTTATACAGAATCTCCAAGTAGAAGAGGGTACATACAGGAATAACACAGTAATAGTGAGAAAACTAAAACTGAATTCTATATAGGGCCATGTTATAAGACATGCTAGTCTGCTCAAACAACAACAAAAAGCTTTATTACGACCTTTTTGGTCTTATACAGAATCTCCAAGTAGAAGAGGGTACATACAGGAATAACAGTAACAATAATCAGCAATGTTATTTACAATGTATCAAATGGGTGGTAAGAAGAAAGAAAGGGCTTGGGGCATTAACTTATGTCTCTAATTCTCTTGATAGAATAGACATGAAGGGAATTGTTGAGAAGGGTTCGAGAGAGAATGAGCTTAGCGGTCGAACACAGCTTACGGACTTCGGTGTGGCAGTCTCGGACACGTTTACCATAGTGAATGGAAAATACATTCATTAGCGTGTATATATCGGGATTAAGACAATAACTCTGAAAGATATTACAGTTGAAGACACACTAGATAACCAAGTGTAAAACACAATTGCCTCTATCTCAAAAACAATAAAATAATAATAATAATAAAATAAAATAGACGACCGGCGCATTAAGTTTTGTCCATGAGTGTACTTTATTGTAAGCCATATATTTCCTCTCACATAACTTTGATAAGCTAGTAGAAGAGTGTCTTTGCTCAAAAGCTCGCTTGTTTTCACAACAACGAGATACTATGGCTATTTTTTTAAATTATAAGTTTCTTCTATAAGATAATCAACAATTCTACCTAGTATAAAGGAATGGTTTGGTATATTGATGGGAACCAAAATGGCAAAATTCAGAAGAGTCCATTAGGTATAAAACAGATTTTCTCAACAACCAAGAAGTTACAGTAATTTTTTGGTGAATACAATATCCCCCTAAAATAACTATCGTATTCTGAACATAATCAATTCAATACATTCAATAAAAAATGAAACATTTTGAGCGAAACCAAAATGGTCAAATTCAGAAAAGGCTGGTCCATTAGGTATAAAACAGATTTTTCAACAACCAAGAAGTTTTAGTATTTGGTCAATACAATTCGCCCAACATAACTATCGTGTGGTGGTGGTCCATGGTTAAACCAATTCCTGAAGTCCACTCCTCTCCAATTTTGCAATGGTAACAATAAGTTTAAAATTATCGTGTTCTGTACATAACAATTCAATAAAAAATAAAGGACTTAGATCGAAACCAAAATGGTAAAATTCAGAAAAGGCTAGTCCATTAGGTATAAAACAGATTTTTCAACAACCAAGAAGTTTCAGCAGTTGGCGAATACAAGTAGCTAGGAATTCCAACAAAACTATAAAAAGTATTTAGAGTATGAAGTATTTAGAGCATTAGTTCTGTTGGAACTATATTTCGATGGAAACATGGAAATTTTCCCAACAACAACAAAAAAGAAGCCATTGTACCTACTGTTTAAACTGCTCTAGTCAAAGGCTCTCCAACCAGCTCAACATGATATCGACGCTATCAAATCCTCCTCCTATCTTGGTACTTTCATTGCAGAAAAATCGCGTTATCTTCAACCTTTACATTCATATTTTCGGAATGTAAACTATTCTGATAATTTGATAACAAAATATGATTTCAACACAACAACCTTACAAAACCACCAAAAACAAATCACAAAATACAGAATTATAGAGAATAGATTAAGTTATTAAATAATATAATGTTTGAAAGCTTGTCATTTTATCTTAATAACGAAACGTATTTCAATTATCTATATTAATATATTGAGTAAAATATATCAGACCTCCAGGGTAAAATATATTTTTAAAACATTTTTATTCTCTAGCTTTCGGGCACGGACGCTCTTCTATAGAGAAAACTTGTCTTCTCCTGTAGAAGGACGTCCGTGCCCGAAAGCTAGAGAATAAAAATGTTTTGAAAAGATATTTTACTCAATATTGATACAATGGGTTATTTTATTGAATTGATACATTGTGTTTATACATATGCAATTATTAATTGTACAGCCAACAAAAAAAGTCGGTGGACGAGTGGGGTAACACGCTCGATTCCCGACAGTCATGAACCGGGATTAAATCCCGCGTTAAAAATTGTTTAATATGTGAATAACCTTCACATATTATTCATTGTTTCAATTATCATGAACTAGGTTGCTCTTGCTGAGCGGTACCTATTAATTTGATTTGAACCAGAACCAGAATTGTACAGCCCTTGATGCAGAGAGGAAGGCCCTATATCAACACATTAAATGTACCAACACTTCCCCCTACGTATTACTTTCAAAATATCAGCAAATAAATCTAAGGCAATAGCTTACTATACATTTTTTAGATCATCATTATGTAAGGACCAGTCAACAAGTGAATGACTTTGAGATGAAGAGTAAAGCCAGTTCAATTTCTATGTAAATAGCACAATTATTACCTTACCCAATTGGGAGAATCTGTATGGGGCATGTCCCTAATAAAGGCTTTTGTGTGTGTGTGTGTGTGTATGTGCAATTATTAAATGAATCTTTATAATGAATCAAAATAGAGAAACTACGTCTATCTCATGGCTAAGAGAATCAACGAGAGGACGTTATACGATTATAAACCTTAATAGGATAGCTATTGTCATTTGAGAGAGAAAAGATCGATCCAGAGAAGCGTTTCTTGCAAAAATATCATTTAATTGAGTCTAGCTTTCGGTCTTTAGAGCATTTCTCCAAGAGTAAGGTTAATTATATAACGCTGCTTCCCAATTGGCTTACGCAATTCTCTCTGCCACGGCCCGAGACTACTGAACTCTAAATACCGCGGTGGTGGGAATTCTCTGGGTGGATTTGTCTATCGCTCTTTTAGAATGCTTTGTATTCTTTAACGTGATCTTTGTGTACTGAAAGAGTAGCAACAAGTATGAAATGTGCGAGCAAGGATTATAGGTTTCCTTTTCATTAAATAACACTGGTCAACAAGATTTTTGCACAAGAGAACCTGATTATGTTTCTAGTGTAACTTTTCATGCTGAACTCAAAAATCTAATCAGAAATTTCCCATCACGTATGGTTTTTGCGTGACGGTCTTTTTTTAGTATTGGGATAAATACACTAAAAATTGCAAACAATGTCACGTAACTGGTTTATCAAAAATATTTTTCTTTGTCCACAAAGAAATAGCATCTTATCTACATGTCCTGAATCCAAATATACCATAAGTTTTTTTCTATTACACAATATTTCTGAGATACACCTACTTGAATTTGGAAATATTGTTAATATATAGGCATATATGAACGAAACATATTTATTATTGAAAAGCAGTGACAGTGGATTTTCTTCTATACGTTGCTTGTGGTAGATCCCTCTTGAGTGCCCAGCAGTCGTCGGCAAGCATAGCGGGACTCCATTTACCTTGGTACCGCTTCTCCATGCTTGATATAGCTTGATGAAACCTCTCACAATGCTCATCGCTAACTGCGCCAAGATTGTCTGGAAAGAAATCTAGATGTGAATGCAGGAAATGGATCTTGAGGGACATGTTACATCCCAGTGCCTTGTAGGAAAGCAACAGATCATTAACTATGTCTCGGTAATTTTCAACCTTGACACTTCCTAAGAAGTTTTTGCAAACGTTTCTAAAGGAATTCCATGCTGCTGCTTCAACTTCATTCAAACTATTTTGAAAATTTCCATCCTGCTGCAATTCTCGAATCTGAGGTCCAACGAAAATGCCTTCTTTAATCTTCGCTTCACTTATACTAGAAATTTTTTGTTTTAGGTAGGCAAATCCACTGGCATTTCGATCCATTGCCTTGACAAAGTTCTTCATTAATCCCAGTTTAATATGTAATGGTGGTAAGTAAATATTTTCTGAATCGATCAGGGGTAGATTTGCAATATTTTTATATCCTGGAGTAAAGATTTTACGGTTTGACCAGATTTTTTTTATGTAATGCCTTTCCCTATCTCTGCTATCCCACTCACACAGAAAACAACAAAATTTTGTATATCCAAGCTGTAATCCCCGCAAGAGAGCAACGACTTTCAAATCGCTGCATATTTTCCAACCGTATCTTTCATATTCTATCTTTTTCAAAAGCAGTTTCATGTTTTCGTAAGTCTCTTTCATGTTGGATGCATGTATTTATCCCAATACTAAAAAAAGATCGTCAGGCAAAAACCATGGGTGATGGGAAATTTCTGATTAGATTTTTGAGTTCAGCATGAAAAGTTACACTAGAAACACCATCAGGTTCTCTTGTGCAAAAAAAAAAAGTTTTTTTTGTAGACCTGTGTAATTAAACCATTTGTCTTCTTCTTATTTCTTATCTCCACTCAACAATCATATCAGGGTATCAAGCTTGTAAAGCTTGAGACTGTTGATGGTGTCTGTCGGGGATGAGTAGAACTCATTAATAGATGGTCAATAATGTGTTTTGGGGTTGCAGGTTGACACTTAGTACAGTGGGAAAACCAGTCAAACCATTTGTGCGTGTGTGGAATATGTTACAGAAAGAAAGCTATGTTTACAGTGATAAAGTATTATTTCTCAAAAATCGATATTTTGAATGGTTTAGAGAAATGTGCCGCTAAAGCGGCAATGGAGGTTTGGATGATGACTACGCTCCAGGAACCTGGGAGTTATCTAAATAAATGATGGCTTCTCCTGATCAAGGTCAGTAATGAGGCAGCCGTCTTGGCAAATGACGAGAATTGTTGAGATACACCAAACGATCGTCATAATGGCATTAGAGTCAATTCTGTCGAATTTAACCTTAGTTACATGGTATCGGTTCAA
>CP092863.1:126752595-126890517 GCA_030710605.1 Cordylochernes scorpioides
CATGAGAATCTGCCTTCGGACAAATATAGGAGCTCCATTCAACCTATCAAACAAGATACTGAAGGAGGACTTGAACCAACTCGATCTAGAAGATATGTACCAAACTTCCGTTAAGAAATTATACCTTCAAATGCAAAATTCAAATAATCCGACCATACAAGATATTCTACAAAATAAAGGAGATATCAATCCCCGATTCCAACGACCCGGCCCTGACACTTAGTCAAGAGCTCATCGCCCAACAGCTGCCCTCCTGCAAGGCCTAGGGGGACCACCTCTACTCCACCAACTCGCCATGTGTAAATAGCCAGGACAAGGTAACTCGCGAGCTGTGCTCGAATGTAACACCTGTAAATTGAGACGAAATAAATAAATAGTGGTTGTCCCGGAAGAGGATCTGGCCGCTGGCGTCCGCTCCACGTTGGGTTGACTCCAGGCTCAGAACTTAGGGCCGTCTTCAACGTCGTCTCACAAATTCTGCCGCTTTGGGACACCTGCGGCTTTATTTGTGGGACACCGCGTTGTCGTGTCGGCCCTTTGTTTTGTCCTGTTTAGTCCCCCTCGCGGAGGGGGCATCAAGGCGATCTCTTTCGGGGTGTAGTGTAATCCGCCTCCACGTGGTGCACCCTGGGTAACGCTGAATGGATTACAACTTGGTGTATAGGGGCCATTTTACATCACGTGGGGTAGAAGTATACGTCCGCTTTGGGAGTACTACCAGTTGTAAGCTTGACAATACGGCCCCTTATACTCTACATGGAAACGACTCAGAACTGACTTGTCAGAGTTCTCTGATATCTAACTTATATGGACTTACCATGTAGCACTTATACATGTGTGAAAGCTAAAGTTGTCTATAAATGTGAATGGGCAAATACAGCAGATGAACTGATGGTATATGCAACAATGTCATATAGGATTTGTTTTAACCAACAACACAATGTTGAATACACACACCGTGTTCATTCTTCTCTAAATTAGGGGAAGCTGTATACCTATGTATTTATAATCTTATATTAAATTCTATATGTACAAATTTCCTAAAGAAATTTTTAATCCGAATTTATTTCCCCCACTCACATTTGCTGTATCTCTCAGAAAGAATCTGAGAAAATATAAGACTATAGGTATTAATAAGGCTATTGATTGATATCGCTATCTGTTAGTAAATTGAGGGTGTTAGGGGGTAGAAATGAACATATTGTAAAAAAATATATATATATTATATTTAAATAAAAAAAATAGATTATTTCTGTTGTTTTGGATCTCATATTGATGATTATGCTATGGTGGTGCAGTCGTGGCTAAAATCTTGAAAGTATAATAATAAAAATGGTTTTGATCAGATATTGATTTATTTGAGCTGAGGTATGAATTCAAAAATGAAATGAAAAACATAATTTTGTACAAGTACCGCCTGGCTTAAGGCGTTAAGAATAAAAAAATGAAAAGATTATTTACATAACTACAAAGTTTTGGGTCGGCCAACGGGGAAGAACAACAATCGAGATTTTATATGGGAAGCATGACCTCTGGCGGTCGATTTAAA
This sequence comes from Cordylochernes scorpioides, assembly GCA_030710605.1. Classification (NCBI taxonomy): domain Eukaryota; kingdom Metazoa; phylum Arthropoda; class Arachnida; order Pseudoscorpiones; family Chernetidae; genus Cordylochernes; species Cordylochernes scorpioides. Next base: position 126,754,145 of record CP092863.1, read on the forward strand.
CAGAGCATCTATATCTATGAAATTATATTTTTTTAAACAAAATAACATTTTAATACATAACATTTTAAAATAAAATATTTCAATACAATATTTCCCCCCTGTGAAGAAAATAACATGGGTTCATCCAGAGAAAAGTGATAAAAAACTTATAGTTAAAAAAAGATAAAATGATTTATGGAAAGAAAATAATGTGAGAGGTGATATTCACTTATCATATTGGTTTTAAATATGGTAACCAATAGACAGGAAAGTACAAAAATGATAATATGATTGTTAAAGAGAGCAAAGAAAGGTTCCATAATCGTATTGGCTTATTGTGAACCAATAGATAGGGAAGATAAATAATAAAATTGACACATGATAATAAGAATGAAGAAAGAAAATAAAATGCATGATTATTAAAAAGTGAGAAATAAAAGGGTGATATTCCTTGATCATATTGGCTTGTTGTGAGCCAATAGATTGGAAATGGCAAAGTGATACATATAATATTAAGAATGAGGAAGGAAAATAAAATGAATTATAATTTTTTTTAAAATAAAATAACACTTTAACATAATTCTAAATAAAATATTTTAATTTAACATTTTAAATAAATTATTTTAATATAACATATATATATATATATAAAAAGGTATTTCAATATTAGACTCAAACCTAGCAACAATAGGACAAAATATTTTTTTATTTGGAAACAAATGATTGTCTTTAAACCACAATTATGAAGTGAATAGGAAAAAGAACGAAGTTGAATTCCAAACCAGGATGAAGTTTTAAAAATTTAGCTCAATATGATAATTGGGACTGGTATTAAAGGGCTATTTGAGAAAGCACAAGGAAATGATCCGAACAAGCCGAAGATGCAGAATCTGGTCGCTATTTTAAAAGCCGCACTGTGCGAAGTTTAAAGGCATTGATCAAGGCGGCACCCGGCTTCAAGACTTGGCCGGTTGGTTTTAAAGCCGCACTATAAGAAGTTTGAAGGAATTGATCAGGGCGGCACCCGGCTTCAAGACTTGGCCGGTTGATTTTAAAGCCGCACTATAAGAAGTTTGAAGGAATTGATCAGGGCGGCACCCGGCTTCAAGACTTGGCCGGTTGGTTTTAAAGCCGCACTATAAGAAGTTTGAAGGAATTGATAAAGGCGGCACCCGGCTTCAAGACTTGGCCGGTTGATTTTAAAGCCGCACTATAAGAAGTTTGAAGGAATTGATCAAGGCGGCACCCGGCTTCAAGACTTGGCCGGTTGATTTTAAAGCCGCACTATAAGAAGTTTGAAGGAATTGATAAAGCCGGCACCCGGCTTCAAGACTTGGCCGGTTGGTTTTAAAGCCGCACTATACGAAGTTTAAAGGAATTGATCAAGTTGTCACCCGGCTTCAAGACTTGGCCGGTTGGTTTAAAAGCCGCACTATACGAAGTTTAAAGGAATTGATCAAGTTGTCACCCGGCTTCAAGACTTGGCCGGTTGGTTTTAAAGCCGCACTATACGATGTTTAAAGGAATTGATCAAGGCGGCACCCGGATTCAAGACTTGGCCGGTTGGTTTTAAAGCCGCACTATAAGAAGTTTAAAGGAATTGATCAAGTTGTCACCCGGCTTCAAGACTTGGCCGGTTGGTTTTAAAGCCGCACTATACGAAGTTTAAAGGAATTGATCAAGGCGGCACCCGGATTCAAGACTTGGCCGGTTGGTTTTAAAGCCGCACTATACGAAGTTTAAAGGAATTGATCAAGGCGGCACCCGGATTCAAGACTTGGCCGGTTGGTTTTAAAGCCGCACTATACGAAGTTTAAAGGAACTGATCAAGGCGGCACCCGGCTTCAAGACTTGGCCGGTTGGTTTTAAAGCCGCACTATACGAAGTTTAAAGGAATTGATCAAGGCGGTACCCGGCTTCAAGACTTGGCCGGTTGGTTTTAAAGCCGCACTATAAGAAGTTTGAAGGAATTGATCAGGGCGGCACCCGGCTTCAAGACTTGGCCGGTTGGTTTAAAGCCGCACTATGCGCAGTTTAAAGGTATTAATCAAGGCGGCACCCGGCTTCAAGACTTGGCCGGTTTGTTTTAAGGCCGCACTATACGAAGTTTAAAGGAATTGATCAAGTTGTCACCCGTCTTCAAAACTTGGCCGGTTGGTTTTAAAGCCGCACTATACGAAGTTTAAAGGAATTGATCAAGGCGGCACTCGGATTCAAGACTTGGCCGGTTGGTTTTAAAGCCGCACTATACGAAGTTTAAAGGAATTGATCAAGTTGTCACCCGGCTTCAAGACTTGGCCGGTTGGTTTTAAAGCCGCACTATACGAAGTTTAAAGGAATTGATCAAGGCGGCACCCGGCTTCAAGACTTGGCCGGTTGGTTTAAAAGCCGCACTATACGAAGTTTAAAGGAATTGATCAAGTTGTCACCCGGCTTCAAGACTTGGCCGGTTGGTTTTAAAGCCGCACTATACGAAGTTTAAAGGAATTGATCAAGGCGGCACCCGGATTCAAGACTTGGCCGGTTGGTTTTAAAGCCGCACTATACGAAGTTTAAAGGAATTGATCAAGGCGGTACCCGGCTTCAAGACTTGGCCGGTTGATTTTAAAGCCGCACTATAAGAAGTTTGAAGGAATTGATCAAGGCGGCACCCGGCTTCAAGACTTGGCCGGTTGATTTTAAAGCCGAACTATAAGAAGTTTGAAGGAATTGATCAAGGCGGCACCCGGCTTCAAGACTTGGCCGGTTGGTTTTAAAGCCGCACTATAAGAAGTTTGAAGGAATTGATAAAGCCGGCACCCGGCTTCAAGACTTGGCCGGTTGGTTTTAAAGCCGCACTATACGAAGTTTAAAGGAACTGATCAAGGCGGCACCCGGCTTCAAGACTTGGCCGGTTGGTTTAAAAGCCGCACTATACGAAGTTTAAAGGAATTGATCAAGTTGTCACCCGGCTTCAAGACTTGGCCGGTTGGTTTTAAAGCCGCACTATACGAAGTTTAAAGGAATTGATCAAGGCGGCACCCGGATTCAAGACTTGGCCGGTTGGTTTTAAAGCCGCACTATACGAAGTTTAAAGGAATTGATCAAGTTGTCACCCGGCTTCAAGACTTGGCCGGTTGGTTTTAAAGCCGCACTATACGAAGTTTAAAGGAATTGATCAAGGCGGCACTCGGATTCAAGACTTGGCCGGTTGGTTTTAAAGCCGCACTATACGAAGTTTAAAGGAATTGATCAAGTTGTCACCCGGCTTCAAGACTTGGCCGGTTGGTTTTAAAGCCGCACTATACGAAGTTTAAAGGAATTGATAAAGGCGGCACCCGACTTCAAGACTTGGCCGGTTTGTTTTAAGGCCGCACTATAAGAAGTTTAAAGGAATTGATCAAGGCGGCACCCGGCTTCAAGACTTGGCCGGTTGGTTTTAAAGCCGCACTATACGAAGTTTAAAGGAATTGATCAAGGCGGCACCCGGCTTCCAGACTTGGCCGGTTTGTTTTAAAGCCGCACTATACGAAGTTTAAAGGAATTTATCAAGGCGGCACCCGGCTTCAAGACTTGGCCGGTTGGTTTTAAAGCCGCACTGATCGAAATTTAAAGGAATTGATTAATGCAGCACCGCGGCTTCAAGATTTGGTAGTTTGAAGCCGTACGTTACGAAATAGGCAGGTCACGTGTTATCCAATAAGATGTCCAATGAAGGTAAGCCATCTAGAAAAAATCGTATTTCGACATAATCACAAACATTATAATCTCTTCCATCATATCGTGTCAGCCGTGATCAATTCCTTGAAGCTTCTCCAATAATCACAATCGACCATCTCTATAAACACGTTATATAATTAACCACACTCATGTTGAATAGCTCCAAAGCCCGAAAGCTCGAGATATAATTTAATATATTTTTTTCAAGACATTCTTTTCTGGATGGAATTTTTCTAAGGTTGAATATATCAAATATTTCAAAAATTTAGGTAAACAACCTTTTCTTTACCATTACGTCATAGTCGCCAACAGAATGACGTTATGGTGTGTGGGGTAGTCAAAGGGTGAACTTCCATCATGGATAAAACTTAAGGAAGTTGTACCTTTTACCATGTATATTGAATTCAGACAATAACTCTGAAATATATTACAGTGACCTTTATTGAAGACACACGAGATAACCAATATACCCTCATGGACAAAACTTGAGGAAGTTGTACCTTTCAGCATGTATATCGGGATTGAGACAATAACTCTGAAAGATATTACAGTGACCTTTATTGAAGACAGACGAGATAACCAATATACATTCATGGACAAAATTTAAGGAAGTTGTACCTTTCAGCATGTATATCGGGATTGAGACAATAACTCTGAAATATATTACAGTGACCTTTTTCGGAGACACACGAGATAACCAAGTGAAAACAAATTTTACTCTGTCTCCTTAAAAAAAAAAAAAAAAACAGACTTCAAAGTCTTTCCAATTTCTTAACCAAACACCAAAATTTTTCTGCTTCATCAATAACAATGTATCCGACTTAGAAGCTGTCGGTGAGCCTTATATAAATGTGATTGGGTCAAGGCTATATCTCCGAGGTTATCTCAGGATTCTGGTCAACACCGCCCAGTAACCTCTGGGTAAAGAGGATGTGTAAATAGAGAGCAGGAGAGATTACCTACAAACCCTCCCATATATGTATTTTACTTTGAAAATAGAGTAATCCATAAATATATATTCAATAAAAAAGACATATATATTGGATCAAAATACAATTTATTTATCAATATTTCAGTTGGCTGAACGCCAACCTTTATCAAGATATTATAACATATTTAATATGTAATGTATATGTAAATATGTTGTTGTACCTTGAAAAAGGTTGGCGTTCAGCCACCTGAAATATTGGTAAATAAATTGTATTTTGATCCAATATATGCCTTTTTTAATTGAAGATGTATATTACTATATCAAAATAATTGTAGCTCTGTGTTTATCATGTATGTTGAAAACAGAAAACATTATATCTCTTCGTGGATTCTCCTTTTTAATAATTATAATTTTATAATTCAGCCCTTTATTTTGATTAATTAGCAATTACAAAAAAAAAAAGCACAAAACATTATAGTTAACTCCAAATCAACCATAAAAATAATAAACAAAACAGGGGGGTCGGTGGAAGGATGGTATGAACCGTTGGTTTACGACCGCTATGACCCGGGTTCAATTCCCGCATTTGGGCACTTTTTTTCTGATTAAAAAAATGTTCCAATGGCTCCGAATTCTTGCTAAAGTCCAACCCCACCAGCAAGTGCAAGTAACCAAACATCCTACGAGAAAGGTTATGAAATCGATCGAATTTTCAAAAAAAAAAAAAGGTTTTTTTAAAGGGAGAGGTGCTACTTCTGTTACATCCTCTGTAAGACCTGTGTGTCTTAATAAAGGCTTTTGTGTGTGTGTGTGTGTAATTAGCTTTTACATTTTTTATTATTTTCATTTGCAGGCTCCGTGGTAAATCCATGTAATAGGAAATATATGTGTTAATAAAGGCTTCTATGTATGTGATTAAAGGCCTTAATAAAGGTGCTGATTGATATTTTAAAAATAAAATTGTTTCTTCAAAAATTTGTAATTTCATTGTGGATTTTGAAATTTAGAGATGCGGAGATGGATACACTTGTACTCTGTTGTTATTTTCAATCGCATCAAATTTGCACACCAGGAATTTCTTCGGCTCGTTTAGCTGGGTGTGCTCTATGGGAAAGCGTCCCAGAGAGGGCTGCATGTGCGGAAGATGTCGCCACAGGTGACATGTCAGACGACGTGGGAAAACTTATAGGGGTGACACATGTCACTCTTAGGGAGGGAGAAGTCCGACCACACCTCCCTGCGGTCCCCCTTGGAATATTCGACCATATTCTGGTCCAAGGTGACTGATGTGACAACGGCATCCATTTTCCAATGATAGGGGACATTGCTGTTATAGAGATGCATGGAGACATCTGAGGCTCTTCATTGGACACGACAACAACACGTCACTCAAACTGTTGAAGAAAGGAAATCTTTCGTTCTTTCATCTATGCGTCACCTGGACTTGTGGAGCCACGTACGGAAGTCGTCAACTGTCCGGGTTTGTTTTCTGACTTGTTGTCTATTTGCTGCAGTTGACATTCAGCAGCTGCACGGTCTGTCACCTCTACTTCACCAACTCACCATGTGTAAATAGCCAGGACAAGGTGACTTGCGAGCTGTGCTCTCAAACCTTTTCATGAGCGACCCATATGAAAGACGACCATCTCCCTAAAGAGAATTGTAACATCCAAATGTTTTGACCTGATCCTATCCAACCTCCAGGAGAGACCAGGAAGGGAGCTGTGTGTAACACTTTATTTACATAATAAGAGGAACGGGAAGAGTCTACAACACCGCGGTTAAATTTAATTATCAATCAAATATTCGTTTTTTTTTTTCTCATGGGAAAGTCCTGTAGTGTCTGGCTGACAAATTTGTTCCGTGTACACTCATGGATAAAACTTAAGGAAGTTTCAGCATGTATATCGGGACAATAACTCTGAACGATAATACAATGAACTTTCCGGCGACATCAAAATATAAAACTTCCTTAAGTTGTGTCCATAAGTATAGTTTTACACCCTAACAACAACACTTCGTTTTTTTGCCGGCAAAGAAAAATCTGTTCAAGATTTTTTTTTAGTTTGCTTGATTCCAAATTTACAAACTTTTTTTTTTTTTTTTTTTCTATCAGCTACCGTTTTTAAATGCAGTTGTTGTCAACTTACATGGACAAAACTTAAGTGGTGGGTCTTTGATGTCGCCGGTCGTCTGTTTTTTTTTTTTTTTTTAAGAGACAGGGGCAATTTTGTTTACACTTGGTTATCTCGTGTGTCTTCAATAAAGGTCACTGTAATATCTTTCAGAGTTATTGTCTCAATCCCGATATACAGGTACAACTTCCTTAAGTTTTGTCCATGAGTGTATATTGGTTATCTCGTGTGTCTTCAATAAAGGTCGCTGTAATATCTTTCAGAGTTATTGTCTCAATCCCGATATATACATGCTAAAAGGTACAACTTCCTTAAGTTTTGTCCATGAGTGTATATTGGTTATCTCGTGTGTCTTCAATAAAGGTCACTGTAATATCTTTCAGAGTTATTGTCTCAATCCCGATATATACATGCTAAAAGGTACAACTTCCTTAAGTTTTGTCCATGAGTGTATATTGGTTATCTCGTGTGTCTTCAATAAAGGCCACTGTAATATCTTTCAGAGTTATTGTCTGAATCCCGATATACATGGTAAAAGGTACAACTTCCTTAAGTTTTGTCCATGAGTGTATATTGGTTATCTCGTGTGTCTTCAATAAAGGCCACTGTAATATATTTCAGAGTTATTGTCTCAATCCCGATATACATGCTAAAAGGTACAACTTCCTTAAGTTTTGTCCATGAGTGTATATTGGTTATCTCGTGTGTCTTCAATAAAGGCCACTGTAATATCTTTCAGAATTATTGTCTGAATCCCGATATACATGGTAAAAGGTACAACTTCCTTAAGTTTTGTCCATGAGTGTATATTGGTTATCTCGTGTGTCTTCAATAAAGGCCACTGTAATATCTTTCAGAGTTATTGTCTCAATCCCGATATACATGCTAAAAGGTACAACTTCCTTAAGTTTTGTCCATGAGTGTATGTTTTGAAAATATTTTTTATCTCCGCTGGAAGAAATTAACCAATCTGGGCGTAAGCTATCAATTTATACATGCAATTAGAAATTACTACGAACAGGCGACTGTGGCAGTCAGATGGAGGGGTTCAATTACAGAAAACATTAAGATACATTCGGGCGTTTTACAAGGAGAGCCACTATCGCCATTACTTTTTATATTATTCATGACGGACCTGATTAAAATGTATGACAACTCAGATCTGACGAGTGTATACCTTCCGGAATTTGGTGATGTTCACCTGCTGATGTATGCAGATGATATTGCTATTATAGGGGAGTCGAGGGTAAACCTCCAAAAAAAGATTAATTTATTGAAGGAATATCTTGGTGTGAACGAAATGACACTGAACGAGTCCAAATCGAAGGTTATGGTATTTCGCAATGGTGGTAAACCCTCAAGAGAAGATAGATGGTACTGGAATGGTAAACCTCTGATGGTAACAAGAAGATATATCTACTTGGGATACCCTCTGGTCAGTACAACTAAAACCACTCAAGCCGCTAACTTTTTCAAAGGAAAAGCACTTGCGGCAATAAATGCTACAACCCCAATATTGGCGAAATCAAAAATTAATTCACTAAACTCTGCAATGAAACTGTTTGACTCAATTGTGATGGCTGTTTTGATGTATGCTGCTCCAATTTGGGCAACAGAGTATAAAGATTTATTAGACCATATACAAGATACATTTATTCGTAGGTTTTTGAATTTGCCTAGATATACACCAGGATACATAATAAGACCAGAAACAGGCCGCGTCTCATTAATAATAACAGCTCTGAAATTGACCTTGAAATATTGGCTGAGGGTGCTGAGTATGGATACAAATAGACTGCCTCGAATTTGTTTAACTAGAATGAGGCAATTATCCTGTGCTACAGGTGCGCCCATCGGTTTTATAAAACAATTAAGCAATTTACTTAATAATAACGGATCCTCGTGGCTTACTTATTGTAATGATCCTGACTCACTAAGGAATGCTATCCCTGGAATATTAAGAACTGCGATAGAGCAAACAATACAAAACGACCTAACAAGAATAACCCAATCAAAGTTATATTCCCACTATAGAGACATATATACAACCTTTACCACCGAAGAATACTTCTTAACTGAACTCCCTTTTCCTATCATCAGATTAATTGCACAATTTAGAACCCTTTCAATTTTTTTCAGAGAACACCATTTGATTTTATTGAGGCGTGAAGACCTGAAATGCACTTTCTGTGGATCAGGAATAACAACGGAGATGTTGCATTACTTATTTGACTGTGCTGCTCTGTCTGAGGAAAGACGAAAATTAAATGATAAAACGGGGCAAATTTGTCCTTCATTCCCGGCACTGATTAATGAAATATCAAAGAATAGGTATATAGCGATGGCGATATTTGGATTCCACAAGACTATATCCCGGAAAAAGGCCTCACAGTGTTCTCCCTATCCCTTGTGAACTGGCGAATCCTGTATAGGGCGAGTGGCCCCAATAAAGGCTTTTTGTTGTTGTTGTTGTTGTTTTTATCTCCTTCGGCGCCATGTTTCTATACTCCAGTGTTATACAGAGTTCAACTCGAGTTGAAAAATCAACCAAAACGGTGAAGACACTGTGGGAGAGGTAGCGGCATGTCAATCGTTTATTACAATTCAATTATGTAATTTTATCAATATTTAATTAATTATAATAATTAAAGAAATAACCACTCACATAATTAATGTTACATGGAGTATGTATCTTCAAAACGAGAGCTGATAGGGCAAAACGGATGCTATTGCTGGATACTACATATCAAAAATCACGACGAAACAGCTCTGGGAAATCCCGGGAAACATGTGTTGTCCAGTGTAATTAATAAATAAAAGTACTTTTGTAACATCTTTGTATTTATTTATGTAAAATATTTAAGATCAATAGAAAAAACCCTGTTATATTCATAAATAAGTTTAAATAAAGCATCTAGGGCTGCGCGAATCTTTTATATATAATAATAAAATATAATATAAAATATATAATAATAAAAGATACGCAGCCCTAGATGCTTTATTTTAACTTATTTGTAAAATAATCAATTGTTCTTTGATTTGTCTTCATAGCTAGGCAGTCGGCAACACTGCTTTTTTTTTTTTTTTGTAATTTTGCATAAGTTTGTTTTGTTTATATATTTTGATTAACCTTGTTGTAATGGAATTTAGATATTAAAGTATTGTGACTATAACTTATTTCTAAATAGGAAACGTTATAGCTTTTAAGAACGGCTTTTGTTTATACATTTTTGAATGTGTGTTGCTCATTGCTGTACCTCATAGCAGAATCTGTATAGAAAACTAAAGGTCTTAATAAAGGCATTGATTGATTGAAAGTGGTCGCTCAGGGAGGTGGTTACCCATCAGATGAGTCTGTCATGGGAGGTTTCAGTGTAGAGATGAGCATCATCTGATGAAAAATGTCCCAGATTTTGTTGTCAGAGTTCTGGCGTGAAACTGACAATAGTACCGAGGTTTTGTCAATGCCAAGTTAGCCTTTGTTTCCATCCACAAGTTGTCATCTAGCTGTCGCTTATGTACGGCATAAACAAATAATTCATAAAAGCAAAGATCACCTCTCCCTTCAAATAGACGACAAAACTAGACGCCATCTATTGACCGTCGCCGCAAACTGGCGACCCCGGGTAGGTGACAAAGAACAAGGCGACGGTCAATAGATGGCGTCTAATTTTGACGTCTATTTTGACGGGAGAAGCGACCTTTGATGCAAAATTTCCTGATGCAAATTAGGTGATGTCAAAACAACAAGAGCCAAAGTATCCTACAGAACGTCATAACTGACTCATCAGGAAAAAAAAGCTGGAGCGGTAATGAATGTACTATTTCGATGGAATTTCTTCCCAATTTGGCGATGTAAAGTGCCGCCTCCTCTCTCAGGAGTCTCTTCCTCCAGTTTGGCTTCGTTCCCTTTCTCTGCTTTCTTCAAACATGGTTGTATCCAGAATATTACGTCATTCTCGCCGTCAACCAGGACGGCGTCCATCTACAAGTTCTTCCTGAGTGAAGGGAGATGGTTATCTGGAAGAGAACTCTCTGGCGTTGGGGAAGCCTCGACTGTATATTATTGAATATAGTGTTGTTTATATCAAAACGGAAATATCGGGCCTTCGCGAGGGACGTTTCTTTAAAACATTTTAAATTCATAAATCTCTAGCTTTCGGGCACGAAAGTCCTTTTTTTTCTACAGGAGAAATAATAAATCGTCAATAAGACGAGTTAAACACATCGGGTGTTTACAGTTATTTGAATGCCGATTTAACGAGGGCCTCCACTGCACGCGCCTTTAGAATTGTGCTAATCAGAGGGGATTTCTTTAATTGGAGGTTATGGTTCAGGGAATATTATATATTTCTGGAATGTCGACTGTTGATGCTATTGTGTTTTATGGATATGATGGATTCTATGATAAGTCTCTGTTGTTTATTGGGGGATGTTGGAGTAATGGGTCTTTGGTTCTGATAGGAAGAAGGGATTGTTTATAGTTTATCTCTTTATGCGTATGATTTACCTTTGAGGGGGATGTCGATAAAATGGTTTTAACTCTGGGATCTGGTGTGGCGAGAATTGACAATCTGCTTGGTGTCTCCATACCAACTTCCCCAGGCCTTTATAGATTGAAAGCTCCTTGATCTTGTAATGCCGCTATAATTTATTCTAACTGTTGCAGCTCTAACAGTTTCATGTTTACAAATAAAACAGTATTAATCCATAAGGACCTGATGGAATGATGTACGGACTATTACATAGAGCGAAATGATTTAAAAAGAAAAGAATTGAACAAGGTTTATTGCGGTATTAAGAAATGTGTCTACCATGAGCACTTATACACTGTCGAATCCTTGACATCGAGTGTTTGGATGTAATCTTGGAGTATTTCTCTCCATGCCTTGTTTGGTCAGCTGTTGTAAAGTTCGTGCCTGAAGGTCCTAGGATATTGTTACGACCACTCCAGCTGTCGTTTTTACGTACCAGGTTTCTAACAAACCAATATGGTTTCTCTGTATTGTCTATAGCTTAGCGCGGTTTACTTTATGACAAGAGTTTTAAGTGGAATTAATAATCAGATACAGTAGATGGACTTGCCTTTAATCTCCGCCACCAGAAGGATCTTTCTCGTCAACGGCGAATCCGTTCTGTTCGGGTCGGCTCCCTTGGCCCACTGTCTTCCCTGTTAATCACACGGTCCCACCCTCGGAGACAACTTCCCCCTTCTTTCTGTTTCACCGCTGATGTGACAGCCCCACAGGAATGCCATCTGGGCGCACCTCATGTGGGTCATCCCCCTCATCTGGAGTCCATCCATCTTTTCCCAACTTCACCTTGGAATCTTGATCAATCGATTAGGTTTTCCTGCAGTAAGGTTCACTGGCATTACAATTTCTTGTCAAGGTATCCCATACGTGTTCAATTGGAGGAAATCAAGGAACTGTACACAGGCTAGTCCATGGTTGTAACACTCTGCAAGGCTTGTATGAGTAGGGGCATTGTCCTGTTGAAAGATATCGCTTTGGACATTGGCCATAGAGCTAATAGGCTGTACTACCCTGTCCGCATACCGGCGGGCATTTCTCTTTCAATGACACCTATGGATAGTGGGCTACCTAGACCGAAGTCTGTACGCCTGTTCTTCCAATGACAACCAGGCTGATTGCCTCCACAACCACGGAGTTAGACCAGGGTGGCGTTCTGGAATCACGTCTGGCTGGGCTCTTTTCTCCAGGAGGCGATCACTTTGCCGAAGACAGAATCATCACAAAGGGTAGTATTACACCAATGGCATGTCCTTCTTACCGCAGTATACCAGTTTAACTGTCCTTGTTTAGCATGAAATGGAAAATGACTCAAATGGTTAATGGATAGTCCATATGGGGGTCCGAGAGTGCAGCTCTGCTTCAGGCAGTCAGTTCTGAGAGGTGAGTGTGAGCGGATCTGGCTCATCCTTCTGTCGGCCAATTCGGGCTGTAGTTCTTGAACCTGTGTCGGCAGTTTCTTCTGTCTCACTATCCACTGTACTGATGAAGCATTGCGTCAGTTCTTCGAGAGATTTTTCTCCCCCATCTCGAATATTCCAATAATCCGTCCTCTCTTAGAAACAGATGTCGAGTATAGGAGGTTGTTTTTTAGTTCTTGGAATATCTGTGGTCATAATAATATACAGAGAACACAGACCAGTCTGTTTATGAGTTCAATTGTCTTAATTAGGTTTTTCTTGTATATATAAATTTCACTATGAATATTAAATGTAGTTAGCTTTTACTTTTTTTTTTCATCTGAAGAGATTCCGTGGTAAATCCATGTATAAGAAATTTCTTTTCCTCCAATTTACCCAGACTAATCTACACTGCTGGCCACCCAAATTGCAACACCAAGAAAGACAAGAGATATCACAACAAAATTTATTTTGTAGATAACATGTTGACCAAGTATCAAATGATTAAATTTATAGATTTCTGCGAAGTATGGTTCCTGCCAGAATCCGTAGCCAGAGTAGCCGCCATTGTTGGAGATCACCGCTGCAACACTGCATTGATTCAAAGAGATTTTGAATGTGTTCTTGGGGTACAGCAGACCAAGCAGCTTCCACACGTTGCCAAAGTTGATCTGGTGTGGGGATGTAATCTGGGTCAATCGTTGAGAAACCATGAATCACATGTTTTCTATCGGCGAAAGATCCGGAGAGCGAGCCGGCTGGGGAAGCAATTCAATCTGACAATTGACGAAGAACCTTTGAACAATGCGTTTCACGTGTGGTCGCGCATTGTCCTGTTGAAATATGGCTGTGGGCAAGCCCTGAAGGTAAGGAAGGACAACTGGCTCCAACACCTCGGAGATATAGCGTTGGCTGTTTAAAGTACCGGCAATGTGTACTAGAGGAGTGCGAGAGTGATATCCAATACCGCCCCATACCATAATACCTGGTACAGGACCAGTGTGGCGTTGCATAACGCAGCTCTTCAGCATCCTCTATCCACGGTGTCTTTAGACTCGAATCCGACCATCGTGGTGTTGCATTCAGAAGCGTGACTCGTCAGTAAAGACAATTTCATTCCATTCTGCCGTCCTCATCCTTCTTTCATCGCAAGATTGGCGGCTGAGACGTCTGTGGTTCTTCGTCAAGGGTAGACGAAGCAATGGACGTCTTGCGGATAGACCACTCTGCTGTAAACGCCGTTGAATGGTACGCGCAGACACTTATGATGTGTTACAGACTGAATGTACTGTACTACGGTTCGTGATGTGACTGAGCGATCTGTCACTGCCATGCTCACAATTTGCCTGTCAGCACGTGAAGTGGTGGACTGAGGTGGATGCGATCGAACACGTCGGTCCGTCGTACCTTCCTACATCCAACGATCACATATCCGCATTACAGTTGTTTGGTTTCGTCCAAGACGACTACCGATTTCCCTGAAAGATAATCCACAATCTCGGTAGGCCACTATCCTTCCTCTGTCGAACTCGGATACTTGATCAAAAGATGATCGCTTTTTTCTACGAGTCATAATTGATGGGTTAAAAACAAAAACGCAAGAAAAACACAATTGCCGAACTTGAAATCGTAGAAATTTCCAAGCCTTAAATAGTGCTTAGAAGTGGAGCCACAGGCGCTCGTGATGTGCGTCTGCGCTGAAATTCTTATCATTTGCATATCTCACCTCCGCTAATACATGTTATAAATTTCATGTTATTTGCATGCGTCTTTCAGGGTGTTGCATTTACGGTGGCCAGCAGTTTATTTATTAGCTTGATTGTCTTAATTATGTTTTCCTAAATATAAATTTCATATTACCTTTAAATGTGATTAGCTTTAAAAATTATAATCCTAACATTGATTATTACTGGTACTATTACTGTTATTCCTGTATATATCCTACATTTCTGTGCTTGGAGAATCTGTATAAGACTGAAAGGTCTTAATTAAGCTTTGTTGTTGTTGTTGTGTTTGTCGATATTTGCACCTGAAAAGACCGATACTACTGAAGCTAAACCTGTTTTAAAAAGGAAATTCCAACACTGAGGTATAGATGATGGAACAAACTAAAGATGTCCAAACACGACGGAATGACGAGCTATAAATACACCTTTTTTCTTTTTTGTTGGAGCGGTTTGAAGTATTAAACATTGTGTGTTTTTTTTTAAACGTTTATATAAAAAAGGGACGGGTATTTCCTGATGCGGTAGGTGCATACAAATGTCACATTGCCGTGATTCTGGGCAATCAATGCCACTGTGTGGAACCTGTTCTTGGCACAAAGCCGACAGCTGCTTTAAACTACATGCTCGTTTTCTAGTCAGTAGTCCTAAGCCAGAAATGTTCATGGGCTCAAAACAAAATTCACGAATTTTGAATTTATCTTTAAAAGAAAATCTAGAAGTAAACGATGTGCATTCATAAACAAAACTTAAGGAAGTTGTACCTTTCAGCATGTATATCGGGATTGAGACAATAACTGAAATATATTACAGTGACCTTTATTGAAGACACACGAGATAACCAATATAAACTCATGGACAAAACTTAAGGAAGTTGTACCTTTCAGCATGTATATCGGGATTGAGACAATAACTGAAATATATTACAGTGACCTTTATTGAAGACACACGAGATAACCAATATACACTCATGGACAAAACTTAAGGAAGTTGTACCTTTCAGCATGTATATCGGGATTGAGACAATAACTCTGAAATATATTACAGTGACCTTTATTGAAGACACACGAGATAACCAATATACACTCATGGACAAAACTTAAGGAAGTTGTACCTTTCAGCATGTATATCGGGATTGAGACAATAATTCTGAAATATATTACAGTGACCTTTATTGAAGACACACGAGATAACCAATATACACTCATGAACAAAACTTAAGGAAGTTGTACCTTTCAGCATGTATATCGGGATTGAGACAATAACTCTGAAATATATTACAGTGACCTTTATTGAAGACACACGAGATAACCAATATACACTCATGGACAAAACTTAAGGAAGTTGTACCTTTCAGCATGTATATCGGGATTGAGACAATAACTCTGAAATATATTACAGTGACCTTTATTGAAGACACACGAGATAACCAATATGCACTCATGGACAAAACTTAAGGAAGTTGTACCTTTTAGCATGTATATCGGGATTCAGACAATAACTCTGAAATATATTACAGTGACCTTTATTGAAGACACACGAGATAACCAATAAACACTCATGGACAAAACTTAAGGAAGTTGTACCTTTTAGCATGTATATCGGGATTCAGACAATAACTCTGAAAGGGTGAGTAGAAAAGTAAGGTCTCCTATTTTTTTTTCATAGAAAAACACATTTAATCACAACTTTTTATACATCATTGAAAAGGTTGGACACTTTGCTATTTTTCTACATAGTCGCCTTGATGCTCAATCACTTTTTTCATCCTGTCAACCAACTTTGTAATTCCGGTGTTGTACCACTCTCCCGCCGCGTGCGAGTTGCGCTCAGTTATACGCTTTTTAAATGCGAAAAATAATTCTCCGGTCGAAATTCACCGTCAGTTAGTGGAAGTGTATGGTGTGAAGTGCATGGACATCAAAAATGTGCGGAAATGGTGCCAGGAGTTTAACGAGGGGCGGATAAACGTCCACGATGAACAGCGGTCTGGGCGGTCGAGTTTGCCGGAATCAACCGTGGCTCGAATCGACGAAATGGTGCGCGCAAACCGGCGGATAACCCTTGAAGAGATCGAGGATGGCCTGAATGAAGATTGCAGCCACTTCTCCGTGCACAAGATTGTGTCTGAGACCCTCGGCTACAGAAAGGTGTCCGCCAGGTGGGTCGACAAGTGGCTCAAAGAGGCGGCGGGAGAGTGGTACAACACCGGAATTACAAAGTTGGTTGACAGGATGAAAAAAGTGATTGAGCATCAAGGCGACTATGTAGAAAAATAGCAAAGTGTCCAACCTTTCCAATGATGTATAAAAAGTTGTGATTAAATGTGTTTTTCTATGAAAAAAAAAATAGGAGACCTTACTTCTTACAGTGACCTTTATTGAAGACACACGAGATAACCAATATACACTCATGGACAAAACTTAAGGAAGTTGTACCTTTCAGCATGTATATCGGGATTGAGACAATAACTCTGAAATATATTACAGTGACCTTTATTGAAGACACACGAGATAACCAATATACACTCATGGACAAAACTTAAGGAAGTTGTACCTTTTAGCATGTATATCGGGATTGAGACAATAAATCTGAAAAATATTACAGTGACTTTTATTGAAGACATAGGAGATAACCAACTGTAATCAAAATTGCCTCTTTCTCCTTAAAAAAAAAAAAAAAAAAAAAAAAAAACACGACCGTCGACATCAAAGATTTCCCACTTCCTTAAGTTTTGTCCACGAGTGTATAATGGCTGTTACGTCACATGAGAACATACCTGGGTAGGATTCAGTTCTCCTTGCCCAATGTTTATGTAAACTTGGGATAAGTAATAGAAGCAAGAGAAGAAAGACAAAAACAAAGGAAACAACAAAAAAAAAAAAACAGATGACCCGCGACATCAAAAACTTTCCACTTCCTTAAGTTTTGTCTCCATTGCGTATGTTTCATTTTCCAATACATTTCGATGTGTTCATGAAAATAAACAAATTCCTACTGTCCTTCCTGCAATTATATAATACTAGACGAATGGCCCGGGCAACGCCCGGGTTTTACCCGAGTGCGAATATATTTTAAAAACGTTGTCTTGGGTGGTCGCTATAGACAGGGTGGTCTGTATAGACAGGTGTATGTATCACACAGCTGATAACAGGGTTGTCTAGAGTGGCCGCTATAGACAGGGTGGTCTGTATAGACAGGTGTATGTATCACACTGCTGATAACAGGGTTGCCTAAAGTGACCGCTATAGACAGGGTGGTCTGTATAGACAGGTGAATGTAACACACTGATGATAACAGGGTTGCCTAAAGTGACCGCTATAGACAGGGTGGACTGTATAGACAGGTGGATGTATCACACAGCTGATAACAGGGTTGTCTAGAGTGGCCGCTATAGACAGGTGTATGTATCACACAGCTGATAACAGGGTTATCTAGAATGGCCGCTATATACAGGGTGGTCTGTAAAGACAGGTGGATGTATCACACAGCTGATAACAGGGTTGTCTAGAGTGGTCGCTATAGGCAGGATGGTCAGTGGTCGCTATAGACAGGGTGGTCTGTATGGACAGGTGGATGTAACACACTGCTGATAACAGGGTTGTCTAGAATGGCCGCTATAGACAGGTGTATGTATCACACAGCTGATAACAGGGTTGTCTAGAGGGGGGCAGGGAGGACACGTGTTCGCCGGCAGCCAATGGGCGCGCATTCTATCCGTGAGCTTCAGACAGAATAAGGCAATTATATATATAGATTAGGAGAGCCTGGCTCATCGGCGGTGAACCCCTCCCCAGCGGTTTCGTCAGTTTAATCAACCATAGAACACTATATAATACACTTGGCTGGTACTGGCCTGCTGTACCTTTTCTACGTCCATTATTTTTATAATATTTGATTGACTTATATATTTGATTTTTATGTTCGTGTTCTCTCTTGCCTTAAGTGAAAAGACCAAATAAAAATTTGAATGTCTAAGTATAAGCGAAAATTTCTCCAGTTTTACACAAAATTTTTGCTAGGAGAGCGGTATGGAAAAACTTCTTGACGGGTGTTATATTAGAATTGACTTCAGAAGAACATTAAAAACAAGCCAAACGAACAATTTAAACTCAGACGACAATGTAAAGGTAGACAGACAGACAAGAGCTACATCTCCATTATATATAAAAAAAACAAAACAACCATTGATTTAAAAAGTAATTTTAAAAATTAACAATTAGTATATATTTATTGTGAAATGGCGAGCTTTCAAGCAACGGCGCTTTTCTGCTGGCTTAATAATGTTAGTGGAGAAATACAAACTGTTTGTTGAAAACAAATGTTCACCTGCACATGTGCATGACGAAATCAAAACTTTAAAAGCCCTTCAAAGCATTCATTTATCCCATATATTTACAAACAATTTCGCAACATTATATTTTATATATTAATAAATTGGGGGTTATATGTATATATGTAGCAATTTGTATATATAAAAGTAGGGATGACTTGAAGTTTTGGATATCTCTAAACAATTTTACTCAATGAAAAACAATGCTTATATATATTTTCGGAGGTACAAATACTAAAAATTGGGATGACACAGAAAAAAAAATCAGCATGGCGCAAGGATGACATGCAAAATCTTGGAGCGTTCCATTAAAAACAACAACAACAACAAAAAGTACAATAGCTGGGGGTGAGATAAGCCACGAGCAGAAGATATAAATAAGCCGACAACGCCTCCCAGCGGAAAGGGACAACGATATGAAGTTCAATCACGTGACAGCTACGTCACTCATGGCGGACCCAAGGTGAGTGGTGGCAGCTGTTTGCGCGGTGTATGCAAATAGTTGTAGCGGTCCTAGCTCTCTCTCTTTATATGCAACTTTGTTTGGATCCTACCCACTCTCGACATATAATCTCAGAGGGAATATTGGCGGTATTCTTGAGAAATTTAAGCGATGACATTTTTTTTTTTTTTGAAAAACGCAGGAGATGCTTAAGTAGTAACGCCACCGTGAGCAACGTCCATTCATCGCCACTTACTCTGCAAATTTTGGCTAAGCTCCCAATTATCCAGTTCTGACATCTATGCTACCTACTTGCTTACGTTCCGTTTGAAAGAGGATCTTAGAATCTCTGACGAAGGAATCCAAGAGAAAGAAACAACAACAAAAAGCTTTATTAAGACCTTCTGGTCTTATACAGATATATTCTCCGAGTAGAAGAGGGTATGTACAAGAATAACACAGTAATAGTAAGAAAACTAAAACTGAATTCTATATAGGGCCATGTTCTAAGACATGCTAATCTGCTCAAACAACAACTATAAGCTTTATTAAGACCTTTTGGTCTTATACAGAATCTCCAAGTAGAAGAGGGTACATACAGGAATAACACAGTAATAGTGAGAAAACTAAAACTGAATTCTATATAGGGCCATGTTATAAGACATGCTAGTCTGCTCAAACAACAACAAAAAGCTTTATTACGACCTTTTTGGTCTTATACAGAATCTCCAAGTAGAAGAGGGTACATACAGGAATAACAGTAACAATAATCAGCAATGTTATTTACAATGTATCAAATGGGTGGTAAGAAGAAAGAAAGGGCTTGGGGCATTAACTTATGTCTCTAATTCTCTTGATAGAATAGACATGAAGGGAATTGTTGAGAAGGGTTCGAGAGAGAATGAGCTTAGCGGTCGAACACAGCTTACGGACTTCGGTGTGGCAGTCTCGGACACGTTTACCATAGTGAATGGAAAATACATTCATTAGCGTGTATATATCGGGATTAAGACAATAACTCTGAAAGATATTACAGTTGAAGACACACTAGATAACCAAGTGTAAAACACAATTGCCTCTATCTCAAAAAACAATAAAATAATAATAAAATAAAATAGACGACCGGCGCATTAAGTTTTGTCCATGAGTGTACTTTATTGTAAGCCATATATTTCCTCTCACATAACTTTGATAAGCTAGTAGAAGAGTGTCTTTGCTCAAAAGCTCGCTTGTTTTCACAACAACGAGATACTATGGCTATTTTTTTAAATTATAAGTTTCTTCTATAAGATAATCAACAATTCTACCTAGTATAAAGGAATGGTTTGGTATATTTATGGGAACCAAAATGGCAAAATTCAGAAGAGTCCATTAGGTATAAAACAGATTTTCTCAACAACCAAGAAGTTACAGTAATTTTTTGGTGAATACAATATCCCCCTAAAATAACTATCGTATTCTGAACATAATCAATTCAATACATTCAATAAAAAATGAAACATTTTGAGCGAAACCAAAATGGTCAAATTCAGAAAAGGCTGGTCCATTTGGTATAAAACAGATTTTTCAACAACCAAGAAGTTTTAGTATTTGGTCAATACAATTCGCCCAACATAACTATCGTGTGGTGGTGGTCCATGGTTAAACCAATTCCTGAAGTCCACTCCTCTCCAATTTTGCAATGGTAACAATAAGTTTAAAATTATCGTGTTCTGTACATAACAAATCAATCAAAAATAAAGGACTTAGATCGAAACCAAAATGGTAAAATTCAGAAAAGGCTGGTCCATTTGGTATAAAACAGATTTTTCAACAACCAAGAAGTTTCAGCAGTTGGCGAATACAAGTAGCTAGGAATTCCAACAAAACTATAAAAAGTATTTAGAGTATGAAGTATTTAGAGCAATAGTTCTGTTGGAACTATATTTCGATGAAAACATGGAAATTTTCCCAACAACAACAAAAAAAGAAGCGATTGTACCTACTGTTTAAACTGCTCTAGTCAAAGGCTCTCCAACCAGCTCAACATGATATCGACGCTATCAGATCCTCCTCCTATCTTGGTACTTTCATTGCAGAAAAATCGTTATCTTCAACCTTTACATTCATATTTTCGGAATGTAAACTATTCTGATAATTTGATAACAAAATATGATTTCAACACAACAACCTTACAAAACCACCAAAAACAAATCACAAAATACAGAATTATAGAGAATAGATTAAGTTATTAAATAATATAATGTTTGAAAGCTTGTCATTTTATCTTAATAACGAAACGTATTTCAATTATCTATATTAATATATTGAGTAAAATATATCAGACCTCCAGGGTAAAATATCTTTTTAAAACATTTTTATTCTCTAGCTTTCGGGCACGGACGCTCTTCTATAGAGAAAACTTGTCTTCTCCTGTAGAAGGACGTCCGTGCCCGAAAGCTAGAGAATAAAAATGTTTTGAAAAGATATTTTACTCAATATTGATACAATGGGTTATTTTATTGAATTGATACATTGTGTTTATACATATGCAATTATTAATTGTACAGCCAACAAAAAAAGTCGGTGGACGAGTGGGTAACACGCTCGATTCCCGACAGTCATGAACCGGGATTAAATCCCGCGTTAAAAATTGTTTAATATGTGAATAACCTTCACATATTATTCATTGTTTCAATTATCATGAACTAGGTTGCTCTTGCTGAGCGGTACCTATTAATTTGATTTGAACCAGAACCAGAATTGTACAGCCCTTGATGCAGAGAGGAAGGCCCTATATCAACACATTAAATGTACCAACACTTCACCCTACGTATTACTTTCAAAAATATCAGCAAATAAATCTAAGGCAATAGCTTACTATACATTTTTTAGATCATCATTATGTAAGGACCAGTCAACAAGTGAATGACTTTGAGATGAAGAGTAAAGCCAGTTCAATTTCTATGTAAATAACACAATTATTACCTTACCCAATTGGGAGAATCTGTATGGGGCATGTCCCTAATAAAGGCTTTTGTGTGTGTGTGTGTGTGTGTGCAATTATTAAATGAATCTTTATAATGAATCAAAATAGAGTAACTACGTCTATCTCATGGCTAAGAGAATCAACGAGAGGACGTTATACGATTATAAACCTTAATAGGATAGCTATTGTCATTTGAGAGAGAAAAAATCGATCCAGAGAAGCGTTTCTTGCAAAAATATCATTTGATTGAGTCTAGCTTTCGGTCTTTAGAGCATTTCTCCAGGAGTAAGGTTAATTATATAACGCTGCTTCCCATTGGCTTACGCAATTCTCTCTGCCACGGCCCGAGACTACTGAACTCTAAATACCGCGGTGGTGGGAGTTCTCTGGATGGATTTGTCTATCGCTCTTTTAGAATGCTTTGTATTCTTTAACGTGATCTTTGTGTACGGAAAGAGTAGCAACAAGTATGAAATGTGCGAGCAAGGATTATAGGTTTCCTTTTCATTAAAGAATTAAACCATTTGTCTTCTTCTTATTTCTTATCTCCACTCAACAATCATATCAGGGTATCAAGCTTGTAAAGCTTGAGACTGTTGATGGTGTCTGTCGGGGATGAGTAGAACTCATTAATAGATGAGTCAATACAGTCAATAATGTGTTTTGGGGTTGCAGGTTGACACTTAGTACAGTGGGAAAACCAGTCAAACCATTTGTGCGTGTGTGGAATATGTTACAGAAAGAAAGCTATGTTTACAGTGATAAAGTATTATTTCTCAAAAATCGATATTTTGAATGGTTTAGAGAAATGTGCCGCTAAAGCGGCAATGGAGGTTTGGATGATGACTACGCTCCAGGAACCTGGGAGTTATCTAAATAAATGATGGCTTCTCCTGATCAAGGTCAGTAATGAGGCAGCCGTCTTGGCAAATGACGAGAATTGTTGAGATACACCAAACGATCGTCACAATGGCATTAGAGTCATTTCTGTCGAATTTAACCTTAGTTATATGGTATCGGTTCAAGATCACATTAATAGGTACCGCTCAGCAAGAGCAACCTAGTTCATGATAATTGAAACAGTGAATAATAGGTGAAGGTTATTCACATATTAAACAAAATGTTAACGCGGGATTCAATCCCGGTTCATGACTGTCGGGAATCGAGGGTGTTACCTACTCGTCCACCGACCTTTTTGTTTTAGTGTATCAAAAAAAAAAATCACACTACAATAGACTTAATTGCTAATAAGATAAAATCTAAATAAATAAATAGTGTGACATTTCGGTACAATGCTGTTACGTTCATGAGACACAATTACTGAATAAATGATGGTAACAACGCTCTTGCCACCATCACACAAAGTACTGAATAAATGATTGTAACAACGCTGTTACCGTCACAAACTATGTATGCATTTGGATATGTGTTTCTAATGTATAAAATATGCATAAGATGGGAGCCTCTCACAAAGGAAACGAGAAAGAAAAACGTCTAAATGCTTGTAAAGTGCTTTTTGGAATTTTTAAAGAGT
Organism: Cordylochernes scorpioides; assembly: GCA_030710605.1. Classification (NCBI taxonomy): domain Eukaryota; kingdom Metazoa; phylum Arthropoda; class Arachnida; order Pseudoscorpiones; family Chernetidae; genus Cordylochernes; species Cordylochernes scorpioides. The sequence continues at coordinate 126,777,822 of CP092863.1, forward strand.
TTTAATTTTTCGACGTTTCGACGAGGGTCAGGAAATAAGTAAAAATAAAACATTATGGGAAACATTAATAAACATATTTTTAACGCCTTTCCAAAAAGTTTTATATTTTCCCTGACGAGGACAAAGTATTTTGTGGAGAGAATAAAAACTTTTCTGACTGAAGTGTCCGTTATTATAAGAATGGCGGCCAGGCAACCTTTATAATGGCTTGATATCTTATATATAGATGACGTGTTTAATATTGTGTTACATATACGTCGGTTATTTACATATTTTCCTGTAAGTTATGCGAAAGGGTAGAGAAAAACATTGGCTTCAACACAAAAAACAACAACAAAAAATATATATATATTGTTACATCAATTTTAATGCGCCTTACATTTATTCAAAATATTCTATGATATTTAATATTTATTTAAAACAGAACATTTAGATTATCATCATTCCTTTTTATAGTTTCATTCCTTTTGTAAAATTTATTGTACATATATCTTGATTGGTTATTGGAGCGAGAGAGGACCTAGACGAAAACGGCGGATCACGACCTACGAGGAAGACCACGAATAAATAAACACAATAAGGTTGAAAGGTAATTTATTTTTATTTACTTTTATTTATTTGCTTTGAATATGGAAACCCGCTCGGTGTATAACACCAAGAAGGAAGAAACCAAGGTCGACGACCCTGCAAAGCTTCAACTTGGTGCAACAATATATATACACTTATAGAATCTATATACACTCATGGACAAAACTTAGGGAAGTGGAAAGTCTTTGATATCGCCGGTCGTCTATTATTATTTTTTTTTTTGAAAGAGACAGAGGCTGTTAACACTTGGTTATCTCGTGTCTTCAATAAAGGTCACTGTAATATCTTTCAGAGTTATTGTCTCAATCCCGATATACATGCTGAAAGGTACAACTTCCTTAAGTTTTGTCCGTGAGTGTATATTGGTTATCTCGTGTGTCTTCAATAAAGGTCACTGTAATATCTTTCAGATTTATTGTCTCAATCCCGATATACATGGTAAAAGGTACAACTTCCTTAAGTTTTGTCCATGAGTGTATATTGGTTATCTCGTGTGTCTTCAATAAAGGTCACTGTAATATCTTTCAGAGTTATTGTCTCAATCCCGATATATGTGTTAAAACTTCCTTATGTTTGTCCATGAGTGTATATTGGGTATCTTGTGTGTCTTCAATAAAGGTCACTGTAATATCTTTCAGAGTTATTGTCTCAATCCCGATATACATGCTGAAAGGTACAACTTCCTTAAGGTTTGTCCATGAGTGTATATATATACACCGCATTTATTTTTAGATATGAGAAAGAGTTGTTTTATTGATCCACATCTTGGTACAAGAACGTCAATTTAAGGTAAACTTGTGAAAGGTTATTATAAAGTTTTTTTTTTTACAAAACGGTCGGTTTTTATTTAATTCTTTCGAAGAGCCTTTTTCTCTTGAAAGCTGATACTTTTAATAAAATAAAATAAACTCATTACGAAAGATCTTTATAATTTTAACTGATATATGTAAATGAACGATCATCTGTAAATAAATAACTCATGTTTTTTAAGCAGTTATGCACCTGGTAGAATCCTGTGTAGGGTATAGGTCCCCAATAAATGGCTTGTTGTATAATGTTCACAAAGACGTTAAATCTATCCACGTAACCACAAAGGGCCAGGACTCCCGTAGCAGCTGTCGTGACAAACTTGGATAAGAAGGATCTTAGAAAGCAGGAACAACACGTGACACAATGTCGGGAAATATCGTCACAAACATCCCGGAAATGTCCATAACACCAGTGATTGGAGTCAAACTGACAGCGGTATCTTACCAGCTCAATCTTCGAATTCGTTCGTTGGAAGCCCTTCGTTTGAACAAAGTACCTTTTCCCTAAGAGAGCCCAATGAATTTTTAAAAATGATTATCCCTAGTACACGTGGTACAGGCCATGATAATCATGGTGGGTAGAAGTTGGCGACCTAAGTGCACCACATATTTACACATGTGAAAAGCAGTTCGACTTTTGCACTTACAAATGTGCCAGAGCCCCGTTTGGTTACTTGCACTCGCATGTGGGGTTGGACTTTTGCAAGAATCGGGAGCCATTGGAGCATTTTTTTTTTTAATTAGAAAAAAGTGTCCAATGCGGGAATCGAACCCGGGTCGTCGCGGTCGAAAACCAACAGTTTATACCATCCTTCCACCGACCCTCCAATGAAATATTCACAATGATAATGGGGGCTTCTGATACTGTGCGCCATATATACATATATTACAACAACAAAGAGCTTTATTAAGACATTTTGGTCTTATATAAATTCTCCGAGTAGAAATGTAGGGTACATATACAGGAAAAACAGTAATAGTACCAGTAATGTTATTTACATTGTATCAAATAAGGGAAAAAAGAAAGGAAGGGCTTAGCATAAACTTATAAACATTACAAGCAGTCGAGAACAAGCAATTATTTTCCTTAAAGAACAGTAATTGGTAGAATTGAGACAGAAACATATATAGCCATCAGACATCAATACAGCAGTTTTATACATGGATGGATCAAGGATAGAGAGTTGTCTAAAGTCGGTATATAAAGTCTTAAGAGGGTTAATTATATTACATATATCTATTGATGGAGAGATAGAGGACATTAAAAAAACTTGCAAAAAGGAGAACACAAGGCAGATCAAATTTGAAGGCGGAGTTTGGATCTTCCCTACATGTCAACGAACAAAACTGCTGCCGTTGAGCGTCGTGTTGTGTCTAAAGTTATTTACAGTGTATCAAATGATGGGGGAAAAGAAAGGGCTTAGCATAAAATTATAAACATTACAAGCAGTCGAGAACAAGCAGTTCTTTTTCTGAAACAGAAATATATATAGCCATCAGACATCTATACAGCAGTTTTATACATGGATGAATATCTCTTTCAAATGAAAATGCTTGAGCATATGTTTAAAATACCAAATATAAGAGAGAGGCAAACTTACAGGGTGTTGACGCCGTGAGATCACAAGAGAGAATGTTACATCATTCTGCATACATGAAAACCGAAACCTAGAAGTTGGGAAACTTGTTTATCATCCAAGTCAAAATAAAAGAGGCGGCCGCCTGTTTGATCTCTAATTCTTTAGTCGCCGGCAAATACCGGCTGTATCTCGGCGATATACCATCTGTAAAAAGGAGGAGGCGCACAACCCCAGACCATCTACTCTAATGTCCACGACTTGTACCACAACTAAACAAGATAACATGTGTCTCCATTTATTTATTTCAATTTAAAGCGCTATGTCCCCCTAGGGACACTTGCACTGTCAAACATGTATGCCTTTACATTTTTCTATACATATATGTCATATTAAAATATTATTTTATTTAAAAAAAAAATTATATTTCATAGATTCAAATACTTATCTAAATCGACCGCCAGAGGTCACGCTTCCCCTATTAAAACACATTGTTGTTGTTTCCCGATGGCCGGCTCAAACCATATGTAATTATGTAAATAGTTAACTTCTACTACCCGCCGTCAAGGTATTATTTCATTCTCAATTATGCTATGGTATTAATTAAAATAAATTATGATTCAATCTTTATTTTATTAATATTTTTCAACTACTACAAAGCAATATTAAATAGCAATAAGAAAATATCTTTTTTTTTCTATTTATAATATACATATTTACAATAATTTTAGGCCGTAAAGAGACTAGTCATGTGATATTAACAAGGAGAGAGGGGGAAAACGAGAACAGAGAACTGTGAACAAAAGAAAGAACTGTCTGGAAATATGTGCAATCAACATAATATAAAATTAAATAGTCTCCATGAGACATTGTGTAATGACACAAGAAATAATAATTAACAACAACAACAGCTTTATCAGGACATTTCCGTCCTGTAAGAACTCGCCATACATCATTTTCATGGAGAAAAGGAAAACATAAACAAAGGAGAGAAAGGAAATCAAAGTATTCAACATAACTATACAAATTAACTATGGATGGAAATTGTTTTGTAATTTTAGTTCTTAGAGGTGAATAATAATTTTAAAATACCTTGCAGGATTCTACTGACTGACCTTTCGGCCACTTATTATCGCTATTTTCAAGGTTAGAACGTGTTAAAACAGACAGTGAGCGTGGTCGTAACTTTCGTCAGTATAATCTTGCCCCACAAGGTTTGACGAAGCGTTCTATCCATCAATGATTTCCTCTAGATGTATTAGGTTACACGAATCTATACTTTCGTTAAATGTACATTCATAAACGTATATTTCCAACAGGCATTCTCCCTGCGTACGCCAAGTTAAAAGTTGGAAGAAAATTGGGGACAAGTTCTTCTTTATCACGTTATCTATCGCGGCCAACAGAATCTTCTATCATCTGACCGACAACATCCTGTATGTGAGTGTTTTTTTATTACGTCTAGACCACAGAGAATATATTCATTAGATAATACCATTCTCCACAATAATTACTCCTAGAACAAAATGTTTCCTTGAAAATTCCTTTTGTTTCCTTTTAACCGGTTATTTGCTACAAAATTATAAAAATAAAAAGAGTTGAAATGGTTAAAAGTTGAGTTGAATTTATTGTAGGAGATGTTTGAGTACAATGGGAGGATTGCGTTTTGTCGGTAATTGGGTGTGTTGACGCAGCGCACATTGATACTAACATATTCTTCAAACATTACAATAACGATTAGATAAAGGAGAACGCCAGGGGAAAAAGCTAAAAATTCGGTTAATTTTTGTAAAACAGCTTAAACGTACAAAATAGCCTTTGTGCGATTCCAAAAACTGGTGGCATTTAATCAACCAATACCTTTATTAAGACCTCTAGTCCCCCTTTATACCGACTCTCCTGAGATATACACAAAATGAGGGGGGGAAGGTAGAAAGAAATTTTAATATACTCATGGACACCAAACTAAAGGAAGTGTAAAGTCTTTGATATCGCCGGTCGTCTGTTATTTTTTGAAAGAGACGGGGTCAATTTTGTTCACACTTGGTTACCTTGTGTGTCTTCAATAAAGGTGTCACTGTAATATCTTTCAGAGTTATTACCTGAATTCAGATATACATGGTAAAAGGTACATCTTCCTTAAGTTTTGTCCCACCATGAGTGTTTATATACAGTTTATATTTCTAAACGGTGGAGGTCGGTGGAGGAGTGGTATAAACCATTGATTTCCGACAGCCCCGTCCCAGGATCGAATCCCAGCATTGGGGACACTTTTTATGAATTAAAACAAAATTGCTCCAATAGCTCCCGATTCTTGAAAAAATCCAACCCCACCAGTGAGTGCAAATAATCAAACGGGGCTCACTTGTCAGTTTAAAAGTCGAACTGCGCTTTCTGCATGTATAGACACCAACAACAAAAAGCTTTATTATGACCTTTTGGTCTTATACAGATTCTCCGAGTAGAAGAGGATATAAACAGGGAAATAACAGTAACAATAATCAGCAATGTTATTTACAATGTATCAAATAGAGGGAAAGAAGGAAGAAAGGGCTTGGGCCATAAACTTATATACTAGCAATCGAGAACAATATGTCCAGGGTAGCCTAGTGGACATGGCATCTGCCCGGTAAGCGGAACACTGTAGGTTCGTTTCCCATCCCTGGACACTTTTATTTTTCCGTTTATCATTACTCTTCACAATTCATCCTTTCATACTTCATCCCTAAGGTTAGAAATAATCGTTATTTCTCCTTGGAATAAATTTTGATTTTTCATTCAAAAGAAACTCATGCGGGATAATTTTCAGGTGCGTTTTACAATCACAATCCGTATTTTATTGTATTGTATTATATACAAGCAATCGACAACAAGCAGTTCCTTAAAGAACAATAATTCTACATATGTAGACATGCGATGTACTTATAGTAAAAAGCAGTCGCCATGACATGATTATCATGGCCACGTGTATATACTAGGGAGATAATAAAAACAACATATTTCTAAATTTAGGAAGCGCACGCCAACTTAATGGCTCTCATAAACCTCCCATAAAATTGGCCTTAATGGTGGAGTTTTGATGGAACGTCCGGGTAGAATTGTCAACAATACACAAAGTTGACAAGATAATTTGTATTAAAAAAAAAAAACGTATTTGTAGCACACGACGTTAGGCTATGTCGCCGGCGTGTTCAACCACAGAATCCGTGTATATATATTTTTTTTTTTTCTGGAGCTTTCGCGGACATTACCTTCGTTTATATAAACAACAACAAAAAGCTTTATTAAGACCTTTTAGTTCTATAAAGATTCTCCGAGTAGAAATGTAAGGTACATACAGGAATAACAGTAATAGTACCAGTAATATAAAAAAAAGAAATGTTGTGATTATATTTTTTAAAGCTAATCACATTTAATTGTAATATGAAATTTATATAAAGGGAAACTTAATTAAGACTTCTGGGTAAATTGGGGGAAAAGAAATTTCTTATACATGAATTTACCACGGAGTCTCTGCAAATGAAGAAGAAAAAATTAATCTCGTGTGTCTTCAATAAAGGTGACTGTAATATCTTTCAGAGTTATTGTCTCAATCCCGATATACATGCTAAAAGGTACAACTTCCTTAAGTTTTGTCCATGAGGGTATATTGGTTATCTCGTGTGTCTTCAATAAAGGTGACTGTAATATCTTTCAGAGTTATTGTCTCAATCCCGATATACATGCTGAAAGGTACAACTTCCTTAAGTTTTGTCCATGAGTGTATATTGTTTATCTCGTGTGTCTTCAATAAAGGTGACTGTAATATCTTTCAGAGTTATTGTCTCAATCCCGATATACATGCTGAAAGGTACAACTTCCTTAAGTTTTGTCCATGAGGGTATATTGGTTATCTCGTGTGTCTTCAATAAAGGTGACTGTAATATCTTTCAGAGTTATTGTCTCAATCCCGATATACATGCTGAAAGGTACAACTTCCTTAAGTTTTGTCCATGAGGGTATATTGGTTATCTCGTGTGTCTTCAATAAAGGTCACTGTAATATCTTTCAGAGTTATTGTCTCAATCCCGATATACATGCTGAAAGGTACAACTTCCTTAAGTTTTGTCCATGAGGGTATATTGGTTATCTCGTGTGTCTTCAATAAAGGTCACTGTAATATCTTTCAGAGTTATTGTCTCAATCCCGATATACATGCTGAAAGGTACAACTTCCTTAAGTTTTGTCCATGAGGGTATATTGGTTATCTCGTGTGTCTTCAATTAAGGTCACTGTAATATCTTTCAGAGTTATTGTCTCAATCCCGATATACATGCTGAAAGGTACAACTTCCTTAAGTTTTGTCCATGAGGGTATATTGGTTATCTCGTCTGTCTTCAATAAAGGTCACTGTAATATCTTTCAGAGTTATTGTCTCAATCCCGATATACATGCTGAAAGGTACAACTTCCTTAAGTTTTGTCCATGAGGGTATATTGGTTATCTCGTGTGTCTTCAATAAAGGTCACTGTAATATCTTTCAGAGTTATTGTCTCAATCCCGATATACATGCTGAAAGGTACAACTTCCTTAAGTGTTGTCCATGAGTGTATATTGGTTATCTCGTGTGTCTTCAATAAAGGTCACTGTAATATATTTCAGAGTTATTGTCTCAATCCCGATATACATGTTGAAAGGTACAACTTCCTTAAGTTTTGTCCATGAGTGTATATTGGTTATCTCGTGTGTCTTCAATAAAGGTCACTGTAATATCTTTCAGAGTTATTGTCTGAATACTGATATACATGTTGAAAGGTACAACTTCCTTAAGTTTTGTCCATGAGTGTATATTGGTTATCTCGTGTGTCTTCAATAAAGGTCACTGTAATATCTTTCAGAGTTATCGTCTGAATACTGATATACATGTTGAAAGGTACAACTTCCTTAAGTTTTGTTCATGAAAGAACATTTTTAATTTAAAGTTCCTAAAGAAAATTATAATTAACGCGTTTTTATCGTTATATACGATATCGTATATATTTTTAAATTATATATATATATATGATGATGTGTGTGTGATGGAAATGTGGGGTTCAACCGGGGCAGAAAGAGATTGGTACCAGGCCGGGTCTTATCAAAAGTAAACCTGGCGATAGTTCAACCCTCCTACTTACCTATCTCACACCAATCTCTTAGACTTTAGGCTATACAAATTGATAATATGTAAAAAGGTATTCAGTGAAAAATATTTAGCCCTTGTGTGTATGTGATTCTTACAATATATTTCAATCACAACTGAGGCTGTAAGTAACCACAGTAAATATTTAAAGTATCAGGGATTAATTTCTTTTTCATTAAATAATGCATTTTTGTTAAACATATCAATCAATTTATTTCATCCAAAATCTAGGAAATCAGTATGAAACATTAATATAAGAAAGGCTTTTGTTGTGTATATATCTAAATATCCCCAGCTGCACATTTTGCAGACATGATAATCACAGCAAGAAATAAACGCCCGTTTTTATCGCGGTACACCAGCAGTGATACTTATTTGATTAATCTCTGCAACCGCCACCCAAAAATCGCCAATTACCCGGCATTAGAACACAATTGCCACAAAGTAAAATAACCATCATTTTTAATCTCCGCCTTCTAGAAAAAAAAACGCCAAAGTTATATTTTCTCTGCTCAGTTATTTCCCCCGAATACTCTGGAAGGAGAGATCCATTGTTGTCACGCGACCTCGGGAACACAATAGAGAAATTAAATGTTGGGAGTTTAGAGGCATTTTTCTGTCTAGCCAATGTTTGATACATTATTATTAGGGAAGTTCTACACGGATTTTGGTTTAAAAGAAACATTCGCGGTATAATTGCAATTTTCGTTTTACAAACACAAGCCGCGTTATATTGTATTTTAAATTACTTTATATAATATTTACGAACGGAAAAATATGTCCAGGGTAGCCTAGTGGACATGGCATCTGCCCGGTAAGCGGAACACAGTGGGTTCGATTCCCATCCCTGGACACTTTTATTTTTCCGTTTGTCATTACTCTTCACAATTCATCCTATCATACTTCATCCTTAAAGTTAGAAATAATCGCTATTTCTCTTTAAAATAAATTTCGATTTTTGTTTAAAAGAAACATTCGCGGTATAATTGCAATTTTCGTTTTACGGATCAATAAACCAGGTGTTATAACACCCGATAGAATTTCCAGAAGGAATTTAGACTTCGTATATTATCTCCCAAGCACACACGTGGTACATGTCATGATAACAACTTTAATTAAAAATACATATATAGGTTCAAAATATCATTTATTTTACCAATATTTCAGTTGTCTGAATGCCAACCTTTTTCAAGTTTTATATAGCAACTTTGATGTAAACGAAAAAATTGCGCTACAAATTATAAAAATAAAAATACAACCTTTCGCAATGAGTTTCTCTTATTATTAATATATAATAAAAGAAACTTAATGCGAAAGGTTGTATTTTTATTTTTATATAGCAACTTTGTAACATTAGATGAAATCTTAACATATTTTATATTGTAAGTTCGACGTTGTACTTACAAGGTGCTAGAGTTCTGTTTGGTTACTTGACCTACGAGTGAGATTGGGCTTGTGCAAGACTACAGAGTACCGTTGAAGCAAATATTTATATTAAAAGAAATAAGAATCGACGGCGTTTACAGCGAGCTAACGACAGCACTGCCCACCAAATAAATCCCACAGTGTGTTCTGTAATACATCCTCCTCCAGGCTGGCGATCTCATTGAAATACTAATAAAGCTCCGTTAGATAAACCTCGCGCTAAGACAATAATAGAGCCTTCTCAAAATACTTTTTAAAATTATCCTTAGTACATGTGATACAGGCCATGATAATCATGGTGGGAAGAAGTTGGCAACTGCTTTTACTGTAAGTGCACCACATGTCTACATCTCTGATTGAAGACACCACCAGACCAAGAGGACGTTTGTGGACCAAGTGAAACCAAGACAACCAAGTCTTACAACCAGTTGATAAGTCTGGTTATGGATTGCACGTCTTGGAGGAAATGTTAGTGAGGAGGTATACATCAATCTTAGGACGGAGTCACCTGAAATAAAGAAGGCAAAGAGAGAAAGAATATTGCTCCAGCTGATTTCTCTCCACACCAATTCTATGCTAATCTTCTATTGAGAGAATTTTATATATACGAAAAAAGCCACTGCTTACCTCGATTTTATCTTTTTCAAATACACCCATGAATAAAACTAAAGGAAATGCAAAGTTTTTGATGTAGCTTGTCGTCTTTTTTTTTTTTTTTTTAAGGAGACAGAGGTTGTTCATACTTGGTTATCTTGTGTGTCTTCACAATAAAGGTCAGTGTGTATCAAATATCAGGAAGAGGACAGAAGCGTGCCGTGCGACAACCACTTAGCGCAGTCACCCACCGTGACATCACGGCCGCACATTACCGACACGTTGAGTAACTGAAACCTTTCCTTACCACCTTGTTGCAAACTTGCACACGTCTAATTAGGACGCCTGATTGCTTGGGAAAAGTAAATGTTCCTTCGGTTTAGATCCTCACCACTTGGTCTCTCCACTAAGTGACAGTTTCGTAGAGGTTTTCTGCGTTGTACACTGGAGAACTGAAGATGTATCGGCTCTCCAGGAATGTGCAGTGGGGATTCCAGGAACAAATCCTTTCACCGCCGAACAATCGGTTGATAGGGCGGTGGGTACATCAGATATGGAGGTAGGAGATAAAATGGTAACACTGTGGAGTAAATTGGGAAAACATATGTTCTTTTTGGAATTGTCTCTCTCTTGGTGTCTCTCTCTTCAAAATCCCTATATTTATTATTATATAAAAAATGGCATATCCTGACCAGGAGCACATGTGCTTTACAGAAGGCAGAGCGCCATCTGGTGGAACAGAAATCAACTAAACAACAACAACAACAACAAAAAAGCCTTTATTTAGGGTCACTGACCCTATACAGGATTCACCAGAGGTATGCATAAGAACAAAGCAGTGAGACAACGGAAATAGCGATATATACAGAGTAAAAAGAGAAAGAAAAAAAAAAACAAGAAAAGGAAAAAAAAAAATAATAATAATAAGAAAGAGGGAAGCAAGAAATCAACACAAAAAGAGTAGCAGTAAGAAAGTGAGGAGTGAGTATCACTTGGCCTTCTTCTGAGATATGGACTTGTGGAAACTATAAAACGCCGTAGCAATATACTTATTCTGGGTCATATTGTCAATTATTGATGGAAGTGAAGCACAGAGTTGCCCAGTTTTGAGCATAAGGGTTCTTCTTTCTTCTTTCAGAGCAGAGCAATCAAAAATATAGTGAGTGATTTCATTTTGTAGTTTTGAATTACAGAAGGTACAAGTCGGGTCCTCACCGCAGAGCATCTTGGTGTGGTTTTCTCTAAAAAAACTTGAAAGTATTCTAACTTGTGCGAGTAGTCTTACAACCGGGAAAGGAAAATCCCCTAAAAGGTATCCCTCCGTCATGAAAGATATGTGAATGTCTTTGTAGTGAGAGTATAGCTTAGATTTATCCATTCTTGTAAGGTCGTTTTGTATAGATTGGTCTGCCGCTGTTTTTAAGAGCCCTGTAATCGCGCTCCTCAGCGTTTCAGGGTCATCACAGGAAACAAGTGCAGGGGATCCATTATCGTTAAGCAGATTAGTGAGCTTTTTAATGAAACCGATGGGTGTGCCCGAAGCATTAGAGAGTTCCCGTGTTCTATTAAAACATATACGTGGCAATCTGTCACTGCTCATATTCAACACCCGCAGCCAATACTTCAGGGTTAATTTTAAGGCTGTTACACTCAATGAGATACGACCGGTTTCTAATCTGATTAGGTAACCTGGAGTGTATCTGGGCAGATTCAGGAACCTACGGATAAATATGTCTTGTATATTGTCCAGTAAGTCTTTATGCTCTGTTGCCCATAATGGAGCGGCATACATCAGGACAGCTCTCACTATTGTATCAAAGAGTTTGATTGATAAATTTATTGACTTTGCTTTTGATTTTATTAATATTGGGTGTGTGGCGTTAATTGCTGTAAGTGCTTTTCCTTTAAAGTAATTTGCCGGGTGAGTAGTTGTTATTGTTGGTGTCAGAGGGAATCCCAAGTATGTATATCTTGAAGTTATTGCTATGGGTTTATCATTCCAGAACCATCTATCCTTATTTGAGGGTTTACCTCCATTACGGAACACCATAATCTTTGACTTGGACTCATTTAGTGTCATTAAGTTCTCATCGAGATATTCTTTCAGTATTTTGATCTTCTTTTGGAGGTTTATCCTGGACTCACCTATAATTGCTATGTCGTCGGCGTACAGCAATAAATGGATATCTCCAAATTCTGGCAAATTTACACTCGGCAGGTCTGAGTTATTATAAATTTCGATTAAGTCCGTGATAAATAATATAAATAGCAGTGGGGAAAGTGGTTCTCCCTGGAGGACTCCCGAGTTTATCTTAATACTTTCCGTAAATGATCCCTTCCATCTGATAGCTATAGTTGCTTGTTCGTAGTAACTTTTGATCGTACTTATGAATTGGTAACTTATGCCTAGGTTGTAAAGTTTTTTCCAAAGTAGTGAGTGGGGTACAGTATCAAATGCCTTCCTTAGATCGACAAAAAAGACATATAGTTTTCCCCTCTTTTTTCTTAATGATAGTTGGATTAAAGTAGTTAGTGTAAATATGTGGTCAATACATGATCTTTCTTTTCTAAATCCCGCTTGGTTTTCGGGTATAACCCTTCTTCCTTCGACCCATTCCTCCAGTCGTGATCTTAGGATTGATGTGAAAAGCTTTGATACATTGCTAATCAGTGCAATACCTCGGTAGTTGGAGGGGCTGTTCTTATAACCATTTTTAAAGATTGGGTGTATAGTGGAATTAGTCCAAATTGCTGGGTATTTTCCAGTCGTCATAACACTATTGTAGAGTTGTTTCAACAGCAGTATGTACGAATCAGGGAGTGTTTTTAATACTTCATTGGGGATGCCATCGGGCCCGCATGCCTTGTTACTCCTCAAACCAGCTATCTCCTTGTATATGTCTGCATTGGTTATCTCTGAGTCCAATATAGGATCGTTCTGAGAAATCACATTATGTAAATTACAAATTCTCAAATTTTTCTCTGTAGTCATTAGTTCGCGGTAAAAGTTCAGCCAGTCCTGTATAGATATTTCTCCTTGGATTATAGATGTGCTTTTGTAGAGCGCAATAGTTTTCCAGAAGGTCTTTGAGTCTTTAGCATTTCTGAGTATTTCCTGTTTTTCATTATCAAAGCCTTTCCTTTTTAGATCCAATAAAGCGAGATATTTCTTTCTGGAAGAAGCATAACATTCTCTGTCTTCCAATCTATTTGTTTTACGATATTTCTTCAGACTTTCTTTTGCCAGTTTTTTCATATCATAGCAGTCCTTATCGAACCACGGCTTAGATTTCCTGGGGCCGCCCTTAATTGAGTAGGTTATTTTTGCAGATGACATTGCTTCCAAAATTCGCTGATTGAAAGTGTATACAAGGTCATCGGAGGCTGGTATGTTTTTTTCCCGCAATTCTTCCAGTTTCATTTTAAACATTGCGAGTCCATCGGCTGACCATCTATATCTCGTAATATTATAATCTTCCCGTTTGGTTTTTTTTCTCATTGAAGTTTTGGCCTTTTATCGTTAGAAATCAACTAAACATTGATTTAGCCTGTTCCCTGATATTTGGCCAACCCAATTTCTTGATAAATCAAGAAAAGATATCCACGAACGCGTTTCGCGCTTTTGGCGCTCGTCAGCGTGGAGTAGGCTGAACCACTGCGACCAAAAAATCTTTTTTGATCCCAGTGGCTTCTTGAAAAATCAGGGAACAGGCTAAATCAATGTTTAGTTGATTTCTGTTCCACTAGATGGCGCTCTGCCTTCTGTAAAGCACGTGTGCTCCTGGTCAGGATATGCCATTTTTTATATTGATTTCAACACCTGATCTTTTTATCTTTTTTTTTTCCTTCGTTTTTTCATTTATTATTATATAATCTTATTTATTCATATTTATATTTATTCTGTGTATTTAACCTTATATAATCTTATATGGACATTGTAATAAATCAGTTTCAATCTCAATCTCTCTCTCTCGTGGTTATGAGGTGGATAACGCCAGCCACCTCAGCGACCTGCTGTCCACTCTGTAGGAAAAAACTCCCGCAGTCCATCGGTGGCGGAGTCTTTCCCGCGGTGGACGACACGAATGAAGACATTGCTATATACACATGGACAAAACTTGAGGAATATGAGAGTCTTTGATGTCGCGTGTTATAACGGGGCACAACGTGGTGTCCGGGAAGTTGTCGAATGCCGGAGACAAGGAGGAAAGAAAGAAGCGACGGAGTAGAACTAATGGACGACACCAAATGTTCCATTGTCATGTGTCCCTATCTCAAATATCGCGCGGTGGGGTAACAATGTAATGGTAGCACAATGTGTCTCACTTCTTACATAATAGTTAGAATGGGACACCGTTCCCTTTAAACTTTCCCTCCACTATACAGAGGAGAATCCATCTCAAGATGATCTCTAAAGGCGACACTGTGGAAAGATAAATAAAAACATTGTGGGAGAGAATGCGTTGACAGGTAAAATAGGCAAAAATCGCTGATGCTAGTTCAAACACGATTTTATTTGAAACCTGCCATATTAGGGCCGTGACTCCGAGATTTTGGTTGTCTTAATTAAGTTCTCCTGAATATAAATTTCATTATTACAATTAAATGTGTTTATATTTTAAAATAATAATAATAATAACATTGCTGATTACTAGTACTATTCCTGTTATTCCTGCATGTACCCTACATTTCTGTGATTGGAGAATCTGTATAAGACTAAAAGGTCTTTATAAACCTTTTTGTTGTTGTTGCATATTAGGGCCGTGAAGCCTTTTTCGACTTGAAAGCTTTTAGCCCAGTGGTATCGACATATAGAAACGGAGCGTTATATACTGACACAGGAGGTATCAAGCCATATTTATCGGCTAAAGAGCCCTAGGTACCAGTTTCACCTGACCATCATTGTCAGAGATAAATGTACAGTAATTGACCTCTCGACACCAATCGCCTTCATGAAGTTGTTGTATTATGTTTAGGGAATTCGAAGAAGCAAATACTGGGTATAAGGGTGAAACAAATGGAATTACAGCCTTCGGCAAAAATCTGGAAACGGAGAAAATAATAAATTGGTGTGTAGATCGTGATATCTGCTGCGATTGGGCTTGGCATTGAAAGAAAGAGGACGAATGACTGGGTACGTTACCACAATTTGATCCACCTCGGATGGGCCACTTGTTTTGATTACGAGTTTTTCACGCGACTGATTCCACACTCGCCTGTTCAGTGATACGCTAACCATGACGTATGCACAAAGAAACGTGTGACCACTGGACATACGTCGGAGCTGGAGGCTGTTGTTGAGTGCTGCGATGCCTGGAGTATAGGAGTTCTATCTATTATTTCTTCCTTTGGTGAATCTGTATAAGACGGGTGGTCTTAATAAAGCTTTGTGTGTGTGTGATTACGAGATTTTCGATAAGTCTACCCGTGTTAAGAAAACTGTTTCGAAATGAGGAATTAATGCGTGCGGTGTCCCCACACGACCCAACTTGAAAAGGGCGACAGAGGAAGGTCTAAACGTTGGAATAAAGGTTGAAGTAAATCAATTTTCAAATCAGATAAACTCGAAAATTCACAGTAATTTATCGTGCATATATTTATTTATTTTATGCGCGCAATAGTTACCTAGAAATTATTTGAATAATAAAACTAGCTCTTGGGCAAAGAGTTTAGGGGTATAATAAATTTCCTCCAATTTACCCAGACTAATCTATTAGCTTGATTGTCTTTATATAATTTTTCCTGTATATAAATATCATATTACCATTAAAGTACTATTACTTTTTTCCCTGAATGTATCCTACATTTCTGCTTGGAGAATCTGTATAAGACTAAAAGGTCTTAATAAAGATTTTTGCTGTTGTTTGTATTTATTTTGGGGGTGTTATAAGTTTTAGAGCAAATTTTGATTTTCAACGGGCAAATACTATTATATAGGACAACAAAATGATTATTTTTACAAAAAAAAGGGGGGGGAAAAGAAATGTGTTTGGCGTGAGCCTTCGCAAGCGTGCATCAGACTATGTTACAACTAAATATATGATAAAATAGGGTGAAATATAAACAATTATATAGATACATTATTTTTTTACGTATCGGTGCTACGCTATGCGTTATTTCATTACGTTTTTGGTAGCTTTGTGATGGAAGCTCTCGGGTCTTTTTGCCGTCAGCGATTGTCACCGTTTCACTCTACGTGGACTAGTTATTCAAGGGCGAGCTTGGCCGTCCGTCCTTGACCCGACGACGTCCGCCTGAAGAAACAAACTGACTATTGACCGCGTGGTTCAATTTGACTTGTGACCACTGTCTTGTTTCATACATGTCATCGTGTGTTTCTGTGGAATCCGTTAAACGGCCATGCGCAAAATTCTAAATTAAATCAAAAGCGTATCATTGAGAAGATTCTTGATACTTTTAAATAAATTCACCATATGTTCTAATGAAAAAAATAGTAAAAAGCAAGCACAATGTATTAGCCTTCACAAATTCTGGAAACCAGCACAGACAATAGGTGTAACACAGATGATGGATCCAACTTGAAGAAAGGTCGATGTTAATCTCCACTTTCTGTAGATAACTTCTATGTTTACTTCTGTATCTGGGAGAATCCTGTATGGGACGTGTGTCCTTAATAAAGGCTTTTTGTTTTTGTTGTATTTTCAATAAGTTATATGTTTTATTAATACGATTTTTAACTATAAATTTTTGGGAATATGTTTCCTATAATATTTATACACAACATATACACTCATGGACAAAACTTAAAGAAGTTTCATCTAGGTCATTTTGATCTCGCCGGTCGTCTTTTTTTTTTTTTTTGGAGACAGAGGTTGTTCACACTTGGTTATCTCGTGTGTCTTCAATAAAGGTCACTGTAATATCTTACAGAGTTATTGACTGAATTGACATATACAAGATGTGTCCAATAAAATTGGACACACTAATGATTTTGATATCCCTGTTTCTTCCTCAATGTCCCGTAACCCTATTCGTGGATTTTCTTTTATCAAATTTGAAATTTGGCTCACCTTTTCCGGGTTCCTGTGCAGAATTGGACGTCCAACACGCTTCTCATATTTCACCGATTCCATTCCATTTTTAAATCGTGAAAACCATCTAAATGTGGTGGGCTTATTTACATTTTCATTTCCAAATGCCAATTTCAACAAATCTAAAGTTTCTGAGGCCGATTTCCCAATTTTGTAGCAAAATTTAATACAAATTCGTTGTTCGAATTTTCTATCCATTACAAATTAGAAGTTGTTATGCAAGGCGTTCTTTTTACAATCTTACAATTTATCGACTGCGCGCGCAATCACGTGATGTGATATACCGCAGTGTAGCTGAAGCTTTCTATTTTTTTTACATAGACTTTAAAAAAAAATATCATTTCATTTTTTCTTTGTTTTTGACCGGTCTCATTATTTATTGGACACACCTTGTATATGCTGAATGGTACAACTTCCTTAAGTTTTGTCTCCATGAGTGGATATACAACATATAAAGTTACGGGGGGTATACATTTACCAAGAGAGGCACCTCTCCCATTAAAAATACATTAAAACAATGCGTTTTTTTTATTTATCTGTCGAGTATAGAGCGATATGGTTATGATGAAGAATTTGTCATAATACAAAATACGTTTTGAAAATAGAGCAATCCATAGATAAATCTTTAATTAAAAAGGCATATATTGGATCAAAATATCATTTATTTTATCAGTATTACAAATAATGATATCATCAACATAAAGTCCCAAAAGAAGAATTGAGTCATTATTTTGGTATGAAAATAAGCATTTATCTGAATTCAAAATTTTAAATCCTATCTGAAGAAGATATTTAGTAAAGGTTTCATAAAGTTTCATAATGATATTTTGATCTAATATATGTCTTTTTAATTAAAAATACGTTTTAGCACATTTTTAAAGGGAGAGGTGCCTTTTTTGGTACATGAACACCATCCTCCGGCAAATTTATGTTGTACTCCGGCCTGAAAATAGCTACCCTGCCATTTCACCAGGTTTAAACACCTTTTTGGCCAATTCGACCTATTTCCTTTACCCCTTGTAGTTGTCCCGTTACTGATGAGTTCCATAGCCCGAAACTATGGTATACAGGTTGTTTCCTTTTGTCTGAATTTGACGAAACTGGTGTGGTAGCTCATTATTTATCACAAACTCTACGTTTGTACTGGGTTTATAACACAAAATAAGTATTGGTTCACTGCTTTAAATCATTTTTAAAGGGCGAGGTGCCACATTTGGTGCATGAATCCTCCCGCGCAACTTTAAGTCATATATATAATATGCAATGTGCACAACCCCCGCATCTCTATCGAAAAGCGTGTAAAATATTGAACCAAACAGGTAATATTCGATCTATAGGGGGAAAATGAGCTGACTATATAGATTAGATTTTAATCGCAATGTTTTTAAAACTAAGATCGAAGCATTTTTTTTATCAATCTCCTTTTCTTTTCATTTCCGACCTTGGTTCGAAAGAGAGACAGAGTTGAAAGAAGAAAAAAAAAGGTGTTTTTAATAATAAGATAGAATCTCGTTCAACCGATGTATTTTTCTTTATGAGAACAAAGGGAAAATTAAATAATGTGTTTCAAGATGGTATCGGGAAACTGTATATGGGGAAAATCTGAGAACAATAGAAACGCTCCAGTTGTTTGATACTGGACCACGCTAATGTTATTGCTAGACGGCTGAAGGGACGTCGTGTGTTTTGATCCCGTCCTTTAACCCTACCAAGTTTTGAAATCCTCGAAGTAATTTATGATGGCGACCACGCCGTGGAACAAGGGCCTTGGTACGGCCGTGTGTTGGGCAACAGATAATGGACGATTCAATGTCGCTCGGACAACCTGTGGTCACGCGGAAGTTCTGCAACGTGGACGAACTGTTGAACGTTCCTACATTCTTACAGTACCTGTACAACTGCCGTATATGGTCATCTATCCGGAGACAGAAAGGTGAATTGAAATGACTCTGTGAATCCTTTACATTTTTTTTTCCAAATAAAAATATTACTTACATTGTCTTTATTGCAATAAGAAAACATAGTGAAAAGACCCGGTTCATATGTTGAACTGATGAATGTCCCAACATTATCACACCATCCGTACAACAGCCGTATGGCCAACTAGCATAAGAAAGGAGAATTAAAATGCCTCTGTAAATCCTTACCATTTAGAACTTTTTTCCAAATAAAAATATTACTTACATTGTCTTTATTGCAATAAGAAATCATAGTACAATGGTTCATATAAATTAAATAATGCTACAGGTTTCTGGGGTTTCTTTTATCTGTATTAACGTAATCTCGAGCTTTCGGACATTTCTGTCCATCTACAGGAGTACGTTTACATCATACGTTCATCGCCACCGCTCGAGGGATGGTCGTGTCTGCGGTCCTGTACCCCCATCTTAGGGAGCGTCTCCTCGCGGAACTCTCGCCTGAACACAATTCTTGTCAAATTCCTTAACACTGTCATCGAGCATGCTGGGGACACGGATTCCATAACTCGCAAGTCTGAACTCAAGACGATTCTAAGCTCCTGACAGGATCCAGACGTCCCTTCGGAAAGGCCTGGTGTATATATTTTTTATTTTTATTTTCTGTTTTAAACTCTGAAACTCTCTCTTGACTGTAAAACGACATTTGAAAATTATCCCGCATGTGTTTCCTTTCAACGAAAAATCAAAATTTACTTCAAGGAGAAATAACGAATATTTTTAACCTTTGGAATGAGGTATGAAAGAGTGAATTGTGAAGAGTAATGATAAACGGAAAAATAAAAGTGTCCAGGGATGGGAATTCAACCCACAGTGTTCCGCTTACCGGGCAGATGCCATGTCCACTAGGCTACCCTGGACACCTTGACCGTTTACTAGATGTCAATAAACTGCTTTTAATTGTCAATTGTCATACGTTCTTCTGTAGAAGGACAGAGATTCCCGAAAGCTCGAGATTACGTCATCTCCAGAAACCTATGGTATTATTTATATCCAGGAGATTTTTAAATCAATTGACAAAGGTTCATATTATGATGTATTAGCGCGCCATCTGTTATCAAAATTCGAAACTATTATAGACGCTTATGATTCTTTTTAAAAATAAACAATTTGTACTGTTCTTACTGCAATGGAAAAATTAATTGGAGGGCCTGGCTCATCAGTGGTAAACCCAGCCAGCGGTTTCGCCAGTTTAATCTACCATACCGCTGTTATAATACATTTTTCGATCTTCCTTTTATATGTTGAATCCTTCAAATGTTTTCGTAGGTTCAGTTTACCATACCGCTGTACAATTGTATCAGACGGTTCTGACCGACGATGTGAAAGGGGAGATTCTTGGTGCCATTTGAAGTTATGGCCGTAGACCGGGAGACGGTAGAAATGTATATTATTGAACTAGGATCTCCGAATATTTTTCTTCATTGCAGCAAGGACATTATTCAAGAGATGGTTGAGGCGAAAAGATAAAAACTCCAAAAGAAGATGAACTGACCAAAATCGACAAATCATCAGACTGAACTTAAGAGAAAGGATGGACGGAGAGTTCATCAGTGAGAACTTTCAGTACTGGAAGAAACAGCTTATCTCTCCATACGAAGAGACAACACAGAGTTAACTACAATTACTGAGTCTGGGGAACACACTGCACGACCCTTCTACAGCTTTAAAACCCGAAATCTTGTAAACACGTTAAAAGTGTAATAAAGAAACCTCGGAGATTTATATTTGATTAATTGACACAGAGGATTGTAATTCTAATAAGGACATATAGATGTGTGTGTGGAAATTTTGCCGGGAGGACATTGATCTATAGATGGCGTTTAGTTTTGACATCTATTTTGACAAAGAGATGACCTTTATTTTTACAGAGCAGTGAGAACAGCAGTAAATTGTTTTATTGGGGAAAATAGTTGTTTCTTCTCTTACATCCAGAGGGCAGGTGATTCTAAGCTCCTGATAGGATCCAGACGTCCCTCGTCTGGTATTTTCTCTACTATTTTAAACTCTGTAAACTCTCTCTTGACCATTGACTAGATGTCAATAAACCATTTTTAATTGTCAGAGGGCAGTCACATCTGCTTGGCTCCGTTGTATATACAGGGTGATGGGAAAAAAATGAGGAAATACATTTTTCCCTTTGCTTCTATAGGATAATAAAACGAGCTGGTTTCCTTCTACTAAAAAAATGCAGTGTGTTCCCCAGACTCGGTAATTGTAGTCAGCTTTGTGTTGTCTTTTCGTAAGGAGATATGCTGTTTCCTCTGTGATTCCAGAGTTGTTTATTGTTCCAGTACTGAAAGTTCTCACTGATGAACTCTCTCGTTCTGTCTCCGTCCATCCTTTCTCCTAAGTTCAGTCAGGTGATTTGTCGATTTCGGTCAGTCTATCTTTTTCTGGAGTTTTTCTCTTTTCGCCTTAACCATCCCTTGTACAATGTTTTTTTTTTCCTCCAGACTCTTCCCTTCTGACTATATGACCGTAGTAGCTTAGAATTGAATCTATATTCGATCGTTCTTTTCTGAATCTTGAACTCTCCTGATGCAGATATTCCTAAGTCCTGGGATCAAGAAGTGTTGATCCTTCGTGATCGCCACAATCAGAATTTTACCCTCCACTCCCCATCTTGATGCCTCAGTCAACTACATTCTGTTAGCTTTCTAGAACGTCGGTGAAGAAATGGTACAAACCGTCGATTTCGACAGCCATGACCCGGGATCGAATCCCGCATTGGGCAGTTTTTTCTGAATAAAATATTAAAAATAATCATTCGCGTTAAAATAGTTCAAATTTCTAATATTTATACATATAAGCAGATGATTCTTTACCGGATAACAACGATCAGAAAATAAAAGGTTTCCCCTCAATAAGAAAGATGCTCTAACGAAAGCTAATCAATGAGCGTGGCTCTAACGACGTTGTTCCAGGGAACTGGCTGAGGTGCGGGCGATACTGCCGGACTTCCCGCCCGGACCGCTGGACCTCTACCGGCGCCAGGCCTCTTTCGACTGGAAGAAACTCAAGTTGGTCATGGAGGGTGCCACCAACATCAAGATACAGGTATCACTTTTGATTAACTTCTTTCACAATTATAACAACAACACAGCTTCATTAAGACCACCGGTCTTATATAGATTCACCACAGGAAGAAAGGAAGCATAGATGGAACTCCTGTACTCCAGGCAATAAACTTCACAATTATGTCCACCTAGGTTTTTTTCACTGTGACGTTTTCCACGTCTAGTTTTTAATACAACCCTTTTCTAATATTTTTAGGGGAAACCCTAATAATCACGTGTTTCATCTTGAAGGTAGACCATCATTCAACGCAATTTACACAATTTCCTGTCAAGCCCATTGGATAGGTGATATATGGACTCTGTTCAGCCAAGTTGGTCTCTACGTCTACTGGAGTAGCTAGCTTCTAGCTTTCTTCAGATCTTCCTCAGGACACAGTTTACAAAGATATACTCCTTACTGTATTCACAGGTATGGAATTGAAATACGCTCTTTTCCACTTGAACTCATTCTTTTCTCATCCATCCACATATGAGAATATTATATAGAACCAAATGCCTAAGGAATTCAGACTTTTGATGTTTTTTTGTGTAGGTTCAAGTCTAACACTCTCCTAATACTAAAATAAATATGGAAATAAAGATCGCTTAGTTTTCTCATAAGGGGATATGGCTTTAAATAACTTTAATTTCACACCCTCCTCCAGCAAAATGAATACAAATGAACAGAACCTCATCTGAAAGTTAAAGATGAAATCAACATTGACTTACGCGAATTGAGTTTAATTACCGTGTCCTCTCTTTAAGCTTAGGAGATGATCCTCAAGTAAAATAATGTGATATTGCCATAAAAAGCGTTGTCTCCATAGTTTCTTTACACAACAACAAAGAACTTCAAATTTAGATTATCTAAACAGAAGGAACAAAATCATAGTTAGGTAATTGTCCATTGGAACGCGAAACACCACTCCCCTAATGAGCCAAGCACCTAAACATCTTTTCAAACTTCCGTTTAACACAATAGCTAAAAAAATCGTTTTTTATGACGATATATTAATGACGACTAATTTCAGCTTTGACAACAAATCAAGTGGATATTTAGGTGTTTCCGACAATATTAACATGACAGTAGTAGCTGTTACCATAGTGAATTTGCCACATGATGGATGGTGAGGCCATCTCATAGGACTTTACAACTCACTGGGCAGCCATACTCCACAGGCCGTGATACAACTTTACAGCCCGGGATGTTCCAGGAACCCGGGTAATTTCTAACTCACAGCTAGACGGGACGGTACACAATAAGCGTAAAACAACACTTGAAGTTACACCGCATGAGTTTCTTTTCAATGAAAAATCAAAATTTATTTCAAGGTGAAATATTGACTATTTCTAACCTTTTTGGATGAGGTATGAAAGGGTGAATTATACACAATAAGCGTCAAAGAGAGGAAGAGACCGCCCTGGAAACGTCAGGGTTACCAACCCTAGAATATTTGTCTTACATCCTCACACACTCTCTTCTCGCCTAATTTACCACCGAGTCGATCTTTCCTTATTGCCCACTGAGGGCCAATATAGACGTGTCTTCTAATTAACCCCCTATTGTGGTGTCGACTTGGAGGAAAATCAGTTTTATGGACTTGTATACTTGTGGCAAAACTCTCCAACTATCTATATAGTTTTAAAATTACAGAATATTTTCTCACAATGAGTTTCTTTTTATTTCAGAACACTAGCTTTCAAGTGATAATCAACTCTTCAACGGGATTAATAAAACATCGACTATATCTTGTAAATATTTCTTGTAAGATATAGTCGATGTTTTATTAAGTCCGTTGAAGAGTTGATTATCACTTGAAAGCTAGTGTTTTGAAATAAAAAGAAACTCATTGTGAGAAAATATTTTGTAATTTTAAAACGTTTTTCACAATTGCATCATGAATAGAGATCTATATAGAACTAGCCGACTGGACCCGGCTTCGCCTGGGTTTCGTACGGACCAAAATTAACACATTGCCTATTAACGTAGCAATGTTTACAAGTTTTTCCCGGATTTATTTGCTGATGAGAGTTACTTATACTACCTATAATTCAGAAGAAAGACAGAAAATATCGATAATAAATGGAAAAGAAGATGGCTAGAAGACACGCTGTCCCAACACCATGACTATGTGTAGCTGATTACCTATTTACATATTGATACGTTCAAAACCTTTGTTTCCCTTTCTTGTTCTCCGAAGACAAAAACATCTATTTAAAGCGAAATATTTTAATAAAAGTATTTTGTTGTTGTATAAATATTAGTATATATATCCACTCATGGACAAAACTTGAGGAAGTTGTACCTTTTAGCATGTATATCGGGATTCAGACAATAACTCTGAAAAATATAACAGTGACCTTTATTGAAGACACACGAGATAACCAATATACACTCATGGACAAAACTTAAGGAAGTTGTACCTTTCAGCATGTATATCGGGATTGAGACAATAACTCTGAAAGATATTACAGTGACCTTTATTGAAGACACACGAGATAACCAATATACACTCATGGACAAAACTTAAGGAAGTTGTACCTTTCAGCAAGTATATCGGGATTGAGACAATAACTCTGAAATATATTACAGTGACCTTTATTGAAGACACACGAGATAACCAATATACACTCATGGACAAAACTTAAGGAAGTTGTACCTTTCAGCATGTATATCGGGATTGAGACAATAACTCTGAAAGATATTACAGTGACCTTTATTGAAGACACACGAGATAACCAATATACACTCATTGACAAAACTTAAGGAAGTTGTACCTTTCAGCATGTATATCGGGATTGAGACAATAACTCTGAAATATATAACAGTGACCTTTATTGAAGACACACGAGATAACCAATATACACTCATGGACAAAACTTAAGGAAGTTGTACCTTTCAGCATGTATATCGGGATTGAGACAATAACTCTGAAAGATATTACAGTGACCTTTATTGAAGATACACGAGATAACCAAGTGTGAACAATATTGCCTCTGTCTCCTTCAACAACAACAACAATAATAAAAAAAAAAAAAAACAGACGACCGCCGATATCAAAGATTTCCACTTCTTTAAATTGTGTATATGAGTGTAGATACAGACACAAAGTTTTCATTAAGACATTTAGTCTCATACATGGATTCAATTGGTATGTCAAAAGAAAGAAAATAAAATGGAGGAAAAAAAGTAGTGTAAAATAAAAACGAGGTATTTACATACTACGGTAAAACATTATAAATGGTGAGAGAACAAGAAAGGTCTACTTGAAATTTACTCCTAATTCATTCCTCTTATTTTTTTTACATCATTTTAAACAAATTTACATTATGCAAAATCTACACTCATGGACAAAACTTAGTGGAAAGTCTTTGATATCGCCGGTCGTATATA
The DNA here is from genome assembly GCA_030710605.1 of Cordylochernes scorpioides. Classification (NCBI taxonomy): domain Eukaryota; kingdom Metazoa; phylum Arthropoda; class Arachnida; order Pseudoscorpiones; family Chernetidae; genus Cordylochernes; species Cordylochernes scorpioides. The sequence continues at coordinate 126,803,454 of CP092863.1, forward strand.
TATATATATATATATATATATATATATATATATATATATATTTTAGAAGGATACAGAGGCTGTTTTAACATTTGATTATCTCGTGTGTCTTCAATATAGGTCACTGTAATATCTCTCAGAGTTATTATTTGAATCCCGTTATATATGCTGAAAGGTATAACTTTCTTAAGTTTTGTCCATGAGTGTATAATTTAGGTTGTAAATATTTAAAAAACGCTCAACACTAGTCCATACTAGTAAGCTGGACTCTCCGGGTAGTTGGCGCTCCCTGGGTTATAAATATATCTCTCTCTTTATCTTGTAAATATGCACGCTACACGTGAACACATGCACATGGTCCTGGGTGGAGAACATTCGATTTAGAAGAGAGTGATTTTATCTTGAAAACTTGCGTTAAAAAAAATATATATACTCATTATATAAAAAATAAATTATAATTTTAAAAATATATTGTATCTAATCAAAATCACGTTGTCCGACAATTGCTTAGTGCGTACATTTAAACCTATGTATAATTGGTAACCTATATATATGCCTTGACTATAAAAATATATATATTTTACTGTCTTTTGGTTGTTAGCGTATAAACATTATAGTTGTTACTTACTGTGAGATGGAGTAAAGAGCTAAATTTCCGTATCTTAAAATCTTCAAGGATGGTCTTGCCATTTCGATGAGAAGCTCACTTCATTTAGAACAAAATAGTCTTTTGCTTCGGTTTTTGTTCCATCAAAGCTGCCACATAAAGGTTTTAAATCATTTTAAAATCACATGTTGAATAAATTTGGACAAGTGCTCATTTAAAATAAATTTTAAGCTCAATTTTCAAAAAGCTACTGTTATATATTTTTTTTAGTTAGAAAACGTTATTTCTTATTTGTTTAAACAAAGGTTTTTAATGTAAAATAATAATAATAATGATAATTTTTTGTGCAAAAAGTTATGTGCAAAAATTGTAGTCGAGTGGTACAAATAGTTTCGAACATTTTAAAAATAAATTCTTTCGCATTTTTTTTAAGCTATAAAAATTAGGTTTCCATTTAAAAAGGTTTTTACATATAATTCATTGATTTAAATATTAAATTTAAATATAATATCAAAAAATGAGTATATGTATTTTTTAGTTTTTTCAAAAAATAAAAGATAGAAATAGTTAATGCTTCATTATTTGAATGTCAAAAGTAAAATAACAATAGATCGGTATATATATATATCCTCACCTGTTACATTAATAAATTATTATAAATACAAAATATACATATTTTACTTTTTCAAGTATTTCTGTTTTTATTACTAACGTAATTAAAGTACAAAAGAATGTGGTTTATTTTAGAGCTATATCCTAATTAGCTTATCATCCCGTATTACCAAAAATTAGAAACAGACGGTAAGTTTAACAGAAAAATTGCATTTTATGTGATGATAGATTTAGAAAATTTATCAATGAAAATGTAAAAAGTAAAAAAAAAATTGGAGTATCTATCTTTGTGTATAAAAATTATATATATATAATATATATTTCTATATTTTTGGAATTTTTATGAAAAACAACATAAAAATATAATAATAGTTTTTAAAATTAATTACAAAACTTTTTAAATCATATATATATAACATTTACAATTTTTAAAACACCTTTTAAAAGTGATATAATTCAAACATATATTTGTAATATATTTCGATGTATACCTATTTTTTAAAATATAATTAAACGTTTTTGTTTATAATTTCCGCCATTTTTTTTTAGAAAGAAGTGATACATTTATTTACAAAAAAATTATATAAAAAAGGATCACTATATATAAAGAGTTCAATTATTATATTTTATTTAATATGGTTATATAAGTATATAATTTCTGCAATGTTGAATATATACATTTTTAATTTTTTTTTATAAAATTTGATTGGATTTGTGGAATGCATAGCCTACGCCAGTAGTATTTGAAAATAAACTACATACTGTATGTGTGTATTTTTCTTTAAATACACACATGTACACTCATATTATAATTTATTGAAAAATTCTATTACATCGGCTTTTAATTCCTTCATCACAACATTATAAACACAAACGATTTATTTTGCGTTAAAAAAAATCATTTAAAATCACACATCACAAAATAAATTAGTATTCATTCTAAATAAGATTAAAATAACGTTTTATTTTTAAAAGTATATTTTAAAAAGGCTAGAATAAAGGTGAAAATTTCAATTATAAAAAACCCTACTAATCTATTTTCCTGCCGATTGGCAATTAAGGTGAATTATAAATGGCAAGCATGCCTTTTCTTCGCTATAGAAAATTTTACTTTGGTTGTTTTCTGCTCAAAATGCTCCAACTCCACTGCAACTCCAGCACATATCCTATATTGGAGCTAAGAAGGAATACCTATACAAGAACCCCAAAACTATATAGTAGAAAAACATATTCCTTTCAACCTTCATGACCTGGTGTAGTCTTACCCATGGAATAATGGGATGTCACGGACATTCTCGTTTGATGATTGTTTGTATTAAGGATGTACAGGTTGTTGCTGCTAGTAGTTAATGGCACTCTAAGATAAAAGCTACGGTGAACTACAAACTCGGGTGGAGTTGATGTTAGCATTTTTACAAGTTGTTTTTCATAGATTAATATATTTATATTTTTGACCAGATGACCGGACTACTTTGCATGTATATATTTGGTTTTGAAATGATGTAGTTAGTTAGTTATGAAAGGAAATTAAAAGTATTGGTGATTACTCTGCTCGATGATAGAATAGGAAAGTCTTAGCTCCCAACAGTTGATGGCATTGTTGATGAGTTGATGACAATCCAGGCTGGTTGTGTGACAGATGAAGGTATGGAAGACCCTCGAGCGGGACCCTGAGTTCCACCAATCTCCTGAGGAAGAGCTGACTCGAGACGAAGAACGCTACAAGGCACTCCGTCGCATTAAGAGATTACGTCAATATCGTTTCTTCGAGGATGATGAGTTCTTCCGCGACCCATCAGTCATGAATTCCACCTACACCGCCATCGGCATGTACAACTGGTCCCTGGCCATCGCCAACGGACTGGCTTACGATGTAAGTTCTTCTTCTTCTTGTTGTACCTTCACCCTCTCCTCTGTAAGACTCCATTCTGTCATTTCCCAATCTTTCGAACTTTTATTATCATATTTATTTATTTAACAGTTGGGAGAGACACGCCATATCCACAATTAGGATAATTGCGTGTATATCTGTAATTATACACAATTAACACTATTGAACATTGGGAAGCATGAAAATTACACGTTCGATGTCAAATTTTGCATATAGTAATTAGAAATAGTAGCTTGAAATATGTACAGTCAATACTTTCGCCTTAAAATATACAGCCTACAGAATCTATTAAACTTTATGTATTGGTCTTTATTGTAAGCAACTTGTTTTGTATTAGTCAGGTAAAGTTGGTTTTCTTCCCTTAGATCAGAAGTTAATGGACAGTTTATCAGAAGGTGTTCAGGGGTTTGTTGCTCGTTTCCACAAGTGCATGCAGGTGAACCAATTTTGACAATTCTAAACAAATATGTGTTGAAGTCACCATGTCCCCAGTAAAAAATTGAACGTTATATAAGTTGGGTTGAACATAGTTATCATATTGCCACGTGGAAAATTAGGAAAGACAAACTTCAGGGTGATACAACAATTTATTTAAGGCAAGTACAAACTATGAAGGATAAACAAAAGATAAGCAAATGAGGGAAGTTTACAAGAGTAGCAAAATATAAAAATGATACTCTGTTAATAAAATAATAAATACTTTGCTACAATATTATGTTCCTCTAACTTTATACCAACACAAAACATATGAACTATTATATGATATCGTCTTTGTACTGTACCTAATCATTGCTCGTTTACAGCAATATAAGGACTAATAGCCTTGTACCGTCTTTTTACATTACATCGTAGATATTGATGGAAATTTTGCCGGGAGGATATTAATCTAAAGAGACCTCTCCCGTCAAAATAGACGTCAAAACTAGACGCCATCTATTGACCGTCACCGCAAACTAGCGGTCTCGGGTCGGTGACAAAGCCACAACACCAGCTTTGGCAAACTGAAAAGCGTCCACCTAGAGACCATGGTTTCGGGCTAATGGCCCTCGTCAGTCTAGGGCGGACTTTGCCAGCTAAACACCTCTTTGGCAGATTGTCAAGATTCCATTAGATCCCGTGTGGAGATCTCATGGAATAAAGTCCGCCCTAGACTGACGAGGGCCATTAGCCCGAAACCATGGTTTCTAGGTGGACGCTTTTCAGTTTACCAAAGCTGGTGTTGTGGCTTTGTCACCGACTCGAGACCGCTAGTTTGCGGTGACGGTCAATAGATGGCGTCTAGTTTTGACGTCTATTTTGACGGGAGAGGCGACCTTTGTTTCTTTAAACGTAGATATTATTTATTAAAATTCGCATGCAGATTTACAATTTTTGCCAATGTGCAATTATGTTCTGCGTCATTTTCTTTGTTCTTGAGAAGATCCCCACAGTAGTATCAACTTGAGTTATTTTCTTTATTTATTCATAGTTTTTATCTAGAGTTCATCAGTTCAATTCTTCATCCTAGCCTTCTGTTTCCATTCATCCTACACTCCAGAACTTTCTTCATCAATACATTTCCTCTACGTAAATGCCCATCGAATTCGTTTATCTTTTTTTGAGGATCGTCAAGACGCCTCATTCCTCTTCCAATTTTCTCAATACTTCTTCGTTTTTGATCCAGCCAGCCCATCTTAATCTTCCCATCCTCTTCCAGATTCACATCTTAGATGATTCAAATCTTCTTTCCCTACGACCATTTACCATACAATACCAAACTCCAGATCAGTGTCTTCACTAACCTTCCCTTTAAATCTCGTCTAAGCCTTCTCTTCAGTTGTTTCTTTCTTCAATTAGGAACCTCCCTTCCTATTGCTTAACAGTATACTCAACAACCCAGTCATGATTGTCATGTATGTTCAGAATAAGTGACAATACTCAGGACAATCCAAGTTTGTGAATATTACATTCTAGAAAGAATACTTGAAGATATTATTTATTTATAACGCAAAAAAAAACATAGTTAACACTATTCCACAACTAAAATAAACGCCCGTCTATAAACACAAACACCATATATACATAATTATGATCATAAACTCTGTGAAAAACAATTAAGCAAAAACAAATATTAAACTAATGAGCTAATATATTACAGTTTCAACAGTTCTACCATCAACAGAACAGAGAATACGAAACATTAGCGAATTTTTACTCTTTTTTTGGCTTTTCTCAAATATCCACAAACTTACGACGTATGTAAGTGTCACGCTACACTCCAAATTAATATTCTATTTAGCTATTGACTCTGCCTTCCTCTTCAACAACTCTTAATTTTATTATAAAAGTTTCCTTTCCTATATTTATCTTTCTACATATATTCATATGCAAATATATACATATATACACATATGTACATATATTCACACACACAAGCCTTTATTAAGACATTCCGTCTTATACAGACTCCTGTTAGAAATGAATCTAAAAAGAAATGAGAAGCAGGGGAAGAAATCCTCTCTCAGAAAAGAGAAAAAGAAGAAAATGAAAGAATATCTATGTACAAAAGACTATATACATCGTGCATAGAACACAGTGAAGAAGTAGATTATTGAGTGAATGGTTACATCTTGTGAAGAAGAAAATATTTACACACAGTTCAGTTACTTTGTTAGGTCTTTTTTCTTCCTTGCAGTCTTGAAAAAATTAAAAAAAACTTCAAAATAGCTGACCCATTATCCATCAAGTCATATATACATATATACACATATGTTCATTAATTAAAAAGACCAATATTGGATCAAAATATCATTTATTTTACCAATATTTCAGTTGGCTGAACGCCAACCTTTATCAAGGTGTTATAACATTTTAATGTGTGTGATGTACATATATATATCTCTACATATATTCTATCCTTTATGTCTACTATGCGCTAATTCTCCCATCCACTCTAAGTTGGACCCTACAGAGATTGTTTGGGCTATGACCCAGCAGATTGTCAACCATTACCCAACACCTCTGATAACTTCTTGGCCCTCTGATAAGATAGTGGAATCGGCACATAAACATCACATAAACTCACCAAACATTTCAGCTCATCGCTAAGTCATCTATTATTGAAATCAATCGTAATTCCAGATTTGCATCGAATTGTGTGAAGATTTGAAAATATTGATGATTTCAACATTATTTTATATCGATTATTTGTATCGATACGTTTTCTTATTGAGCAATACGTGGCTAGCTTTATGTCTAATTGCCAATTCAACAGAGAGGCCAAAATTGCATATTAATTAATGGTGGTGATGTCTTGTCCTGATTTTGTTGCTCCATGGGAAGGGGGATGCCATTGCCCCATTAGTCAGCCACATTTCAGAGTTCCCTGTAGGCCTTCACAGTTACCATAGCGGCTCGGAGCTCACGATAACGAACTATAGGGCAGTCCCTTACTTGTGCTGCTTCTCCCGCCCACCACGCAGAGGAAGGGTTGCACTTTTGGACAGGATATTAACTAATTAAGTGGTGGTGGTGCTTATCTCCATGGTTAAACCAATTCCTGAAGTCCACTCCTCTCCAATTTTGCGATGGTAGTTATAGGCCTGGGGTTCTCTATTGTCAGTTCTGAGCATGATATGTTCCGGAGAAGCTTCCGCACTATTGTATTTCAAGCAGTTATTGACGGTTTTTTGTCCATTTTGAAATTTTAAGGTTTTTATATGGCCACATCTTAGTCTTGCTAAACTGTTTGTTGATTTATATTGAGTTTTTGAAGTTCTTCTAATTGTTTCAATGGTTTGTACCAGTGATGATTTGGATAAGCTGTCAGTTTTGATTTATTATTATTTTTTTATACGTATATATTTCTTCAAAGGTAATATTATTGCTTGGTAAGTGACACGCTTTCTTTGCTAATTTGTCTGCCTCTTCATTAAGAGGTATGTCGACATGGGAAGGGATCCATTGGAAGTTTATTTTACTTTATTTTTTTAGGCGGATATTTCAACGTAGAAATTTAGGAAAGACAAACTTCATAATGACGCGGAAATTTATTTAAGGCAAGAACAAAATTAAAACTAATAAAATATCACAGAGGCAATGAGAAAAAATTTACAGTGTATCAAAATACAAATATCGAAATTAAAAAAAAAATTCATAGAATAATAAATAATCCGCTACAATATTAATCCCGTGTGGCCAATTAAATAAATCCAAGATTTATCCTGGAATTACATGAACTTAAGCTTTCGAGATTATTTGCTCTTCCTATATTTGCATAGTAGGAATGGTTTTATAAAAGTATCGTTCATGGTATCAAAATTCAACAAGAAAAATTGTCTTAATTCAGATTTGAACCTGTGTCGCGGTTGTTCCAAATGGCCTTTTCGAGTACATTCCATGATTAAATTTATAAATTCAATTGCCATCTATTGATAGATGAAGCGGCTCCCAAATATTAACTTTTCATATTTTTTCATTATAAATTTTAATATATATATATTATTTTAAAAACTATTTAATTCAAATATTAAATTATTCATCTTATAAATATATAATGCTCATAAAATATACTTTATTAAAATTATATGAATTAACATTAATATCATATTAATTGTTGTCATATTAATATAATAAAATAATTATACATCATTCTAAATATAAATCATAGATCATATAAAATGTAAATATTTATCTATAATATATCAAACACATATATCTAACATTTTATAAACTAGAAATGATATTTGACCACGACAGAAGAAAAAAGAACATCAACATGTAGTATACAACAATACTTCTGATAATTTGTATTAAATAAATGTAATTAAAAGTTGATTTTACAATAAATAATTTGTTGTCTGACTCCGCTTAGAATTCCATGCCGCCCACATATTATTTTGATGTATATTGTGGCGAAGAAATATTTTATTATTTAATTTAATTATTCAATGAAATATGGGAAATGGATTTTTTATTAATAAATATTTGTAAAATCATCATTTAGTTACCTAGCTTGCTTGCTCGATATTCCCTAGCTGTAGATAGTTTGGTTGATAATTGTCGACTAGTCGCCGTGACGTCATCAATAAATACTTTCACACCTTCAGATATACAGAGAGACTTGATTTCTACGCTACAATATTGTCATTCCATGTGATGTTCTTAACCCAGTTTTAAAAAAGTGAATAAATCCACATGATTATTTTCACATTAAAAAATCCTTCCTAATTGTTTAAAATATGTTTTACATTATAAGAATGTCAGACTCAAAAATGTATATATACTCTCTATTACATAAGAAATTTTAGGGGTATATGCAATTTTGATATTTGTGTTAATACATATTACTCAATGAAAAATATACCTACTCCATATTATCATGCCCAGCAATGGCCGCAGCCTTGCAGAAAATTGATATGGACCCAGAACAGCAGCTTTACACACCCAAGATAGAGAACATTGCTGTGATAGAGATGTATGGGGACATCTGAGGCTCTTCATTGGACACAACAACAACAACAACAATACAGTATACACACCCTAGATAGAGAACATTGCTGTGATAGAGATGTATGGGGACATCTGAGGCTCTTCATTGGACACGACAACAACAACAATACAGTATACACACCCAAGATAGAGAACATTGCTGTGATAGAGATGTATGGGGACATCTGAGGCTCTTCATTGGACACGACAACAACAACACAATACAGTATACACACCCAAGATGGAGGACATTGCTGTGATAGAGATGTATGGAGATATCTGAGGCTCTTCATTGGACAGGACAACAACAACAACAATGAAAAATATAATAATACTAATATATCGCTTTTTTTAATGAATATATATTTAAATTTGACCCATGACTGTTACAGTATTTTTCCAACGCCATCAAATCCTCGGGTACGGTGGATCATTTCTACCTTCTGGATAAGCTGGACGCCTTCGAGGTGAGTTGGACTCTGATGGGGAGTATGCAAATTGATTCGAACTCATTTGTTATGACTGGCACGTTACTGATGAGACTGTTCCGTTTTGATGGAACATTTTGTCAAATTTTGTTGTATATATATTAATTTATTGTTACCACAGAGAGTGTGTAAGATCACAGGTAAATAGGCGCTAACCGAGAGAAAAAAGTTCCTTTGTTCAATATTAGTTTCTCTTTTATATTTTGTTCTCTCTCTTGTAAATCAATAAATATAATGTTTAAGTAATAATTATTGGAATCAGTTTCATTAATAATTCTAAGCAAAGTCAACAAATTTAGTCTTTATTTACGGCGCTGCTAACCAAAAAGGATGATTTTTGAGCCCCGATCTTTAGCTTATACAAGAGAAAGGAGGAACGAGAATGAAAAAAAAAAAGCGGATGATGTCTTTTTTTATATAAATACTATAGAATAAAGCGTTAGGAGAAAATAATTTTTAATAATCGACTACACGAGCTTTCGGGCAGTCACACCCTTCAACTGGTCTAGACCAGTTGAAGGGCGTGACTGCCCGAAAGCTCGTGTAGTCGATTATTAAAAATTATTTTCTCCTAACGCTTTATTCTATAGTATTTATAATCCAAGGAGAAAGTTTCCATGTTTAAAAAAATGTCTTTTTTTTATTTTTGTTGTTTTAAAACTAATCTGAAAAACTCAGAAAGTTCTCAATGCTCAGAATCACCAAGTATTCACGAAAAGTTCTTTCAAATTTGTCTGAAACACCTTCAAATCTGATGTGTAGTAAAATGGTTTCTTGTGGTGATTGTTTTATAACGTTCACCTTGTTAATGGCGCCCAACATGTGGCTTGGGGTAGCATCCTTTGGACTCCCTAGATAATTAGTACTCTTAAGAGTACTTAGATAATTAAAAAAAAAAACATTAGAAAATTTTAAAATGAAATACAAAATCATCTTTTTTTAAATTCTAAGTCGTCTAGCTTTCGTGGGTGATATCTTCCTCAGAAAACGCAGACGATTATGTTGAGAAGATTCTCTCAGACTTTTTTTCTGGTTTACTACCACACACCTAGAATTTTTTCTTCTTATTTTTTTGTTTATGTACTTTTTTTTTTCTTTTTTAAATACCGCACATGTTACTTTAACCAATCTGAAAGAGTGTGTAAATTTGATATTCTAAATATAAAAATATTTTTATAAAAGTATTTGAATATTTCTGCAAAGAAAATAATTTGTAATATGTTAATTAATATTGATCAGATATATATACATATTTCCCATATAACTTTGCATATTGTAATTTCTTTCTCTATCTTTCCCCCCCACTCCTTTGCTGTATCATCTCTCAATGGAATCTGTTATATAAGACTAAAGGTCTGTTGTTGTTTCTTATCCCATTGTGGTAACCAATTTCCTAATGATAAGAAACAAAATGAAGACTGTATAAACGAAACAGACTTTGGAATCAATGGATCATATTGAAGAAATCATTGGGAGGGTTCACCGCTGATGAGCCAGGCACTTCCAATATATTTCCATCGCAGTAAGGGCAGTAGAAGTTTGTATTATTTGTGAAAAGAAACATTTGCGTGTTTACATTTGCATTACAAAGAATAAAGCTGATAATTATTGTAATTCCCACTATTCAGTCCAATATGCAAATACGCAGGATGGTTTCACGTCTGTGACGTGTGTGAAGTGTTTTGGAGCCTTCGCCCTGACCGAACTGGCGCACGGGACCAACACGAAGGCGATGAGGACCCGTGCAACTTATGACCTAGTGTCCAAGGTAAAGTCGAGGGCCCGTGTTACTTTGGCTACGTGCTAATTGTGACCCGTGCAACAGGACTTCGTGCTCCACACACCGGATGATGAAGCTGCCAAGGTGTGGATCGGAAACGCCGGTCAGCTTGCCACCCATGCCCTTATCTACGCCCAGCTGAGCACCCCTGATGGAGTCTGCCATGGTCTACACGCTTTCATTGTCCCTCTAAGGGATCCCAAGACCTTGCTACCCTACCCCCAAGTCTTTATCGGGGACATGGGAGGCAAGCTGGGACTTAACGGGATCGCCAACGGGTACGTAAAGCTACCAGATCGAAAGCTATTTCATCCTCGCTCCAAGTTTTCTACCAGTTTATTATGATGTATTTGTGCGCCATCTGTTATCAAAATTCGAAACTATTATAGACGTGTATGGTTCTTTGTAAAAATAAACAATTTCTACTGTCCTTACTGCAATGTAAAAAAATTTATGGGAGGGCCTGGCTCATCAGTGGCAAACCCTCAATGGTAGATTAAACTGGCGAAACCGCTGGGAGGGTTCACCACTGATGAGCCAGGCCCTCCCATTAATTTTTACATTGCAGTAAGGACAGTAGAAATTGTTTATTTAAAAAAAAAGAATCATACGCGTCTATAATAGTTTCGAATTTTGATACCAGTTTATCAACAAAACTCAATATGAAAACATGAGGCTTCCAGGGATAATGTGAAAAATTAGTACAAATGTGATATTGTACCGGGATAAGGTGGTTAAATTAAGAAAGAAATGAAAAAGGGTATCTCTTTATCGTGCAACTGAAAGTTGCTGATGGCTTGCGCCATCTATCGGAATAAATCTATCTTCTCGTTGATTTTTAAATTACTCCAGAATTGGCCAAATACCCATTCTTTATTAATAAAGAAAAGCTAACCACGGACACGTTTCGGGCTGTTGGCCCTCATCAGCGTGATGCAAGCTGTACCTCAACGACTAAAAAACTGGTCATTCAGGCATCTTGAAAAATCATGAAACGGGTAGTTAAGGCCGTGAGACCGCGACACAATGGGAAAACGCGAAGCCCGAAACGCGTACGTGGTTAGCTTTTCTTGATTAATCAAGAATGGGTATTTGGCCAATTCTGGAATAATTAAAAATCAACGAGAATAGTTGATATTTATTCCGATAGATGGTGCAAGCCATCAGCAACTTTCAGTTTCACGATAAGGAGATGCCTTTTTCATAATATATGTATCTTATCCCAGTACAATATCACATTTGTACTGTTTTTTTTTCACTTTGGTAGAATGAAGCACTAGTGCCCGGGAACATGATAATCATTCCTTGTATCTTAGTGACTCTCTGGACACAAAACAATCAACTATTAATTAAAAAGGCATATATTGGATCAAAATATAATTTATTTTACCAATATAATACTACTAGTACTAATATAATAATATTTCATGTTATAATACCTTGATAAAGGTTGGCGTTCAGCCAACTGAAATATTGGTAAAATAAATGATATTTTGATCCAATATATGTCTTTTTAATTAAAGATTTATTTATGGATTGCTCTATTTTCAAAACAATCAACTATGCGTTGATTTTTTTCTTGATTAATCAAGAATGGGTATTTGGCCAATTCTGGAATAATTAAAAATCAACGAATTGTTGAAAAAATTTAATTTTAGTTGCATAATCAGGAGATGACTTTCTTCTGCTATTTTTAGGGTTAAAAAGCCATGATTGATTGAATATTCGCTCGTTTTTTAAGCTTTTAATAAACATGCGTATTATTTGTCAAAAAAAAAATCGGTCGAAGAAAAATTTTTCTTTAAAAATAATTTTATTATCCCAAGCTTTCGGACTTTTTTTTTCCTTCTACAGATGGGGTTATAGTCTAGACCAGGCCTGGCTAACCCGCGGCCCGCCGTAAAAAAAATTGCGGCTCGCCATTTAACTTTATATTTCTTTTTTAACTTTCATTTCTCGTCTGTATATTCAAAAACAGAAAATATATTAAAATAATTATAATATCTTTTTAAATTTAAAATATGTCCCACAATTTTTAACCGGTTCAAAACCACTTTATTAGGTACCGCTCAACAAGACCAACCTAGTTTATGATATTTACAACAATGAATGTGAAAGTTATTCACATATTAAACAAAATGTTAACACGGGATTCAATCCCGGTTCATGGCTGTCGGGAATCGAGGGTGTTACCTACTGGTCCACCGACGTGTTACAATTTTTAAAATACATATTTGATTCCATAAAAAAAAATAATTGAAACAATGAAGAGTTAATTCGTAAATTACGTATTTCTTTTACATTTCTTAAAGCACGTTTCCTTAAAATTCGGCCCTGTAACATTTCTCCTAATCAAAAAGATCCGTGGCGTCATTTAGGTTGGCCAGGGCTTGTCTATAACACTTAAGTAGAAAGAGCTAAAAAGACTGAAAGCTTGATATACTAAAATTATTTTACGTTGCACTAAGGCGCCATCTATTATCAAATTACGAAACTATTTTAGACGAGTAATATTCTTTTTAAAATAATTTTTGCGGAAGAGCGATTGCTCGAAGCATATTATATATTTATAATTGTATGTAATTCTGCTGTCCTCAAAGCTTATGTCCATAGTTCATCTAAAATACCCATTCCAAGAGTCTAGCAACAGTATCACTTTAAAAGGAAGATCCAAAAATGCAATATAACAGCGGTATGGTAGATTAAACTGGCGAAACCGCTGGGAGGGTTCACCACTGATGAGCCAGGCCCTCCCTTTAATTTTTCCATTGCAGTAAGGGCAGTAGAAATTGTTTTATTTTAAAAAGAATATTACGCGTCTAAAATAGTTTCGTAATTTGATAACTAAAATTATAATTTAAAAACCTGTCCCTTAAGAATTTTTTTGTCAAATAATATTGTAGAATAGAAAATAAGGGAAGACAAACTTCAGGATGGCACAGCAATTTATTTAAAGTACAAACACAGATTCAAACTAATAAAATAACAGAGAGACAAAGAAAATTTTACAGTGTATCAAAATACAAATATCGAAATTAAAAAATATTTTCATAGAATAATAAATAATCTTTTTCTATATAAAATAGACACTTCGGCCAGAGTTATAGTTTTTTATTTTTCTCAACGTTTTGACAAAAATCTTTTGTCTTCGTCAGGAGAAGTAAATAAAGCATTTGGCAAGGCGTTAAAAATTGTTCTGAGGTTGCAAGGGCGTTCTCACGTGATTTTTCAAATTTAGTACATTAGACCTCAGAACAATTTTTAACGCCTTGCTAAATGTCCTAATTTTTATTTATTTCTCCTGACGAAGACAAAATATTTTTGTCGAAACGTTGAGAAAATAAAAAAACTCTAACTGGCCGAAGTGTCTATTTTTTATAGAAATATGAATGCCACCGGCCAGGCAGCCCCTATCTTTACGGTAATAAATAATCTGTTACAATATGAATGACGAATCCTGTATGGGACTTTGATTCCAGTAAAAGGCTTGTTGTTGTATATAGTCACAGTGTAGAAAATACTATACTATACCTACTACATATATCTCTGTATTCTTAGTTCTCTTCTCTTCAATTACTCTGTAAATTGGCGAATTCTTTATAGGACGAGAGGTCCTCAATAAAGGCTTTTGTTGTTGAGGTTGTATATCTTACAATATAACGCAAAGGATTATGGTTTTCTGAACATACTCAGTGTCTTGTGCTGTTGTCTATGAGGTGCAGACATGGAACAGAACATTGTGCGCAGGTTCATCAAACTGAACAACTACCACATCCCTCGGGAAAACCTTCTGAGTAAGACAGGGCAAGTGACAGAGTCCGGGGACTACGTCAGTCCATATAAGGTAAGTTGGACAGGAAAAGTAAATATGCATATAAGGATTCGCTTGTTTCCACTTTTCCCATAAACAATAAAAAACTTAAAGCAATAACGATTATTTCTAACCTTAGGGATGAGGTATGAAAGGATGAATTGTGAAGAGTAATGATAAACGGAAAAATAAAGTGTCCAGGTATGGGAATCGAACCCACAATGTTCCACTTACCGAACAAATGCCATGTCCAGGGTAGCCTAGTAGACATGGCATCTGCCCGGTAAGCGGAACACTGTAGGTTCGATTCCCATCCCTGGACACTTTATTTTTCCGTTTATCATTACTCTTCACAATTCATCCTTTCATACCTCATCCCTAAGGTTGTAATTAATCGTTATTTCTCCTTAAAATAAATTTTGATTTTTCGTTCAAAAGAAACATATGCGAGATATTTTTCAAATGTCGTTTTACAATGATAGGCCGCATTATATTGTATTGTAATAAAGCAATAATTCAACAAAATAATCCCTTGATAAAGTAAAAATAAATATCAGTTTAAAAAGTTTCTTTTAATTTTAAATTTACAAGCTTTCGATCAAAATATACTGTTCTTCAACGGGTTCTATGTACAATCTCTAAACAATATTCATACAAAATTATTGAAAACTTTTGTATTTTGTATAAATATACACTGTGTGACAAGGAAATTACTGAAGAACTCCCCCATTACCTGCTTGATTGTACAGCCCTTGATGAAGAAAGGAAGGCCCTATATTAACAAATTAAATGTACCAACATTTCACCCTACGTATTGCTTTAAAAAATATCAGCAAATAAATCTAAGGCAATAGCTTACTATAAATATTTAGATCATCATTATGTAAGGACCAGTCAACAAGTGAATGACTTTGAGACAAAGAGTAAAGCCAGTTCAATTTCTATGTAAATAACACAATTATTACCTTACCCAATTGGGAGAATCTGTATGGGGCAAGTACCTAATAAAGGCTTTTGTGTGTGTGTGTATTTTGTATAAATATTATTAAGAAATTGTACATAGAGTATCAGCCCGTTGAAGAGCAGTATATTTGCTTGAAAGCTTTCAAATTTAAAATTAAAAGAATTTTTTAAACCAGATTTTTATTTTTACTTTTTAAAATAATTTCTGGGTAACTATTTCTCATATAAAAATAATCCTTTGTATCAACATTGAGCAAAAGGGTCGGTGGAAGGATGGTCTAAACCGTTGGTTTTCGATCACTACGACCCGGGTTCGATTCCCGCATTGGGCACTTTTTTTTCTGATTAAAAAAAAAGCTCCAATGGCCCTCGATTCTTGAAAAAGTCCAACCCCACCAGTGAGTGCAAGTAACCAAAACGGGGCTCTGGCACATTTGTAAGTGCAAAGTCGAACTGCTTCACATGTATAGACATGTGGTGTACTTACAGTAAAAGCAGTCGCTTACTTCTACCCACCATGATTATCATCATGGCCTGTACCACGTCTACTAGGGATAAACAAAAAAAAATTGAGTAAAATTAATCAGGCCTCCATGGAAAAGTGTATTTTCAAAACATTTTTATTATCTAGCTTTCAGGTACGGACGTCCTTCTACAGGAGTTTCCTCTCCAAATTTTCCCCTGTAGAAGGACGTCCGTGCCTGAAAGCTAGAGAATAAAAATGTTTCGAAAAGACACTTTTCCCTGGACGCCTGATGTTGCCCAAAGGGATATAAAATCGCGCTAAAATGGTACAATTTGTTCGAAAGTCGTGTGTTGTGTAAAGTCTTCATATTTATACTACAGAGACAGTCTAAGCTTATGTAGAAAATATTAAAGGAATTTTTCTCTTGAACCTTCTTCTTGAATGTATGAAGAGAAGACATCTCATGGAAGAGATGTATTCCAAGATGTTAGATTATTCATTCGCTGGACCTGTCCATTGTGTGGGACGCCTGTGACCTCCATCCGTGGACGCAGGATCCCCAGAAGAGGTTCGGGGCATCCATGGCGATTCTGTCCATGGGCCGAGTCAGCATCGTGGACTCGTGCTGCGTCATCCTCCGCAAGGCCATCGCTGTGGGCATCCGCTACTCCGCCTTCCGCCGTCAGTTCGGCTCTAAAGATGGACAAGAACTCCCGGTCATTGAGTACCAGATACAGGTTTGTCTTTCTTCTGTCTGTCTGTGTGGAGGTCTTCGTTATTTGTGGGCGTCCTCTTTCTGTCTGTGTGGAGGTCTTCGTTCTTTGTGGGTGTCCTCTTTCTGTCTGTGTGGAGGTCTTCGTTCTTTGTGGGTGTCCTCTTTCTGTCTGTGTGGAGGTCTTCGTTCTTTGTGGGCGTCCTCTTTCTGTCTGTGTGGAGGTCTTCGTTCTTTGTGGGCGTCCTCTTTCTGTCTGTGTGGAGGTCTTCGTTCTTTGTGGGTGTCCTCTTTCTGTCTGTGTGGAGGTCTTCGTTCTTTGTGGGCGTCCTCTTTCTGTCTGTGTGGAGGTCTTCGTTCTTTGTGGGCGTCCTCTTTCTGTCTGTGTGGAGGTCTTCGTTCTTTGTGGGCGTGCTCTTTCTGTCTGTGTGGAGGTCTTCGTTCTTTGTGGGCGTCCTCTTTCTGTCTGTGTGGAGGTCTTCGTTCTTTGTAGGTGTCCTCTTTCTGTCTGTGTGGAGGTCTTCGTTCTTTGTGGGCGTCCTCTTTCTGTCTGTGTGGAGGTCTTCGTTCTTTGTGGGTGTCCTCTTTCTGTCTGTGTGGAGGTCTTCGTTGTTCCTTTAGAATCTGTGAGACTTTCAGTTCTCAGTTGTCCCACCATATCCCTACAGCTGTCCCACCTGTAATACGTCGCAGCGATGGAGACTGTTTCCCTACCTGGCAGCCACCTACGTCCTCTCCTACTTCTCCCGTTGCTTCATGCTCGACTTCATCGACATCCGCCTCAAGCTCATGTTCGGGGAGATCACTGAGGACCTGGTGAGTCTTATCTTCACCACGGGACATATGCAATGTTGTAATGTGTGGAGACGACACCGTCGCAGTAGGCTTCTCATCCAATATTGAGGGAGGTTAATCTTTCTTCTCAATATAGCTGCTGTCTCTCTTTACCTTGAGACCTAGTTTCCAGCTACTTGACCAGCTCGGTAACTCCAAGGAAGAGGCTCTAAGGACGACTATCAATTATCCAAAACTCTTTTTTATTGAACATCACGGTCAATTTATACATTCAAAGAAATTTACATACTTTTTTTGCTTTGTTTTTAGATTACAAAAATATTTACATAAATAAAGTTGAATACTCTAGTAGTCGTAACATCCAATATGCAGTCATGGACCAGTGTGGAAACGCACTAGCCTGAAGATAAATGAAGACCACACACATAGGAACATGGTTACTTCGGTTTAAAGAGGGCAGTATCCGGGATGGTGAAGTGGTCAATCGGTCAGCATGACGATCTAACTGCCACTGTTCTGTACAGCCGCTTCTGTCTGTACTGGTTTCCTTACTTCTGGGCTCAAAGACAATACTGCTTGTATGATGATGTACTAGAGCCCCATCTGTTATGAAAATTAGAAACTATTTTAGACGCGTAAGGTTCTTTTTGAAATTAAACAATTTCTACTGCCCTTACTGAAATGGAAAAATTAAGATGAGCCAGGCCCTCCCATTAATTTTTCCATTGCAGTAAGGACAGTAGAAATTGTTTAATTTCAAAAAGAATCTTACGCGTCTATAATAGTTTCGAATTTTCACAGCTTATATGATGATAATGATTTTAGCGAGGGTGGACTTTGTTATCCAATCAAGGATTGCCATGGCCGATATGTTTAGATTCTTCTTGAGTTGCTTGGACAATGTCAACGACCTGTTATCCGACCTTTCTGGGTGTCACCTATCCATTTTCAGGTGTAATTTTGTTTGAAACAATTTTAAAGTTACATCAGGCTTGGTCTTTCGATATATAAAACATTCCTATGTATAAATCCCCCAACTACAATCCTGTAGATAACTGGGGGAGATCTGGTTTTTGATGTATTGTCAGTATATTGGACTTTTGGTTTTTCACCTTTCCTTGTGCTGAGGAAGAAGAGGTTGAAATAGGTATAAATGACTCCAACTGTCCTGTACAATCCTTTAGATAAATATGGAAGATCTGGTTGATGTCACAAGATGATTTGTAACATTCAAATAATTAAAAAGGACGATGTAATTTGTAAATTTTGAAAACTGAAAGCATAGAAGAAATGACCAACTACATCTCTAAATGCACTATTGTTAACGAGGAACGGAATAAGATCTTAAAGAACCCAAGTCTATGTGAACCCAGTTCGCTAATCAGAATAATGTCCGAGAAAAAAATATATAGCGATAGAATTGTTTAACTTTCATAAAGCGTTAGAGAACAAGGTAATCTCTAAGAACTAAAATTACAGAACAATTTCCTTCCATAGTTAATTTGTATAGTTATGTTGAATACTTTGATTTCCTTTTCCTTTCTCTCCTTTGTTTATGTTTATTTTTCCTTTTCTCCATGAAAATGATGTATGGTGAGTCCTTACAGGACGGAAATGTCCTAATAAAGCTGTTGTTGATTTGTGTCAGTATCTATGGTTGAATATTTACGTTTGGACAGGCAAGTAAATGACCGATATTGTTTTGGAATGGAACAGCTTCTTGACAGCATTTTCTCGCCGGTGTGTGTGACAAACGGCTGTGTCAACAGGAGGACAGGATCCAGGAGTCCCATGCCCAAGTCTCAGCGGCCAAGCCTTACGTATCCTGGGTGGCCAGGGACACTGTGCAGGAGTGCAGAGAGGCCTGCGGGGGGCACGGGTATCTCCACGGTGAGTAGAACCTTTCTATCCCTAAGGGAGATGGGGGTTATCAGCTCACTTACACTACACTGGAACCTCCCATGAACGACTCCTACTCTGATAAACGACCTCTTCTATCATTGAATTCCATTATAAACTCAAAACTGACTCAACCATACATAACCCAACTTTCAATGGATAAACTAGGCGTTGTTTTACTAGGTCAATATATATGTATATTAGATAATAAAAAGGCATATATTGGATTTAATAAAATATTTATTTTGCCAATATTTCGGCTGGCTTAACACCAACTTTTATCAAGGCATTACATCTTTGTATACACAAACTCAGCGCCACATAGTGTTATAATATTAATTGAACTGTGAGATATTATAACACTATACGGCGCTGAGTTTGTGTATACAAAAATGTAATGCCTTGATAAAGGTTGGCGTTCAGCCAGCCGAAATATTGGCAAAATGAATCTTTTATTAAATCAAATATATGCCTTTTTATTATCTAATGAATTAAATATGGATTGCTCTATTTTCAAAACAATATAAGCTATTGTAATTTTTAATTATTACAATGGTAAAATAAAGTAAGATATTAAGACAACAATAAACTCCTTATTCACTGTAAAAGAAGTAACACGGGTCAGGGAGAAGATCTTCTTTTATAAGAGGATGATTGTACAAGTTTTCAGGGAAAGACGCCTTTCTACGGGTACAAAATGATATGAGTGGAAATGGTTAATATATATACACTAGCCGAATGACCCGGGCAACGCCCGTGTTTTACCCGATTGAATGTTTTGATTCAAATACTATTTGTTACAATTATAAATTGGCGCCTTAAATAAATGCATATATTAGTTAATAACTATAGCCTATGTGCTTTATCTGTCTATGTACTGTTGGCTTCCGTAGGCGTCTCTTACTGGGAAAAAGAAAGAGAGGATTCCATTTGGTTATTAACTAATATATGCATTTATTTAAGGAGCGACCCGCTCTAACACAATAGTTACAGAAATGGGGCGGGGGGGGGGGGGGGCAAAGGTGGCATGATTGTAGCCGACCAATAGGAGGGCGCCATTCCAAAAAAAAAAAAAGCAAACCGTGACAGAGGCCACGCATGACGCTCGTAACTGTATATAGAATGTATATAGGCTTTCAAAAATCATCATGAGTGTGTCTATAATAATATTTGGAAATACGTAAAATAAAATGGCCTGTGTGGGAGTACAAGGGAAGATAGCCAGGTTAACAAACAACCCCCTTGGTAAACAAGTATCACGACTTCATTCTCCCCTAGGGGACTTATCTTCCTTAAAGCGGTTTAAAAGCGGCTAGACGGGATGATCAAGGGTCAGTTCTCACCGAGGTGACACCAGTTGTTCTAGGGGTTGTTCTTCTACCTTTCCTCCCCGATCTATTTCCTCACGGGGCCTCTGGATCCTGTGTGTCCTTACCACCCATCACTCAACCACCACGACTTCTTCTAACCAAAATGCTGCACTGCATTCATCCAACAGCATAAACTACATTACACCTATCCCCCGATTTACACGGTACTTTTTTACACGTTTTCGCTTTTACACGGTTTTCCAAATAAGTTTTTTGTTTTTATCGCACTATACTAAATGCTACTGTGATTGAACACATTCGCTGTGTACACATCTCACGAGGAATCCCGAGCTTATGTGCTGACTACATATTTTAACCTGTCAATGCATTTTATTTTTATTTCTGTGTACACCTATCCCCCGATTTACACGTTTTTCTTAGGAACGTATCTACCGTGTAAATCGGGGGATAGGTGTACTACATATATATATAAACCATTTCCATTCGTGTCATTCTGTACCCGGAGAAGAACATCTTGCGCTAAAGCTTGTGCGATTGTCCTATTATATAAACAAGCTCTACTCTCTGACTTGTGTTTCATCTAAAGAGGGAGAGAGAGAGGTATAAGATATCTGGATAACGGGAATAATAATTAATCGAATTGACAATATCATAGAATGGTTCAAACTTAACACAACTGCATAGATATTTCATTCACGATTTTACGTAAAATTGAGAAAGGTATTAAATTTTTATGAAAGATTCAATAACAATGTTTTCTTTTTTAAATTAGAAATGCAAGCTTTCAAGAGAAAATCTCTCATCTACAGGGATATTTCCTAACTAGAGCTGTTTGAATGTTTAAGCTTGTAACGTGGATATTTACATCCTAAATTGCATATAGGCGCGTAAATATGCAAACGGCCTTATTTAGGAAATAGTCGATGTTTCTTGATTTAAGCCTGTTGAAGAGAGATTTTGGCTTGAAAGCTTTAATTTTAAATGAAAAAGATACTCATAATGAAAAACATATTTTATAGATAGTTGGTGTTTCACATAACAGGGAAGATTTCGAGCAGAAAGTTTACCCGCCGCAATAGAAGTTGCATAGCCTCCTTTAGGAAACAACCAAATGAAAGATCAGAAAAATCCGTGTTTGCAAACTGCCTCTAATATGAGGCTTGTTGACTTGTGGAAAGTCTTTGATATCGCTGGTCTTTTTTTTTTTTTTTTTGTAAGAGCCACAGAGACAATTTTATTTACACTTGCTTATCTCGTATGTCTTTTCAATAAAGGTCACAGTAATATCTTTCAGAGTTATTGTCTCAATCCCGATATACATGGTAAAAGGTAAAACTTCCTTAAGTTTTGTCTCCACGAGAGTATTTTTATTATATCCTATGTACAAGGAATAATGCCATTTTAGAGATTTTTTCTTTTCTATAAATAAAATCCCTTCCAACTATCCTTACTGCGATGAAAAAATATTGAGAGGGCCTGACTCATTTATGGTGAACCATTCCAGCGGTTTCGCCAGTTTAATCTATCATACCGCTGTAATATTGTACATATTGGACTATTTTGTTTTTTATATCAGTACTGATACTGACTTCCTGGAAAGGGGTATTTTGAATTGTTACTGAAAGAAAGGTTTTGTGAGAAAGAGGTTGGTGACTACTCTGTGATGTGCAGCCGCCAGGTTCGGGGAGATGCGCGGTGACGTAGACGCCACGTGCACCTACGAGGGCGACAACAATGTCCTACAGCAGCAGACGTCCAACTACCTCCTTCGTCTGCTCAACATGCGCTCACGTGAGTGTGACGTCTTTGGTAGATCTCTTACTGAGGGTGGGAAAATGTTTTGACTCTGTTACTGTGGGTCAACTTCCCTCTGTAATGTACGCCAGCGGGGAAAGAAGACCCTGCCCTAGTACTGGCCTGTTGGTTTGGAAAAGACAGGGGCGCCCATACCCTTGGGGATGAGGGAGTGTAGAGGCGACTTCGCGTAGCGGTCCTCGTGCCAGTGGTTTCACTGACGCTGGTTCGCCATGAGTCTTGAAACTCTTGGGTTTTCGCTCTGTGTGTGCGCCATTGGGAGCGTCCTTGCCGAGCGCGTCATGGAAAACCAAGGAGTACACACAGTAGTAACACCTCTCGTCTTCGTGCGGTTCCCCGTGTCAACCTCAGAGGTCCTTGATTCGTCGGCAGATTCAGGGAGTACTGGGAACTAAGGGTACGAGAGTCCTATTGGAGCGTAGGACAGGTTTAACCAAGTCCAAACGAGAGGACAGCCTCCTGGCCATGAAACTCTCGTAGACGTCTGATTGGTCGACCCCATGGAGCTAGACCATAAAGGCGAGGGGCCAAACAATTAGCCGCTCGGTGCATGGAGAATGCATCATTCCCTTGGCTAGGTGACTGAAAATGGACCAGCTTATGGACCGAGAGGTCTGGGTGGCCATATTACTCCTAGGATGTAATGTACGCCAGGTTCTGAGGAGAATGTGTACGTTAGGGGCTTGGTAGATGACATGTCCAACTGGGTGTGATATATGGTTTCAAGAACACCTGTGTGACAGAGGGCTACGACTTCAAGAAAATGCCAAGCTTTGAGTTCCTAAACCGCCTCGACACCATCCTGGCCACCAAGTTCGCCGAGGACCCCGCCGTGTTCTACTCCCTGCCCAGTAAGTCAGCTGTATGGAGCTCCAACTTACAGTACCTTGTTCTCCTTTTCATCAACGTGACTTCGAGCGAAAAATCTCTGATTCAACCATAGGTTTTCATTAAACCAGTCTGAAATATGCCTATCTTTCCATATTGATGTACCTGAGGGAAGAGATCAGAAAGAAAAGACACGAAAAATGGTCCCGTCAACATTGGTTCCTCCATCATGACAAACTCACACAGCCCATTCAGTACTCGTTTTTTTTTGTGGCAAAAAAACAACACCTTTCTCCTACCTCAACCCTCTTATTCTCCAGATATAGCTCCTAATGACTTATTCCTTTATACTAAACTGAAAATGATCATGAAAGGGAAGAGGTTTGACACGAAAGAAGAGATAAAATCTCTGGAGGTCTTGAGAAGCCTTCCGGAGGCTTATTCCTGCATGTACCCTACATTTCTGCTTGGAGAATATTGTCAAGTAGCTCCATCCAGATGGGACACCTGTCAATTATCCCTGGATCCCGGGGGGGACCACAGGTGTGAGGGGTTCTCGGAAGCTGATCTGTAAATAAGGAAAACGGGACGGTGGCTGACGTCGCTCATTAGGATTATCTTTTAACTTGGGGTAAGTTGTACTTTCTCTCTCTCCCTATAAATACCCCTTATAATAAATTAATTATTCCCAAATTTGCCCTTGCTTTATTTTATCTCCGCGACAATAGGTATAAGACCAAAAGGTCTTAATAATGTTTTTTTTTTTTTTTGCTGTTGTTTATATACATTCTAAAAAGGTACAACTTCCTTTTGTCTATGAGTATGAATTTCGTCAAATTCCCCATGTTAATGTTAAGGAGCCCTGAAAGAGAGAAGTTGTACTGTAGCCTGTGTGACCCTGGGAATGTGTTGTCAGAGATGGTGGAGATCTTCCAGTGGCTGTTCTGTTACCAACTGTGCCAGTCTTCAGCCCGAGTGAACGAACAGCTCGCCCGCCGTCCTGATCTTTTCACGGCCAAGAACAACTCGCAGGTTTACTTCTGCCGGACTCTGTCCTTGCTCTACTTCGAGGTAAGAGTCCCGTAGTCCATCTGGACTTGTCTCAGTCAGTGTGAGTCCCATAGTTGGTGGCCATCAACAAGTGGCTCTCACTGCTTCAAACTCCAGGCCTGGACCCCGAGATCTTGAAAGTCCTCAATGATATCGGACTCCTCTTTGCCCAGTGGTGTCTTCAGAAACGGCTGGATATCCTTTATGAAGGTACCTATCTTCTCTCTTTTAAATCTTTCGATTATATATCGAATTATTCGTCGATGGCTTGATTTATCAAGAAATTGGGTTGGCCAAATAGAAGAAAACAGGTTAAATCAATGTTTAGTTGATTTCTGTTCCACCAGATGGCGCTCTGCCTTCTATTAAGCACATGTGCTCCTGGTCAGGAAATGCCATTTTTATTTTTAATATCGAATTATATAACTGAAATCTTGAGGTGTTGATTGGCTTTGTGATAGCGGTATTGTGTCAAAGGTAAGCTGGTGACTGGATGAATCAGGATGTTGGTGACATTGTTGTGTTACTGTACTGTAAGATGTCGCTGTGGTGTCTCAGGTGAATACTGCCGCGGACCTCTGTTCGGCCGTAGTCTCAAGGCCGCCATCTTGGACCTGTGCGATCGTCTGAAACCAGAGGCCCTGGCGCTGGCAGATGCTGTGGCCCCACCGGACTTTGTCCTCAACTCCTGTCTGGGCATGTCGGATGGACAGGTAACTTGTGTCCTAGCTCTGTCCCAGCTCTGTCTTTCCTAGCTCTGTCTGTCCTAGATCTGTCCCAGCTCTGTCTTTCGTAACTCTGTCTGTCCTAGCTCTGTCCCAGCTCTGTCTTTCCTAGCTCTGTCTGTCCTAGCTCTGTCTGTCCTAGCTCTGTCCCAGCTCTGTCCCAGCTCTGTCTTCCTAGCTCTGTCTTTCCTATCTCTGTCCCAGCTCTGTCTTTCCTAGCTCTGTCTGTCCTAGCTCTGTCCCAGCTCTGTCTTTCCTAGCTCTGTCTGTCCTAGCTCTGTCCCAGCTGTCTGTCCTATCTCTGTCCCAGCTCTGTCTGTCCTAGCTCTGTCCCAGCTCTGTCTTTCCTAGCTCTGTCTGTCCTAGCTCTGTCCCAGCTGTCTGTCCTATCTCTGTCCCAGCTCTGTCTGTCCTAGCTCTGTCCCAGCTCTGTCTGTCCTAGCTCTGTCCCAGCTCTGTCTTTCCTAGCTCTGTCTGTCCTAGCTCTGTCCCAGCTGTCTGTCCTATCTCTGTCCCAGCTCTGTCTGTCCTAGCTCTGTCCCAGCTCTGTCTGTCCTATCTCAACACTTTTGATGGCGCGAGTTGATTGAGGAGTGACGGAGAGGGATAAAGAGGTAGTGCTAACACGCCCCTACTAACAGTCCAAGCTGAATACAGGGAATATATACAAGGTGCGTTCATTAATTTCCAGGACTGCTCTGTATCTTTGAAAAAATAAAACAAATAAAAAACGAATTTAATATTTTTCAAAATATGCTCCTCCTGCCTCAATACACCTGTTCCATCTTTTTTTCCAATTGTCGAAGCAGGAGATAAAATCACTTTTTGAGAGGTTCCTCAAGGTTGCCTTCGATTTAGCTTGTATCATATCAACGTTGCCAAATTTACTTCCTTTCAACTTCATTTTCAATTTAGGATAGAGGAAAAAGTCATTGGGGGCTAAGTCAGGGGAATAGGGTGGATGAGGAATCTGTATGGTTGAATGCTTGGCCAAGAACTGCAAAACAACATGGGCTGTGTGCGGCGCGCATTATCGACGTGAAGTATCTAGTCATTGTTTTGCCATCTTTCAGGTCTTTTAAGGCGCACTGCCTCCCTTAAGCGCCTCATTATCCCCAAATAAACCTCTTGATTAATTGTACGTCCGAAAGGAATAAATTCATGGTGAACCAAACCATTAATATCAAAAAATGTAGCAAGCACTGTCTTGACTTTGGATTTTGTAAATCTTGCCTTTTTGGGTTTCGGTTCCCTTCTTTCAATCCATTGGCTGGATTGACCTTTGGTTTCCGGGTCATACTGATACACCCATGTCTCATCCCCGGTAATGATTTTTTGCATCCATTCTGGATCGGTCCGAGTCATTTCAACCGTGTTTTTTGCAGACATCCATTCTAACCTCCTTTTGTTCCTCTGTTAGAATCCGGGGAACAAATTTTGAAGATGTCCGGATCATGTCCAAATCTTTTGTTACTATTTGATGACACAGTCCTACAGATAGCCCAGTCTCTGAAGATAAGTCTTTAATAGAAATTCTTCTGTTAGATTTAATTAATTCCTTTATTTTGAGCTTGTTTTCCTCGCAACGTAATGATCTTGGACTCCCAGTATGCTGATCATCGTTTACCTTTTCCCGACCTTTTTGGAAGCGTGAAAACCATTCAAAAGTTCTTGAACGGGATAAATCTGCATCGCCAAAAGCTTCTTTAATCAATTCATGCGTCTCAGTAGCACTTTTTTTTCAATTTAAAACAAAACTTAATGCAGATTCTCTGCTCTTCGAAAATGGCCATTTTAAAATTAGAAATGCGAACCTTACAAGGAAGTTTTTTGTTCTATTTTTAGATCGGCGCGTGCGCCACGAGACTCGTGCTTTCAGTCAGATGTGGTGGAATGTCCAATATTTAACTCTGTATAATTTTTTTTTCTTTAGCTTATTTATTTATTTTATTTTTTAACCAGTCCTGGAAATTAATGAACGCGCCTTGTATATATATTTTTTGCTTATCCCTAGTACACCTGGTACAGGCCATGATAATCATGGTGAGTAGAAGTAGGCGACTGCTTTTACTGTAAGTGCACCACATGTCTACACATGTTAAAAGCAGTTCGACTTTGCACTTACAAATGTTCCAGAGCCCCGTTTATTTTAGTTACTTGCACTCGCTGATGGGGTTGAACTTTTGCAAGAATCGGGAGCCGTTGGAGCATATTTTTTTTTATCAGAAAAAAAGTGCCCAATGCGGGAATCGAACCCGGGTCGTAGCGGTCGAAAACCAACGGTTTAAACTATACTTCCACCGACCCCCTATACAGGGAATAATAAATTTTGAATAGAAATAACAATAGAATTTTAAAATACAAAAATATATTTCTCAAAATGAGTTTCTTTTTAATTTTAAAATACAAGCTTTCAAGTGAATAATCGCTCTTCAACGGGCTTAATATAAACATGGACTGTTTACTACACGCTGCGCGCGTATATATGTAAATTAAGAAAAAGGCATCTCCTTATCGTGCAACTGAAAGTTGCTGATGGCTTGCGCCATCTATCGGAATAAATAAAGCTAACCACGGAGCTTTTCTTGATTAATCAAGAATGGGTATTTGGCCTATTCTGGAATAATTAGAAATCAACGACAATAGTTGATATTTATTCCGATAGATGGCGCAAGCCATCAGCAACTTTCAGTTGCACGATAAGGAGATGCCTTTTTCTTAATTTATGCACCTTATCCCAGTACAATATCACATTTGTGTACTATTGTTTCATATATGTAAATATATTTCTTGTAAGAAACAGCCGATGTTTTAATTAAACCCGTTGAAAAGTGATTATCACTTGAATGCTTACATTTTAAAATAAAAATAAATTCATTGTGGGAAAATATTTTTGTATTTTTAACAGTAGTCTTCCAACAAGAGACCATAGACATGTCCCTGTCTAACATGGAGCTCAGAGACTCACGTCAGGCCAAATCAAAGAAGTTTTTTTATTGTATTATTAAAGAACAAGGTAATAAGACCAAATCCAAATAAATAAATAGTGTGTGACGTTTCGGTAACAGGGTTGTTATCATCTACTCATCTTTATTGTCTGAAGATGGTAACAACGCTGTTACCGAAACGTCACACACTATTTATTTATTGGGATTTGGTCCTATTACTTTGTATTATAATCTATAATCCAAATTGTGCCATATCTGTATTTTTAAAGGTTTTTCACTATTTTATCATGAATGAACTATAATTGTAATTTGACGTGTTTCCAGACCTACAAGCACATCTTCTCCGCCATGAAGAATTCGAAGGGATCCCAAGAACGACCATCTTGGTGGAAGGAGTTCGTAGAAGACAAACCAAGCTTCGGTTCTATCAAAGCCAAGCTCTAACCGCCACTTCCTACATCGTCTGCTGCCCCCTAGTTACATATTTATTTGCATAACTTGACAATTTACACACACACAAATTCTGTTAAAATGTATTAAACTATAAATATATATTTTTACGCACGTATAATGATTTTCTTTAGTATTGTGGACAATATAAAGACATATATAAAGATAAGCTTTCGAGGTGGTACTCTTTTACAAGTTTTTAGACCTTGTAGAAGAACAAACTAAGAAAGCTGCGTTTATTTTGTCCGCAATAATAAAGAAACGCGCAATATTTTGGCGGCATTCTATTTACATATATGACAGCTCGAGGAGAGAAATTCTTTAAATGCTAACAAAGATGAATGATAGCTAGCGCCACCTATCAGAAGAAATATCAATTACAGCCATTTTGCATAACACTCATGTTTAACAGAGAAGAATTTTATTTACATACCCATGAACCTTTCCTGTTATTTACACATAGATTTTTTTCCCCGTAGTATATATGGGATTCCTGAAATATTTGCATAAATTTTGCGTAACTCCCATGTTAAACAGAATTTTATTTACATAAATGCTAACGAACAATTGCTATTATATATTTACATATTTCCGTAGTATATGGGATTCCTAAAAAAATTCGCATAACTTTTCTACGACCTCACGGAAACGTTTTCAACACATCACGCCGTTAATAAAACAGTGCTGCCAGTCATTTTTTAAATATTTAAAAGGTTTTTTTAATGAAAGTTGTTCACGTTAATAATAAAAAACGCTAAAGGTGTGTTGTCAATAGAGTTATTTATATTTGTTACCATGTGTTTGTTGTTACTGTGCTAGCTAACCAAAGAACTTACTTGTTGTTGTTTACTATAATGTCTTTAATGTTTTGATACATCTATTGATTGTTGAGAGACTGGATACACTGGAATAAATAAAGTTTTATATTTTTATATACAGCACTACTCTGTGTTCTTATTGTCTTCTGATCACGTGGTCTGGTTGTCAACCAATCAAAACATCAGTAGATTTATTTTTTAAAAAAGGCATTTCCTGATCATGTAACAAAAAGTTGCTGATGGCTTGTGCCATCTATCGGAATAAATATTAACTATTTCGTTGATTTTTTTTAATTGTTCCAGAATTGGCCCATTCTTTATTAACCAATTAACCATTAAATTGGTCAATTCTGTAATAATTTAAAAAATCAACGAATAGTTTATGTTTATTCCGATAGATGGTACAAGCCATCAGCAACTTTTAGTTGCACAACCAGGAAATTCCTTTTTCTTACCACCTGATCCCGTAACAATTTCACTTTTGTGCTTTTTTTTTACATCGGTAGCTTTAATTCAACAGAAAAATATGAAAAAAACTTTGGAGTATTGAATGGTTAAATCTACAAACATTACATCGGAAACCCTTCTTTTAAACATCCGGGTTTTTTTTTTTTAACTATATTTTTAATACATGGAAGCAATGGGCGCTTCTCCCGTCAAAATAAACGTCAGAATCTGACGCCATCTATAGATGGAAAATGGATGGATTGATTTCCTCCCGGCAAATTTTCCATCTATGTTCTAGCCATAGATTTGGCCCAGCCACATTGCCAGCAAAACACCTCTTTGGTAGATTGTGAGGATTCCATTAGATCCCGTGTGGATCTCATGGAATAAAGTCCGCCCTAGACTGACGAGGGCCATTAGTCTGAAACCATGGTCTCTAGGTGGACGTTTATCAGTTTGCCAAAGTTGGTGTGTCACCGACCCGAGGCCGCTAGTTGCGGCGACGGTCAATAGATGGCGTCAGATTCTGACGTTTATTTTGACGGGAGAAGCGCCCATTGCTTCCATGGATTGATTTCCTCCCGGCAAATTTTCAATCTATATGTTTTTAATAGTTTATATTGAATTACTTGAATGCGCCAGAATGAATGCAGGTAACCAAACGGTGCTCTGACACCTTGTGAGTGCAGATTCTCGAACTGCTTCCTACAAATGTAAATTGTAAAGTTGCTGATGGCTTACGCCATATATCGGGATAAATATCAACAATTCCAGAATTGGCTAAATTTCCCATTCTTGATTAATCAAGAAAATCTAACCATATACGCGTTTCGGGCTGTTGTAAATATGTAAATTGGGTGTAGATTTTCTATGTAGATATGGGGGAGTAGATTATCTCTCTCTCTCTCTCTCCACATAAGGAGTCGGTGGAAGGAGGGTTTAAACCGTTGATTTTCGACCGCTACGACCCGGCATTGAATCCGCGCATTGGCCACTTTTTTTCTAATGAGAAAATAAATGCTCCAATGGCCCCCTATTCTTGCAAAAGTCCAACCATACCAGCGTGGAAATTAAATATCAACTAATCTTTGAATTTTTTTTAATTATTTCAGAATTGGCCACGATCAGGAAATGCCTTTTTCTTTTCTCTCAATTTATCCACCTGATCCAAGTACAAATTTCTCACTATTTTTCATATTTATAAAATATGTTTTTACTCGTTTTTGAAAGCTTTCGTTGTTGGCTCTTTCTCAGCCCTATATAAAATTTATTATATCTGAGTCGTAAAGAGAAGCCTTTTAGGTTTAAAAAAACGTTTTGTTCAGGTTTTTTTTTTATCGTAATAAAGAATCGAACCACTAAGATTTTTTTTTTAAATCCCGTGTGTTTTTAAATATTTTTTAAAATAATCTATCAAAAACCTTTATTAATACCTTAAGTCTTATTTACGGAATCTCCTGAGAGATATAGCAAATGAGTGGTAAATAGAGGGAGAAAGAAATTAATGAATTCTATTAACTGTGTCGGACCTGGAGGCTGTTGTTGGGTGCTGTGCTGCTCTATATGTAGCTTCCTTCCTGTGGTGAATCTGTATAAGACCGGTGGTCTTAATAAAGCTTTGTGTGTGTGTGAATTCTATTAAATTTCGTAAAAAAGCAAAATCATCTTCAATACATATAAATAATAAACAAAAAGGCTTTTTCCGAGGATGATTTTCTTATTTTATTTTCATCTCAAGCTTTCGGGTTTTCTTTTTCACAAACCCTTCTACACAGGAATATATAATGTTATACTGTGGAACCTACCCACATGTCCAGCAATGGCCGCAGCCTTGCAGAAAATTGACATGGACCCAGAACTTTACACACCCAAAGTAGAAAACATTGCTGTGATAGAGATGTATGGAGACATCTAAGACTCTTCATTGGACACGACAACAACAACACAATACAGTATACACACCCAAGATAGAGAACATTGCTGTGATAGAGATGTATGGAGACATCTAAGACTCTTCATTGGACACGACAACAACAACACAATACAGTATACACACCCAAGATAGAGAACATTGCTGTGATAGAGATGTATGGAGACATCTGAGGCTCTTCATTGGAGACAACAACAACACAATACAGTATACACACCCAAGATAGAAAACATTGCTGTGATAGAGATGTATGGAGACATCTGAGGCTCTTCATTGGACACGACAACAACAACACAATACAGTATACACACCCAAGATAGAGGACATTGCTGTGATAGAGATGTATGGAGACATCTGAGGCTCTTCATCGGAGACAACAACAACACAATACAGTATACACACCCAAGATAGAGAACATTGCTGTGATAGAGATGTATGGAGACATCTGAGGCTCTTCATTGGACACGACAACTCCTATAGAAAGGTTTGTAATACCAGAAATCTTGAGAAGAATTATGTGAATTTATGAATTCTGCAAACTTGCCCTCCATGTAGATGACGGAAGATACCAGTAGCAATAGGTTTGAGGCTCAACTGGGAAAATTTCAGCCATTCTGGAAAATCGACCAGTTGGTGAACGTCGACATCGGATCTACCTAATGATTGAGGTTGAAAAAAAAGAAGCAGCAGCGCTAAACCTTGTAGATGGCTCGAAGTAGTTGATGGCAACAATTGAAGTTTTTCTGCCAAAGTCGAAGCAGCCAGGTTCTCTTATTTAAGCAGGGCAAAATCTGCTTGCCTGTTTGTTTTGCTCCAAACTCGTTGCTTAATTAATGAGTGAGACGGGTCAGCAGGACGAGGCGGACTATATGGTCCATCTGGACTCCAAGGATCGATGCTCAAACATCTCCACCTTCATCCGATGGCATTTCGAAGACATCGAGCAAGCCTGCCGCACCTTCGACACCCACAATTCCGGCAAGATCCTGCGCTCACAGATGAAGAAAGTCCTTCGCACTTATTGCTGTCCAATCACCAACGAGGAATTCCAGACGCTAGTCCCTAAGTACCATACAGACTTCAAGGGAAAAGTTTACTATCGGAAACTTCTGCGGGATCTGTCTAAAAGATGTGAGACTACTGAAATCCGTAAGGCGAGCGGTTC
Source organism: Cordylochernes scorpioides (assembly GCA_030710605.1). Classification (NCBI taxonomy): domain Eukaryota; kingdom Metazoa; phylum Arthropoda; class Arachnida; order Pseudoscorpiones; family Chernetidae; genus Cordylochernes; species Cordylochernes scorpioides. Next base: position 126,836,433 of record CP092863.1, read on the forward strand.
CCTCAGCAAATGCATCACCATCAACCATATGGAAAGCCTGCTGAAGAAGAAGATTGAAAGTAACCTGAGGAACATCATCAAGGGATTCTATTTGTACGATGTTGCCAACGATGGTTTCATCCAGAAAAAAGAACTGAGGAAGGTGCTGGAGAACTATTGCTTCAAACTGAGCGACGAGCAATTCAATCAGTTGTGGAAACGCTACGATCCGCCGAAGACAGGATTGGTATGCTACCAGGATTTCCTGGTGAAGCTGGGCATCAACGTGGAGAAGTGTCGGAAGTATCTCACCAATGAGATTGTCATCAGTACGCAGTGCTGGTCGGATAAAGGCGTCGTGGAAGGCGAGCGGAAGATGCGGCTCAAGAAGTCTCAAGATGAGGCCATCAAAAACTTCCAGGATGATCCGTGCACCAAGGGTATCTCTCTCAACATCATCTGGATCCTCTTCATAAAGAAGTTGAAGAAACGTGGGATGGACACGCTGCTGTCCAATGCCTGTCAGATGCACGACATTAAGAACACGGGTCACATCACCTTGATGCAGTTCCACGGGATCATTAATCATTTTGTCATGCCCATCTCCTACAACCTCTTTAAGCAGCTCATCGACTTGTGCGATTCTGAGAAGAAGTCGACTTCTAAAATTTGCTGGAAGTCCTTCATCGACTATTACTGTAACAACGTGGTGACGCAATGCCCGTTATTTGAGTCTCGAGAGAACCAACTGGTCGTCCGTGGGGCGACTGTGATGGAGAAGATAAAACTGAACGTTCCCAACCCTAAGGATCGTATCGCCAGAGCGATCACATTCCTGGATAAACACGGCATTCGCACCATTTGCCGATCTGAACTCAAGAAAGTCATTGAAAGTCCAAATTTCAGGTTATCGGAAGAAGAAATTAAGGATTTGTTTTTCCTTCTTGATCCCGAGCAGACGAATACGATCAATGTGGATGATGTCCTGGCACTTTTCGAATATCCCATTGTGAAGCCCTTCCGTGCCATTCCCCCGGGCAGTTTCAGGAAGGCGTTATCCAGAAAACAAGTCCCATCGTACCGTAAACATACGCCTCCACGCTGCTGCCAGATCAAACCTAGCGGGGATGGCTTCAACCCGAAGAAGAACAGAAGTCGGAAACTCAGCAGTGATAGCTCCAAGGAAGATCTTCACCGGCGAGCAAGAAATATCCAGAACTGAGTGGAATCGATCTCAAATCGATGATCAAGAAATTCTTCAATCGGAACCTGACCAACATCATGAAGTCCCTCAACGCCGCGGACTACCACAGCACAGGCAGAGTTCACATCAACGTCTTACGATGCATCCTACAGACCTACGTCTTTCCCATGACAGATGAACAATGGTCTGAAGTCCTTGAAGACTTCTACATCGTAAAAAACGAAATCTTCTACAAATCCTTCCTGAAGCTTTACTATCGTAACGCGGGTGAGAGTAGTTCTAAGTGGAACCAGGATGTCTGTAACTTGTTGCAGCTTAGTAAACAGCTAAGAGGCAGCACATCTGAGGAAATTCAGGAGCAGCTACGTGAAGGCGTAAGGTCCAAGAGGAATGCTCTGCTTACAGACATGCTAACCATTGATTCTACCAGCACGGGAGTCCTGGACAACAAGGATTTCCGCCAACTCCTGGAGAAACACGTGTTCAGGCTGAACGACAAGCAGTTCCAGAATCTGTGGGACACTCTGCCTAAAGACGATGTCGACCGACTCCGCTACCCTGAGTTCCTCAAACAGTTTAGCTGCCTCGAAGAACAGCGATGCTGACTTCAAATTCACAAAACTTTCCGATCCAAGTTGCTCTTTATAAAAAAAGACTTTCAGGCCCTACAAGTGATTATTTGAAGAAAAAAAAATGACGTTAATATAAAAAAAATAACAAACAACAAAAAGCTATATTAAGACCTTTTAGTCTTTTGTATATTCTCAAAGCACACAGAAATGTAGGGTACATACAGGAATAACAGTAATAGCACCAGTAATCAGAAGTGTTTTTTTTTAAGCTAATAAATTTAATGGTAATATGAAATTTATATACAAGGTATGATCATAAAATTCGGGGAATTGGGTCATAAAAGATTTATTAGATGAATATATACAAAAAATGGTAAATATTCCTCAAAATACTGTCCGAGGAAATCTATACAACGTTTCATTCTTTTTTTCCCAGTTCCGGAAGCACCCAGAAAATTCGTCAGAAGTAATGCCCCTCAAAACGCTCAGCGATTTTTCCTTTATGGCATTAACGGTATCAAATCTATGTTCTTTTAGAACTGACTTCATTCTAAGAAAGAGAAAGAAGTCATTTGGTGCTAAATCTGGTGAGTACGGGGGATGAGGCATTGTCAACATGCTATTTTTAGTAAAAAAAAAAAGCGCCCACGGAAAGAGCTCTGTGTGCTGGGGCGTTATCGTGATGAAACATCCATTCGCCCGAGATCCACTTTTCCGGTCGTTTCTTCCGCATTGATTCCCGTAAACGGCGTAAAATCGTTAGATACACGTGTTGATTAATTGTTTGCTCTTGTAGGAGGAATTCATATTGCATAATGCCTTAGTGATCGAAAAAAGTCACCAAGAGAACCTTTATTTTTGACTTAGACATTCTTGCTTTTTTCGGTTTGGGGGGCATTTTTCGGGAGCCACTGACTCGATTGTCGTTTGATCTCTGGGTCATACCCATAGACCCAGGTTTCATCACCAGTAATCACCTTTGTGAGGAAGTTTGGATCTTAATAGATGTTCAATAGCCAATCTTCGCAGGCATTAACCCTTTCCTCCTTCTTCCAAGATACATTGTAAAAAAAAAAAAAAAAAAAACGCCGCGCCTTTCTTTCCTTTAAAAAATGCTTATAAAATTCTTATTACGTATTTGAGATATCGAAAAGATAGAAATATTTTCTAGTAGAACGAGGTCTCGTGATTATGATGATAATTTTTATTTTTCGAAAACTCTTTCAGAAATTTTTTTTTTTTACTAATTCCCCGAACTTTTCTACCATATCTTGTATACAGGGGAAAACTTAATTAAGACAATCAAGCTAATAAATTGATTAGTCTGAGAAATTGGAGGAAAAATAATTTCTTATACATGGATTTACCACGGAATCTCTGCAGATGAAAAAAAAAAAGTAAAAGTTAATCACAATAAATGACGTTAATTTAATTTTTAAAAAGTATTTCTCTCTGGGTCTGATTTAAAATGATGTCGATTTTTTTATGTTTGGAACCCTCATAATTTGATTGGAAACAAAACATTCAGTGAAAAAAATATATATTTTTTATATATTAACACAAATCAATATCGCGCCATCTATACATATAAAATGAAAGGATTTAAAAGCACGAATGTTTCTTTTATACATAATACAAACTTCTACTGCCCTTACTGCGATGAAAAAAAATATATTGGGAGGGCTTGGCTCATCAGTGGTGAACCCTCCCAGCGGTTTCGCCAATTTAATCCACCAGACCGCTTCTAAGAGCTCTAATACTGTGCTTTTATACCCTTTCATTTTATATATATAGATGGCGCGTTATTGCTTTGTATTAATTTATGACTAACTGGCCTTGTCTTTATTGTTTGCGGAAGAGCATTGCTCGATGCAAATATTTATATGTAATTCTACTGTCCTTATGTCCATAGTTTACTTAAATACCATTTCTAAGATTCCACCCTTCAGTGCTGCCTATATAAGCAGAATCGTCCAATTAAAAGTTTAAAACATATATATGTAGTAATGTAGTTTATGCTGTTGGATGAATGCAGTGTGGCATGTTGGTTAGAAGCAGTCGTGGCTGTTGAGCGATGGGTGGTAAGGACACACAAGGAGACAGGATCCAGAGGCAAAAAACCCGTGAGGAAATAGATCGTGGAGGAAAGATAAAGTCCCAGAACAACCCCTAGAACAACTGGCGTCGAGGCCACCTCGGTGAGAACTCAACTTTGATCATCCCGTCTAGCCGCTTATAAGCCGCTTTAAGTAAGATAAGTCCCCTAGGGGAGAATGAAGTCGTGATACTTGTTTACCAAGGGGGTTGTTTGTTAACCTGGCTATCATCCCTCTTTCCTTGTACTCCCACACAGGCCATTTTATTTTACGTATTTCCAAATATTATTATAGATATGCTCTGTGATTTTTTCACAATTCAATAAAACAATCCCCTCTGTAACCAATTAAACGTCAAAATAAGTAAAAAGAAACATATCCCTAGATGCCTGATGTTTTCAAACTTTATTTTTTTCACTGTCAACAACATTGGAAGGATGGCATTAATGGCGCCATCTTTTACAAGAAATTGTAACTATTTTAAACGCGTTTCTTTAAAAAAAAAAAAAAAAATTCTGTAGTCGTTATTGCAATGATAAAATATCATCGGATAGTAGAAATATTATTTTATTTTAAAAAGAAACACGTTTAAAATTTCAATTTACAATTTCTTATAACATTGATATACGGCGCTGAGTTTGTGTATACAAAAATGTAATGCCTCGATAAAGGTTGGCGTTCAGCCAGCCGAAATATTGACAAATGAATCTTGTATTCAATCCAATATATGCCTTTTTACTATCTATTGATATACGAGCTGTGTTCAAAAAGTATCGCGAATTTTGAATTTTCGCGGGTTATGTATATTCGAATTTCGATCTTTTTGTGGCTTTATGTTGGTACTCATGTCTCTCACTTATGCCGACAAGCTCGGCCATTTTGAATGTTCACTTAATTGTTGACAGCTGCTTTGCTTGCAGGTGTTTTGGATCGTCTTCGATTTTTACCTATTAAAAAAAAAATGGATCAAAGAACCTGTATCAAATTTTGTGTGAAAAACGAAATTAAGTGCGCGGATGCATTCCGAATGTTGACTGTGGCATACGGAGAAGCTACCTTGGACCGAAGCAACGTTTATAGGTGGTACAAAATGTTCTCAGAAGTCCGAGAAGATGTGAACGACGAAAAGCGTGCCGGACGCCCGAGCACTTCAACAACAGACGAAAAAATTAATGAAGTGGAGAAAATGATATTGGCCAATCGTCGAATCACCGTTAGAGAATTTGCTGAGGACCTAAACATATCGATTGGCTCGTGCCATTCGATTTTTATCAATGATTTGGGCATGAGACGGGTCGCCGCGAAATTCGTACCAAAATTGCTCAATTGCGACCAAAAACAGCATCGCATGAACATTGCTAATGAGATGTTGGACTCTGTCCGTGACGACCCAAATTTGCTCCAGAGGGTCATAACTGGTGACGAAGCGTGGGTTTATGGTTATGACGTGGAAACCAAAGCTCAATCATCTCAATGGAAGCTGCCGCACGAACCAAGACCGAAAAAAGCGCGCCAAGTTCGGTCGAATGTGAAAGTTTTGCTGAGAGTTTTCTTCGATTGCAGGGGCGTGGTGCATCATGAGTTCTTGCCATAGGGTAGAACGGTCAATAAGTAATATTACCTGTAAGTTATGCGCAATTTGCGCGAAGTAATCCACCAGAAACGCCCGGATTTGTAGAAGAACAAAAATTGGCTTTTGCACCACGATAACGCCCCTGCTCACACATCGTTGCTTGTGCGCGACTTTTTGGCCAAAAACAACACACTAATGATGCCGCAGCCACCGTATTCCCCAGATCTGGCCCCCTGTGACTTTTTCTTGTTCCCTAAACTGAAGAGGCCCATGAAAGGACGACGTTACGCTACGCTTGACGAGATAAAGACGGCATCGAAGGAGGAGCTGAAAAAGATTTTTTAAAATGATTTTTTGAAGTGCTTCGAAAATTGGAAAAACCGTTGGCACAAGTGTATAATATCTCATGGGGATTACTTTGAAGGGGACAAAATAGGTATTCATGAATAAATAAATAATTTTTTAAAAAACACAAAAGTCGCGATACTTTTGAACACACCTCGTATATATATATGGAAAAATATATAATAGAAAAAAAATTAAAATAAAAAGGTCAGGTGTTGATATTAAAAACAAAGAAGGCATATCCTGACCACAAGCACATATTTTTATTGATATATCGTCTTGCGAATTTGTTCACATTTTATTAAGGGCCAAAAAAAAATCTACACTTAAACTCGTTTTCTAACCCTTTTTTTTGGCCCCCCTAAAATGGTATATATATACGTATACACTCATGGACAAAAATTAAGGAAATGAAAAATCTCTGATGTCCCCGGTTATCTGATTTTTTTTTTTTTTTAAGAAACAAAGGCAATTTTGTTCACACTTGGTTATTTCATGCTTCTTCAATAAAGGTCACTGTAATATATGTCAGAGTTATTGTCTGAATCCTGATATACAAGCTAAAAGGTACAACTTCCTTAAGTTTTGTCCATGAGTGTATATTGGTTATCTCGTGTATCTTCAATAAAGGTCACTGTAATATCTTTCAGAGTTATTGTCTCAATCCCGATATACATGCTAAAAGGTACAACTTCCTTAAGTTTTGTCCATGAGTGTATATTGGTTATCTAGTGTGTCTTCAATAAAGGTCACTGTAATATCTTTCAGAGTTATTTTCTTAATCCCGATATACATGCTGAAAGGTACAACTTCCTTAAGTTTTTGTCCATGAGTGTATATTGGTTATCTGGTGTGTCTTCAATAAAGGTCACTGTAATATCTTTCAGAGTTATTGTCCCGATATACATGCTGAAAGGTACAACTTCTTTAAGTTTTTTGTCCATGAGTGTATATTGGTTATCTCATGTGTCTTCAATAAAGGTCACTGTAATATCTTTCAGAGTTATTGTTTCAATCCCGATATACATGGTAAAAGGTACAACTTCCTTAAGTTTTGTCCATGAGTGTATATTGGTTATCTCGTGTGTCTTCAATAAAGGTCACTGTAATATATTTCAGAGTTATTGTCTCAATCCCGATATACATGCTGAAAAGTACAACTTCCTTAAGTTTTGAACATGAGTGTGATTGATAAAGAACTTATTTTTAGATCAATATAAAATAAATTTTATATATATATAGATTTTTTTTTTTTGATATTTGCTATTACCTTGTGAATTCTATCTACAGAGAGTAGATGACGGTTCAATGAGAGGTAACACCGGCACAATATGTAAATATGTTAGCCAAGATTTTCTGTTTCATCTTTTTCAACCAAGTGGCTCATTTTCAATATCTTGTTCCAAAATCACTTTATTAGGTACCGCTCAACAAGACCAACCTAGTTTATGATATTTACAACAATGAATAATATGGTTATTCATATATTAAACAAAATGTTAACGTGGGATTCAATCCGGTTCATGACTGTCAGGAATCGAGGGTGTTACCCATTCGTCCACAGACTTTTTTTTTTTCATTTTCAATATTATTATTTCCATTTCACATCTGCACAAACATATGGTCCAATTTCCATGTGAACTTTAGTTTTACCAATTGAATTGAATCTCCCATGAAAGAAGCCCAGAGCCTAAAAATCTATTTAAACCTGGTCTCTCCTGGAGGTGGTCGCACTTCAGAATCTTGAGAATATTTTAGAAATCTTTTTCTTTCTTATCTCCACTCAACAATTATATCAAGGTATCAAGCAACCTTTGCCGGTCCCAAGCCCGGATGACAAAGGAGGAGGGGGAGCAGTAACAAGCTCGGTAAAAAAACCTGAGCTCAGCTGGCCCGGCTGATAGTACCCTGTAAGGACTCCTAATCCAGGGATACAGGATGAGCAGCATTTGTACTCCATGTTAGGAGTGGCTGCACATGGCATCTGTTCCTCATGTCAGAAGCGGCCATTTCTTTTGGAGCTAAGTCGGCCTGCCACTGAGTAGTACTCCCAGTCTTAATGACAAAGGCATTCTACTTCACCCAGTCATGATGGTTGTCTTTTGACTGGATTGGCTCATCCATTGATGAGCTTTACTCATCCCCAGCAGACACCATCATAAGTCTAAAGCTCTACAAGCTTGATACCCTAATATGGTTGAGTGGAGATAAGAAAGAAGAAGAAGGGTATCAAGTTTGTAGATATTTTTGATGGTGTCTCCTGGGGATGCTGAGTAGAGCTCATCAAAGGAGATTTGACATCCATCATGACTGGGTGAAGTAGAATGTCATTAAGACTGGGAGCACTACTCAGTAGCAGGCCACTGACTTAGCTCCAATATAAAATGGCCGCCTCTGACATGAGGAACAGATGCCATGTACAGCCGCTCCTAACTTGGAGTACATCCTGTATCCCTGGAGTCCTTACAGGGTACTATCAGCTGAGCCCAGGTTTGTTAGCGAACTTGTTACTGCTCTCTCTCCTTCTTTTTTATCTGGGCTTGGGACTGGAAAAGGCAAAGTTAGCTATTTTATAAATAAAAAACATTAGCCATGTGTACAGGCTGTGGTCTCTCATGGGAGACTACTATAGTATCAAGCCACTATTCTATTTAGTCTCTCTCCCACACATCACATTGATGAGAGCAGCAGAGAAAGTAAAGGGACTTACTGACAGCGGACGTTCAACTTGATTTGCATATACACCTGGTCTCTTGGCTCTGCGGACACTGTAAAGCCATAGTAGCAGCTAGCTAGTGAAAGAATACTGCGTATTAATCATATGGTTGAATTAATTTGATTTCATATCGGGATTTACCTATTTTTGACTAAAGATCCTTAAAATAATTGCAAAAAGTTTCTTTATTAAGATTAAAAAATGGCTTCAAGCATCATCAGGTCAATCATCAGTCATTTTTTATCTTAATGAAGAAACTTTTGGCAATTATCCTCATTGATATATTGTATTTACCTATTTATTTACTCTATTACATATCGGCTATAGGGTATACCAGTATGCAAATTAGTAGATTATGCAACAATTTGGAAAACTCAAATTAAGAGATTTACCAATTTATTGATCTTATCAATTACATATCTGCTATAGGTAATATCAGCATGCAAAAAAATGATTAGGTACAATTTGGATTATAGATTAGAAACAAAAGGTAATAAGACCACAAATCCAAATAAATAAATAGTGTATGACATTTCGGTAACAGCATTGTTACCATCCTCAGACAAAAGTGATGAATTTACGCACTGTACTAATCTATTAAGATAAAGAATTTGACAATGAATTCATTCAGTACTTTTGTTTGATGATGGTAACAATGGGGTTACTGAAACATCAATGTTGTGATGGTTCAATAAATAACGTAAAGAAGCAATTGGAGCCACTTGAATTGATTTTGAATTAGATTTTTTTAATAACAGACTTAATGGTAAAAGGCACAATTTGGATCATAGATTAGAAACACAAGGTAATAAGACCACAAATCCAAATAAATAAATAGTGTATGGCATTTCTGTAACAACGCTGTTACCGAAATCTCACACACTATTAATTTATTTGGATTTGTGGTTTTATTACCTTGCATTATTAAAAGACTTATTAGACTTAATAGACTTATTATTAAAAGATTTATTAAAAGACTATATTTAAGAGTTTTTATTGAAACCAAAAAAGTTTGTTGATTCAGATTTAAAAGTTATTTACAAGGAATTTTTATACATTTAATTGACTTGAATTAAGTCACTGTAGTCAAAAAACAAACTGATTATTATTAAAATTGAACTTCCAGAGGGCACTCATACTAGAGGACACCTCTCTACAAAGTACAGTTTTCATTTCCAAAATTACCATTTTAAGTAAGAGGATACCTCTTATATTATTAAACATACATCCCATGCCTCATTCACACTCATACACAAAACTAAAGAAAGCTGAAAGTCTTTGATGTCGCCGGTCATCTATTTCTTTGAAGGAAACAGAGGCTGTTCACATTTGGTTATCTCGTATGTCTTCAATAAAGGTCCCTGTAATATCTTTCAGAGTTATTGTCTCAATCCCGATATACATGCTGAAAGGTACTACTTCCTTAAGTTTTGAAATGTTACACACTATTTATTTAGATTTGGTCTTATTACTTTGTGTTCCTTAAGTATTGTCTAAACTCTACCTTTGCCGTGTCCCAAGCCCAAAAAGGAGGAGGGGGAGCAGTAACAAGCTCACTAAAAAACCTGGCTCAGCTGGCCTGGCTGATAGTACCCTGTAAGGACTCGAGGGATACAGGATGAGCAGCGTTTGTACTCCATGTTAGGAGCGGCTGCACATGGCGTCTGTTCCTCATGTCAGAGACGGCCATTTCTTTCTGAGATAAGTCGGTCTGCCACTGAGTGGTGCTTCCAGTCTTAATGACAAAGGCAGACACATTCTACTTCACCCAGTCATGATGGTTGTCAAGCCTAATATGATTGAGTGGAGATAAGAAGAAGAAATATTGTCTATGAGTGGATATAATCAGAATCATATTACAGTACCTCTCTGTAAAGGACAACACCAAGTTACAGATCCAAAGTATCTTCTAGAAAGACTTTCTACTTTCTGTTGTGGCATGGGATATATGTTTAGCTATTTGAAAAAATAGTACAAATATGATATTGTACTGAGATAAGGTGCATAAATTAAGAAAAAGGCATCTCTTTATTGTGCAACTGAAAGTTGCTGATGGCTTGCACCATCTATCGGAATAAATATTTACTATTCTCGTTGATTTTTAATTATTCCAGAATTGGCCAAATACCTGGTATTTACTTGATATTTATTCCGATAGATGGCGCAAGCCATCAGCAACTTTCAGATGCACGATAAGGAGATGCCTTTTCTTAGTTTAGCTATTTATGAATGTCATTTCAAAAAGCTGCTATCTGGCATGGTGTAGGTACACCAGACCTATCTACTGTCAATGGAATATGGGAAACAAATTTAGAACTACCTCAAGGATTGTGTTGATTTTTGACAGCCACAACCACTGCATCGGGTACTTTATTTTCTTAAAAAATAAAATTTCTTCAATGGCTTCTGATTCTTGAAAAAGTTGACCCCAATTGAGTACAAATAACCAAACAGAACTTCAACACATTTGTATGCACAAAAGTCAAACTGCTTTCTGCATGTGTAAACATACTTACTGTATACAAGCAGTCATTTATTATCCACCATGATTATCATGGCATACTTAGGATAGATGGCCATTTTGCTGGGAGGATATTGATCTATAAAAGTAAAGGTCACCTCTCCCGTCAAAATAGAAGTCAAAACAAAAAGTCATCTAATGACTGATAAGGCACAATTTGGATTATTCTATATACAGTAACGAGCGTCATGCGTTCTTAATTCTTCATCTCCTGTCACCGTTTACTTTTTTTTTTGGAATGGCGCTCTTTTTATTGGTTGACTACGATCATGCCCACCTTTACCCAATACCCCCCCCCCCCACCCCCCACCATCATTGCCCACCCCCCCCACCACTCGCTTCTTCGTTTTTGTAACTATTGTGTTGGAGCGGGTCGCTCCTTAAATAAATGCATATATTAGTTAATAACTAAATGTAATCCTCTCTTTCTTTTTTCCCAGTAAGAGACGCCTACGGAAGTCAACAGTACATAGACAGATAAAGCACATAGGCTATAGTTATTAACTAATATATGCAATTATTTAAGGCGCCAATTTATAATTGTAACAAATAGTATTTGAATCAAAACATTCAATCGGGTAAAACATGGGCGTTGCCCGGGTCATTCGGCTAGTAGATGATAAACACAAGGTAATAAGACCAAATCAAAATAAATAAATAGTGTGTGACGTTTCGGTAACAGCGTTGTTACCATCTTCAGACAAAAGTACTGAATGAGAAATTTTACCACAGCATGTTTTTAAATAGTTACTGTTATCAAGTGTGTAAACAAGATAACAGATAAGAAGAAGATATTTATCTGATAAACATTTCCACTTTTAATTCTAAGAATAATATTCTGTGTTTTTCAGATAAATATCTTCTTCTTATCTGTTATCTTGTTTACACACTTGATAACAGTAACTATTTAAAAACATTCTGTGGTAAAATTTCTCATTCAATACTTTTGTCTGAAGATGGTAACAACGCTGTTACCAAAACGTCACACACTATTTATTTATTTGGATTTGGTCTTATTACCTTGTGTTTATCATCTAATGACTGTTGCCACAAACTAGTAGCTTCAGGTCGGTAACAAAGTTGGTAAACTGAGAAGTGTCCACCCGGAGACCATTGTTTCGGGATAATGGCCATCGTCAAGCCCAGGCCAATAGATGGCATCTTGTTTCTGATCCAATCTGTTTATTTTGTTTATAAAATATCAGTGATATGATAAGGCACAATTTGGATTATAGATTACAAACACAAGGTAATAAGACCAAATAAATAAATAGTGTGTGGTGTTTTGGTAACAACGCTGTTACCAAAACACCACACACTATTTATTTATTTGGATTTGTTTGGTCCTCTTACCTTGTGTTTGTAATCTATAATCCAAATTGTGCCTTATCATAATTTGGATTATAGATAATAAATACCTGGTAACAAGACCATAATCAAATACATAGTGTGTGACATTTCGGTAACAGCGTTGTTACCATCTTCAGACAAAGTACTGAATGAAAAAAAATAGAGAGAAAATATGGTTTTACAAGCCACTAACCAAAGTGTATCATTTTCATGCCATATGTAGACAATTTGACAAATAATTTTATTGACATCTTGTCAATACATGCAAAGTACACAGTCTGTACTGTTTAAAAAAGATAAATTATATATATATGTGATACTGATAAGGCACAATTTAGATTATAGATTATAAACAAGAAAATAAGACCAAATCCAAATAAATAAATAATGTGTGACATTTCTGTAACAACGCTGTTACCGAAATCTCACACACTATTTATTTATTTGGATTAGGTCTTATTACCTTGTGTTTATACATGATACTATGTACAAAGAACATAGCGCCTCGGCCAGTGCTGCAGAGTTTGGTGGAGAATTATGGTGGAGCCTTATGAAGATGGATGAGAAAATATACCACAGCATGTTTTAAATACTTACTCTTATATCTCAAGTGTGTAAACAAGATAACAGATAAGAAGAGATAGTTTTCTATAAGGACCCTAAAATATCATTCTTAGAATTAACTCCGCCTTTGCCGGTCACAAGCCTGGATGAAAAAGGAGGAGGGGAAGCAGTAACAAGCTCGCTAAAAAACCTGGCCCGGCTGATAGTATCCTGTAAGGGCTCCAGGGATACAGGATGAGCAGCGTTTGTACACCATGTTAGGAGTGGCTGCATATGGCGTCTGTTCCTATGTCAGAGGCGGCCATTTATTTTGGAGCTAAGTCAGTGACCTGCCACTGAGTAGTACTCTCAGTCTTAATGACAAAGGCATTCTACTTCACCCAGTGTGGAGATAAAAAAGAAGATGAAGATTCTTAGAATTAGAAATGGAATATCATATGCTATCTTGTTTACACACTTGATTACAGTAACTATTTGAAATATGCTCTGGTATTTTTTCTCATTCCGTACTTTTGTTTGTTGATGGGGGTAACAATGCTGTTACGATGCACTAGCGTGCCATCTGTTATGAAAATTCGAAACTATTTTAGGCGCATAAGATTCTTTTTGAAATTAAACAATTTCTACTGTCCTTACTGCAATGGAAAAATTAATGAGAGGGCCTGGCTCATCAGTGGTGAACCCTCCCAGCGGTTTCGCCAGTTTAATCTACTATATTGCATTTTTCGACCTTCCTTTCATAGTGATACTGATGCTAGACTTTTGGAATGGGTATTTTAGATGAACTATGGACATAAGCTTTGAGGACAGCATAGTTCATCTAAAATACCCATTCCAAGAGTCTAGCATCAGGATCACTATAAAAGGAATATCGAAAAATACAATATAACAGCGGCATGGTAGATTAAAATGGTGAAACCGCTGGGAGGGTTCACCACTGATGAGCCAAGCCCTCCCATTAATTTTCCCATTGAAGTAAGGACAGTAGAAATTGTTTAATTTGAAAAAGAATCATACGTGTCTAAAATAGATTCGAATTTTCATAACAATGTTGTTACCAAAATATCACACACTATTTATTGATTTTGATTTGGTTTTGTTACTTTGTGTTCATAGTATGGACTATTTTTTCTTCTCTTCTTCTTTCTTATCTCCACTCAATCATATCAGGGTATCAAGCTTGTAGAGCTTGTTGATGGTGTCTGCTGGGGATGAGTAGAGTATATAATTGGATGAGTCAATACAACTCCGCCTTTGCCGGTCCCAAGCCCGGATGAAAAAGGAGGAGGGGGAGCAGTAACAAGCTCACTAAAAAACCTGGGTTCAGCTGGCCTGGCTGATAGTACCCTGTAAGGGCTCCAGGGATACAGGATACGTTTGTACTCCATGTTAGGAGCGGCTGCCCATGGCGTCTGTTCCTCATGTCAGAGGCGGCCATTTCTTTTGGAGCTAAGTCAGTGGCCTGCCACTGAGTAGTGCTCCCGTCTTAATGACAAAGGCAGACGCATTCTACTTCACCCAGTCATGATGGTTGACAAACACCATCAAAAGTCTCAAGCTTTACAAGCTTAATACCCTAATATGATTGAGTGGAGATAAGAAAGAAGATGAGTCAATAATGTGTTCTGGGTTGCAGGTTGAGAATTTCACTATTTTTTCTTCTTCTTTGGTATTCCTTTTTTACCTTTCTTCTTACGGTAAGATCCAAGTCCCTTGCGTACCATGATTCCTCGCCACCATGCTTGAATCTTAGTAGCAGCCATACATTCTCTTTCCTCTTTCTCCAGTTTCAATCGAAGCTCTTCTTTTTCCTGACGGTCTTCCTCGATCACAGATGTCATTACTTCTAACTGCTGTTGTAGCTCTGTGATCTGGGATTGGTTATCTGCTTTCTGGACTTCTAATTCTTCTATCTTTGCATCGAGCTCGCTGATATCCTGAATGTATCTTTCTTCCCAACTAAGGCATTGTTTTTCAAGTCCTTGCATTACCTTATTTAGGAAGGTTATCATTTCCTCGTGAGCTTTCGCCTCCAGGTTTAGATCAATAGACATCTTTTTTTAACTCTGTTGTCAATTCCTTTTCACTTTTTTCAAGTTCTTTTTGTACCATTAGACATTTGTTTTGAGTCGTTTTCTCTAAAAGTTCCAGTAATTTTCTGTTTCGCATCTTATTTCTCTGTAATTCACTTTTATAAGTGCTTATTTCTTGTTCTTTTGCTGATATCTGGTCATTCATTTCACTTGATGTCTTCTGTAATCTTTCTTTTAGATCTTTAATTATTTCACGTTCTTTCTTTTCTTTTTTTATTGCATCGGTGACTTGGTATTTTTTAATCAGTTGTTGTTGAACTGCCTCTGCTAATATTTTAAATGTTCCTTTAGTTGCTAATTCATCATTTAACTTTCTCAACATTTGCTCAGTAAAATCTCTGGTTAGTTCGAGCTTCTTTGCATATTGTCTATCTGCATCTTGCTCCCATTTTGCACGTTCCTCATAGTTGAGAAAAAATGTCATTTGGGATTTGCTTTCGAGTCTTTCTCTTGTTCGAGTCATAAGAACCTCAAGTAAATCAAGTCTTTCAACACATTCTTCAAATATTGGTATGGCTAGTTTGGGATTCATCCTATAATTATAAAATATACATATTTTTTTGATGTTTTCAATTTATTTTTATATATAAAACTTTTAACACACAAACACACATAAAACACTATTATATTTACCTTTGACTAAAATTAATGTTAAATAATTTGATGTTGATATTATATTATTATATGAGAAGTTTCATTATCATTTTTAACTTTATAATGACACAATCTTTAAAAAGCCAAACGAAGTAACCATGGCAACAAGTAAACAACGTAGGACTTCTAGAGAGGGAGCTCTGCAATTTGATCACACAAATACATTTGTTGATATTCAATTTCTCACATAAATATATATTAACAATGATTAGACGAAAGATATATTTTATTTTTATAAATTAAATTGCCATTTAGCAATCATTTTTGTCATCATATTAATTAGTTAATTAATTTTTTTGCAATGACTTTCTGTTCACATGTATCATCAAATATATTTTATAAAATATATTTTATTACGCACATACATGCACACAAATTTTATAGAACCTTTTTTTTTTACGCTTATAATTTAAAATATATTTATTTTTGTTGAATTTTTAAAATAAATTCAGCAACATTGATAAAGTTTACAAACATGTGACTTGATTATTTTTAGTTTTTTAATTACAATTTTTCCATCGTAAATGTTGAAATAATTTATTTTTTTCTCATAAAAACTGTAATAGATCTATAAATGGCATTTACAAAGCATTTGGTGAGTTAAAAACTACTTTTTTATCAATAGTCTTGAAAAATATATTTTTTAAAACCAATCTTGGCCCTTTAAAAATATATATATATTGAATATTACATAATATTGAAAGGTATATAAGCAAAAAATATTTAATAATTAAATTAAAAGTTCCGACTCTCGTAGAACAAGAATTTTTTAATGTCAATTGATATATGACCTACCAATCTTTTAATAAAATCTATAATCAAAATAGCTAGATAATTAAGGTTGAGATTCAAGGCTGAACAGGTCTCAATCACTGACAATTAGGATTACTGATAATTGGGACTATAGATAATTGTCTAGTGCTAATTGGGGCTAGAAATAATTGAAACCAATTTTTGCTTCTCAGAAAGCTCCAAAAATGAAGTTGACTGTGTAGTGAGCTCTTTGCTATAACCCTGTACAAAGAATACAGTTGATAAAATTGATGCTTGAGTGTTAGCTGAAGTGTTGTACAGTCAAACTGGCAACAAGGAGTTCTATATTGAAGCTGAGCTTTAGTCAGATATGATTGATAGTCTTAGCATTCACAGATGTAGTTTACATAAAGTAACAAGACTGTATTCAAATAAATAAACTTTCAGTAACAACTTTGTAAATGACACCACCTAGTTTCAGAGAAAAATGTCCTTTAGAAAGAGTTGTCCTCTTACCTGAAAGTTGCTAAATAGTAAAAATGTTCATTTTGGTGATGAAAACTGTCCTTTGTAGAGAGGTGTCCTCTCATGGAGGTTGTTCTACTGTATTAGTGATGGAAACTGTCCTTTGTAGAGAGGTGTCCTCTCACGGAGGTTGTTCTACTGTATTGGTGTTGAAAACTGTCCTTTGTAGAGAGGTGTCCTCTCATGGAGGTTGTTTCTACTGTATTAGTGATGGAAACTGTCCTTTGTAGAGAGGTGTCCTCTAGCGTGAGTGTCCTCTCATGGAGGTTGTTCTACTGTATTGGTGATGAAAACTGTCCTTTGTAGAGAGGTGTTCTCTAGTGGGAGTGTCCTCTAATGGAGGTTTCTCAACTGTGTATATATATATATGGTAATTTAAACCAACAACCCTATATTGTATAATTACTTATAACAAGATTGTCATGTTGTATATAGAAACACATCTATAAATAATTATATGCATGATTAATCTGTGTCATTGCATCACCATATGTAATGTACTTTGTACAAACTAAGGACAAATAAATAAAACTATGTAATAGATTAAGAGCTGAGTTAAAGCAAGATTGAGTAGTTCAAAAACGTCTAAAATCGAGAGAGAAACCCAACAATCCTGAAGAGGAATTTAGCGAGTCGTTGCCATCAAGGCCAAAGGGTGCAGACGTTCAAAGTTCACATTCTCAGACAATCCAACAACCCTGAAAAGGAATTCGGCAGCCCGTTGCCATCTGGTCCAAAGGGTGCAGAATGCCCCAGACGTTCAAAGTTCAAATTCGCAGATGTCTCCCCCCCCCCTCCTCGGGAATGGTATATAAACACCTCGGTTTTAGCCGACAATAGTTAGTTAGTCCGCAGTCTCTTCACCGTCGGCGCAAGCCCTTGTCGCTTGTAGCCAGGTCCACATCATCGCCATGTAAAACAGTAAGAACTCTATATCTCCATCTTGCTTAGCTCAACTCCTATCTGTTCATGGAACTTTCCTACTTCAGCTGTGTCTCTTCGTTTTGTGTGTGTGGTTCCCAAGCTTTCCACTCTGCCTCGACCACGACTGCCTGTACTCTGTGAAAACTGTTAAAGGTCTTCCAAAGTGCAGAGAGGTACTGGAAAACTCTCCACGCCCTGACTGTCCCTCTCGGCTACTACAGGTTTGACCACCGGTTACCACAGCATATAGCGAGAGTCGACAGGATTCTACAAGAGGCTACCAGACCTCAACTTATTACAGAGAGTCGACAGGATTCTACAAGAGGCTACCAGACCTCAACTTATTACAGAGAGTCGACAGGATTCTACAAGAGGCTACCAGACCTCAACTTATTACAGAGAGTCGACAGGATCTCATCACAGATAAGTAGACAGCAACTCTTTATCACATCTAAAGCCGACAGGATGACCACAACGAAGGATGACCACAAAGAAGAGGTAAGAAGCCTGTCCAGATAGAAGCGAGGAAGAGCCAAGATGGAGGAATCAACCCGCCATTCCACCCAAACGACCGAGCAATCTCTCCCCAACAAGAGACTATATTTCAGGAGCAAGCTGTCAACACCCCAACGACACAGCCGAAAATCCCGCAAAATAAGCCGGTGAGACTTTCCCCCTTCGGCCTTACAACGCACCAATCTTCCAGGCGACATGCTGCCGTCACCAAACAGAAGTTACAAACTTCTACAAGCTCTACTCGGAGCGTCTTCCACGTCATCAGTAGGACGACAACTAAAGACCAAGTCTCCTGACTGAACAATCCTCAAAACTGTGAGTTTTTAAAAACTTTCTCCTCATGCTCACAACTTGATTTTCCATAAGTTTAATGTTTATTTTCACTGAAATCATTTTAAAATCAATTTTTACCATTTTTATATCATTTAAATTCAATTTTAAATCTTTTACACCCTCATTTATCAATTTTTACCTCATTTTAAGCAACCTATAAATTTTAAATCATTACTTTAAATTTTACATTTTTAAAAAATCATTATTTTTTTTTTAATTACTCGAATCATAATTCTAAACTTATTTGTGTGTTTTTCTTAATATCATATTTTTATAACAAACACCAATTTCTTAATCCTATATTCAAAACTTTGCAAAAATCATTGTTATATTCACTATTTTTTGTAAACGCCCCTTTCAATTTATGAGTCACTATCACGCCATTGCCCCTTTTACAAAGATAATTTTCGCACTACCATAATCAACGATTTAAAAAATATATTCAAATTTTAATACACATAAGTGAAACGCATTTTTTTTTTAATCTCAAAAATCGAAAGATACAATATCTTCAAAATCACAACTAGAAAAGTAACTATCTTTCCCAAAACAAGTTAAAAATAAAAATCCCATTAACTACCACGTCAGTAGCTAAATTAAGTCACAGTCTTCCAAAACTAGTACAATCGTTAAATCCCAACATAGCTACACTCCCCCGTCCTTTCCTTTTACATGCATAATTATTAAACATCCACACATCTATCTCAACAAACTACAACACACTTCCTATCACTTTCTACAATTGGTCACCATCTTTTAGCGCGCGACTTAGCAACAAGTCAATCTCGAGCCATACAAGCTCCATATCGTCGCCACTAAACGTGCCACATTCACTAACAACCAAGATATCTCGATGTGTTTTGTACAACCACCACTCAGGACTAGTAAATTTGTTATTCATGGTGAAACAGGTTAGATTTTGTACCAACAACGACTTCACGTGACACCTTTCCATTCAATTCACTTCACTAGTGTCACAAAGCGAAACACAACAATTTTTCTCACTTAACAGGCCAAAGACGCCTTCATGCCTGTGACACATTTCATCCCAAAGCGTGGCTACGTCGAAAGTCGCACTTTTACCCACATCTAAACCTGACATCATTGAATAACATTTTTTTTTCCGCAACAATGTCGATACACAGCACTTACGAAAACCGAGAAAACTACCTCTTTCAAATACACCATAAAACTACCAACAAGCTTTCACCACTCTCAAAGGGAGTTTAACCAGTAAACCAGTACCCTAACGTACATTCAAACTCTCAAAACTGTACTACAACAAGGATTTCCAAAATGTCTGTTATCTGACAGAGCGCCCGCTTTTACCTCAGAAAAAATCCGCAAATTTCTAATAACACACCCCATTCTGTCACAAATTTTCCACCCACCTATTTAATGTTCAATGTTATCCCCACAGATCTAATAATTCATCTTAATCCATACCCCGAAATAACTAGAACTAGAGAGATAGCACGCTCTCTTACTCAAAATAAGCATAAAAATGGACACTAGTTAACATACGCTCGAGACACCATGCCGCGTCACCTAAATCTATCGCCACTCTTCCCCCCCAGAGGCCCCAGTCCTTCCATCCCCATGTCCCGCATTCCTTTTAATTCCACACATTTTTCTACAGTCGATATCTTAACCCAACTTTTAAACATTTATATATTTGAATTTGAACAAGACCTACCTTAAATTGAACATTTTGATATTTTAATCCTGTGTAAATCTCTATTTTTTTTCTACATATCAAACATTTTACATGTTAAATTGAGATCACAATCTTTACTTATATTCTGTTTTTTTTGTATAAAATATTTTATTTTTTATTTTTATTTTTGCCTTTCAATTATATAATCACTAGTTTTTAATCCAACATTATATATAAAAAATCAATTTTATTTTTCATAATATTATTTTAGTATTACAAAAGATATATTTGTTGTCAAAAATCACTTTAATTCTTCATTATTATCACTTTTATATATTGATTGTTTGATTTTATCCACTTAAACTTTATTCAACCACAATGATATTTCTATATTTTATTCATTTTATATTTGTTTTTATACCTTTATATAAAATGACTATGTTATCATTAACTTTCGGGCATACAACAATCTATTTATCTAACCACTTCAGTGTACTTTACACTACTATCTTCTTAGTCATTGCTTCACATCAACGTAGAAAAACGATAGTACTGCTTGACAATTTTTTGATTTCATAATTTCAACAAACTATTTGATCAAAGTTCCCCAGAATTAAAAATCCCAACTTCTGGCCTTGAACACGTTTCAAAAGTTTACTACAATCATCCCTAGAGCATAATCACCCACGCAAACACAAAGCGTCCACAACTCAATTTTTTAGCTCTAGCGGACCACAATCAACCTTTGATTTTAAGTCAAGTCAGATCACCTACTGTCGCTACAACAATTCTACTTAACGCATGACTCCATTTCACCCCTTTCAATCATATTAATGAATGACTTTTTCTTCAACAACTTTTCAATGCAAAAACCCTACAATTGTGACAAAGCACTGTAACCCTTATACAGGATCACAGGTGAAACATTGCCTCGGAAGACGTACAAGTCTATATCCTCGCTTTGCACCTGGACCTAAGTATTTGATTACCTGTGTAATACTTATAATTGCATATTCTTTAACCACTAACCCTTTCCAACGCCCGCCAACAATCTCTTAGAACATGATTTTATTTTTATCATCATTATTTTTTATCAAACAAAGGTTTTATCTTAATTTCTCTTTTATATGAATATCATAACTTTTAAATTAAACATAAGTCATATCTTTTAGAATTTGCAGATATATCCAAACAAAACATCTTGTTATAGCCCTTTTTAACCCTCACAGTTTAAATTAATTAAAAGAATTTTTAATTACTTACCTGTGTTAGAGAGGCTTTACCCGTTTAAACCCGGATAAACCCTTTCACTCCCGGGGCTCATCTATGGTAATTTAAACCAACAACCCTATATTGTATAATTACTTATAACAAGATTGTCATGTTGTATATAGAAACACATCTATAAATAATTATATGCATGATTAATCTGTGTCATTGCATCACCATATGTAATGTACTTTGTACAAACTAAGGACAAATAAATAAAACTATGTAATAGATTAAGAGCTGAGTTAAAGCAAGATTGAGTAGTTCAAAAACGTCTAAAATCGAGAGAGAAACCCAACAATCCTGAAGAGGAATTTAGCGAGTCGTTGCCATCAAGGCCAAAGGGTGCAGACGTTCAAAGTTCACATTCTCAGACAATCCAACAACCCTGAAAAGGAATTCGGCAGCCCGTTGCCATCTGGTCCAAAGGGTGCAGAATGCCCCAGACGTTCAAAGTTCAAATTCGCAGATGTCTCCCCCCCCCTCCTCGGGAATGGTATATAAACACCTCGGTTTTAGCCGACAATAGTTAGTTAGTCCGCAGTTAGTCTCTTCACCGTCGGCGCAAGCCCTTGTCGCTTGTAGCCAGGTCCACATCATTGCCATGTAAAACAGTAAGAACTCTATATCTCCATCTTGCTTAGCTCAACTCCTATCTGTTCATGGAACTTTCCTACTTCAGCTGTGTCTCTTCGTTTTGTGTGTGTGGTTCCCAAGCTTTCCACTCTGCCTCGACCACGACTGCCTGTACTCTGTGAAAACTGTTAAAGGTCTTCCAAAGTGCAGAGAGGTACTGGAAAACTCTCCACGCCCTGACTGTCCCTCTCGGCTACTACAGGTTTGACCGCCGGTTACCACAGCATATAGCGAGAGTCGACAGGATTCTACAAGAGGCTACCAGACCTCAACTTATTACAGAGAGTCGACAGGATTCTACAAGAGGCTACCAGACCTCAACTTATTACAGAGAGTCGACAGGATTCTACAAGAGGCTACCAGACCTCAACTTATTACATATACATATATTAAAATGAAGGCATATTTTGGATCAAATATATTTATTAAAAACAAAATTCAATATTTCAACGAGGCAGTTCGCCTATCTTCTTCTAGAAAATCAAACTCCTTGTAAGCAAAGGTAAGCCTTCATTTCAATGTATTAAAAAATGGATTGCTTGATATTCAAAAATATATACCTATATAAATAGATCATTTATTGCCAGACCCTCTAGTAGTCATCATTTTTTTATCTCCAGACCTTCTACCCTTTCATCTCCGTCACTGTTTGACCAAAGTGTTACTGTACAGGTTCACTCCTTGCGCCACTTCAGCAGCACAGGACTTCCTGCCCAGCGCGTGGTGGTGACAGGAATGGGAGCTGTGACACCCCTGGGAGTGGGGACATCAACAGCATGGAAGGCCTTGCTCGCCGGGCGCAGCGGAATCGTCGCGTTAGACGGCGAAGAGTACCAGAACATCCCAGCTAAGGTAGCTGCACCCATTCCCAACCTGGATCTTACCACTCTCTTCCGGAATTCTGAGCTGAACTCTATGTCGAGAGCTACAGCCTTTGCATTGATCGCAGCTGCAGAGGCCTTCAATGATGCTGGTTGGCAGCCAGGAACAGAGGAGGAATGTGAAGGTACCGGCGTTGTGGTTGGAATGGGCATGTCGGACTTGGCGGATATCCTTCATACTGGGACCTTGCTCCGAGACCGCGGCTATAACAAGGTCAGTCCCTTTTTTGTCCCGCGCATTCTGATCAACATGGCTGCCGGCCAGATCAGTATCAAGTATAAGCTAAAGGGCCCTAATCATTGTTCCTCAACAGCATGCGCAACCGGTGTCCATGCAATCGGAGATGCCTATAATTTAATCCGTTCAGGTCAAGCCCAAGCTATGATGTGCGGGAGTACAGAAGCTGTGATTTCTCCTCTCTCCATTGCAGCATTCGCCAGGATGAAAGCTCTCTCTAGCTCCTTCAATTCCACTCCAGAGATTGCTTCAAGGCCGTTTGATAAGCAACGCGAAGGATTTGTAATGGGAGAGGGAGCTGGCATTCTATTATTAGAATCTCTTGAACATGCGCAGAAACGCAATGCCAAAGTCTACGCAGAGATTCTAGGATATGGCCTATCAGGTGATGCGCATCATATTACAGCTCCCAGCAAAGATGGCGGAGGTGCGTTGCGTTGCATGCGCTCTGCACTGAAGAATAGCGGAATGCCAATCACCTCAGTAGGTTACATCAATGCCCATGCTACCTCCACACCTCTAGGAGATGCTGTTGAGATTGAAGCAATCCGACGGACTTTTGAACAACATGTATCCAACCTGAAGATCTCTTCGTCTAAAGGGTCCATAGGACATTTACTAGGCGGAGCTGGCAGTGTGGAGTCCATCTTCACCATCCTGGCATGTCACCACGGCATCTGTCCACCTACGCTAAACCTACAGGAGGCAGATGACAAGTTCAAAGACCTCAATCTGGTTCCCCTCATTGCCCAATCATGGTCGGATACTCACCGGATAGCTGTCAAGAATTCTTTCGGCTTCGGAGGAACCAATGCATCACTAGTCATTGGCAGTTACAGCTGATTGTGTGAGCTAGTTGTTCCATCTGTGATAGAATCTTGTTAAAAAATAATATTTTTGACCAAGATTCCAAGTTAATAGAACCACTTCACTGTAAATAGATCCATCTACCAGCCATCAACGCCATTAGATTGTTATTTGTAGAAACAAAATATATTGTTACGTCAACCAATTTACATCCCTAAATTCATTCATTTTCACAACCTAATTCAAAAACATAATATCTCTACAATAGAACAACTAAATTCACCCTTTATTATAATACAATATAATGTGGCTTATGATTGTAGAACAACATTTTTAATTATCCCGCATGTGTTTCTTTTGAACGAAAAATCAAAATTTATTTTAAGGAGAAATAACAACTATTTCAAACCTTATGGATAAAGAATGAATTGTGAAGAGTAATGATAAATGGAAATCCCTGGACACTTTTATTTTTCCGTTTATCATTACTCTTCACAATTCATCCTTTCATACTTCATCCCTAAGGTTAGAAATAATCGTTATTTCTCCTTGAAATAAATTTTGATTTTTCATTCAAAAGAAACACATGTGGGATAATTTAAAATGTCGTTATTCTTTTTTTTTAAATCCCAAAAGTTATATTATCTTTAACAACTTTATTTCTAAACACCTACTTTATTTCAATATTTTTTTTTTTAAATCCCAATAAGGCTATTTTCTTAAATTATAACTAATTACATAAGGTACAATTTGGATTATAGATTAGAATTACAAGGTAACAAAACCATATCCAATGATAAGGTACAATTTGGATTATCTATATATATAAAAATGAATGTATGTGTGTGTGTGTGTCTGTCCTTTATGCCTGACCAAACCACTCATTGGAACGCCATGAAACTTTGGGAAGTTATTAAGTATAGTACTGGGAAGGTTTCTGAAAAATAATTTCTTGAATATCTTGAATATCCTTAGAGTTATTTGCAGATTTGTAGCTTTAACTCGCAAGCAGCGCCACCTTGCGACGGAGATAGGCTTAGGTCTGCCCCACCCCCAGGCGAGAGAATGTAGTCGTCCGACCGCCGGCCGGATGGACAGTCCAAGTACCCACCGACCAATCAGAGGGATCAAGAGGTCCTGGCGCGCGGGGGCAGAGTTGGTGACACAGCTGTGCCTCGCGGGGGCTTGCCCAAGATGACCTCCGGGAACTTCGTCCATCTTCCATAAACGACCATGATTTTATTCAACTTATCGAGTATTATTCAAGGGACCGGGAAAAAATGTTCACTAGATAAAACGATGATTTTGTAATGTAGAAAATTAGGAAAGACAAAATTGAGGATGACACGGCACACAGAGACCGGGAAAAATTATCACTTTATCGAGAGATTCAAATTTAAGAGTTTCAAATTATCAAAATATATCTTTTTTTTTTTATAAGTTTATGTAGAATTATTTTAACAAATGTTCGTTAGAAAAACTTTTACTCAGGTAAAACCCGGGCAAAGCCGGGTACGTCCGCTAGTAGATTATAAACACAAAAAATTATGGAGAAATCCAGGTTGAATTCATTTGGTTCATCAATGAAACTATTAGACTCGATTATCCTGTCAACTCTGCTGTATTCTGCTCCAATTTGGGCAAACGAAAAGTACAAAATCTTGGACCAAATTCAGAATAACTATCTCCGACGACTATTGAACTTGCCGAGTAACACACCAGGCTACATACTACGCATGGAAACCGGACGCTTCTCACTAGGAGTCACAGCAACCAAACTAATTCTAAAGTTCTGGTTAAGAATATTAAAAATGGAAAAATCCAGATTGCCCGCAATCTGTCTAGCCCAATTATGGGAAACGTCCACTCTGACGAATACCTTTATAGGTTTTACAGAAAATTTAATGAATATCCTAAACTCAACTGGATTCATGTGGTTAAAGAATTGTTCAGACCCCAATATTCTACAGAAAGCAATACCTCAAATTATCAGAATCACTATAGAACAGTCTATCCAAACCGATCAATCAAGAATAACCAATTCGAAGCTACACACACACTACAAATATTTACATAAAACATTCGCAGCAGAGAACTATCTACTAAGTGAACTCCCACTGCCGGCTAAACGCCTCATTGCGCAATTGAGAATTCTATTTGTTTTATATTGAGAAGACCATATAAAATATCTAAGGACAGAAGACTTGTATTGCCAACTATGCAAAAATAGAACCGAAAATGAATTAGAACATTATATATTTGAATGCATGCCCCTTGACACGGAAAGAAAAATACTCTTCTCTAAGATAGGCCATACACACTTCACATTATATTCTTTATTATCCAACTTTATAGACAATAGTTCAGTAGCTCTAAATCTATATAACTTCCATAAAAATGCTGTAAAAAAGAAAGACTTAACCGAACATTCAAACATACCAAAAATTTCTGTTTGATGAGAAAGACAGAACCAACATCCAATTATTTGTTTAGGCAGGTACGATAAGTTAACCCCCACACTGATAAAACGGTGTTTACCTTACAACCCTGAACACGCGGATTTTCCTGGGAAATCTCTTAAAGATTTATTAAAAAATACATGGCCCACCTGTGCTGTGTGAGCAGAAGAGCTTAAATTGTCTTGTTCCATATGTAAATACCTGTTTTCTTTCCTCTTTTCGCTCTCCACTTCTCCCATCCATATTTCCAAATTTTTTTTTTTTTTTTTTTTTTGAATTTTTTATTCTTCTTATTTTTTATTCTTTCTTATAATCTGTATATATTACCAAATGTATATAATCTTTCTCCATTTTTTATTTCCCACTTTCATAGGTTTCTCCGTTTTGTAACCCCAAGGAGAATCCTCTGTAAGACCTGTGTGTCTTAATAAAGGCTTTTGTGTGTGTGTGTGTGTGAGATTATAAACACAAGGTAATAAGACCAAATCTCCAATGATAAGGTACAATTTGGATTATAGATTAGAAACACAAGGTAATAAGACCAAATCTCCAATGATAAGGTACAATTTGGATTATAGATTAGAAACACAAGGTAACAAGACCACATCCAATGATAAGGTACAATTTGGATTATAGATTATAAACACAAGGTAATAAGACCACATCCAATGATAAGGTACAATTTGGATTATAGATTATAGAAACAGAAGGTAACAAGACCACATCCAATGATAAGGTACAATTTGGATTATAGATTATAAACACAAGGTAATAAGACCACATCCAATGATAAGGTACAATTTGGATTATAGATTATAGAAACAGAAGGTAACAAGACCACA
This sequence comes from Cordylochernes scorpioides, assembly GCA_030710605.1. NCBI lineage: Eukaryota > Metazoa > Arthropoda > Arachnida > Pseudoscorpiones > Chernetidae > Cordylochernes > Cordylochernes scorpioides. Next base: position 126,863,940 of record CP092863.1, read on the forward strand.
TCCAATGATAAGGTACAATTTGGATTATAGATTATAGAAACAGAAGGTAACAAGACCACATCCAATGATAAGGTACAATTTGGATTATAGATTATAGAAACAGAAGGTAACAAGACCACATCCAATGATAAGGTACAATTTGGATTATAGATTATAAACACAAGGTAATAAGACCACATCCAATGATAAGGTACAATTTGGATTATAGATTATAGAAACAGAAGGTAACAAGACCACATCCAATGATAAGGTACAATTTGGATTATAGATTATAAACACAAGGTAACAAGACCACATCCAATGATAAGGTACAATTTGGATTATAGATTATAAACACAAGGTAACAAGACCACATCCAATGATAAGGTACAATTTGGATTATAGATTATAGAAACAGAAGGTAACAAGACCACATCCAATGATAAGGTACAATTTGGATTATAGATTATAAACACAAGGTAACAAGACCACATCCAATGATAAGGTACAATTTGGATTATAGATTATAAACACAAGGTAATAAGACCACATCCAATGATAAGGTACAATTTGGATTATAGATTATAAACACAAGGTAACAAGACCACATCCAATGATAAGGTACAATTTGGATTATAGATTAGAAACACAAGGTAACAAGACCACATCCAATGATAAGGTACAATTTGGATTATAGATTATAAACACAAGGTAATAAGACCACATCCAATGATAAGGTACAATTTGGATTATAGATTATAAACACAAGGTAATAAGACCACATCCAATGATAAGGTACAATTTGGATTATAGATTATAAACACAAGGTAACAAGACCACATCCAATGATAAGGTACAATTTGGATTATAGATTATAAACACAAGGTAACAAGACCACATCCAATGATAAGGTACAATTTGGATTATAGATTATAAACACAAGGTAATAAGACCACATCCAATGATAAGGTACAATTTGGATTATAGATTATAGAAACAGAAGGTAACAAGACCACATCCAAAATAATGAAATATTTGTGACATTTCAGTAATGGTGTTGATAAAGTAAAATTTGAATTATAGATTAGAAACATAAGTTTAATAAAAAGAGAATTGGAAAAGATTGGCCCATCAGTGGTGAACCTTCCCATCAATTTCACCAATATAATGCACCAGATTTAAGCTATAACTATTGTATGTTGATTCTGCTTACACTCATGGACAAAACTTAAGGAAGTTGTACCTTTCACCATGTATATCGGGATTGAGACAATAACTCTGAAAGATATTACAGTGATCTTTATTGAAGACACACGAGATAACCAAGTGTGAACAGCCTCTGTCTCCTTAAAAAAATATATATAGTTAAACCTGTCTATAGCACCCTCTCTTGGGACTCACCAAAACAGAGTGCTATAGAGAGGGGGTGCTATAGACAGGTCACTTTTAATGTAAATCGCATCGTACTACGTATTTAAAATTGGGCGCTAAAAAGAGGGAGGCACTATTTAGAGGGGGCGCTATAGACAGGTTTACCTGTATATGACTGGTGACATCAAAGACTTTCAACTTCCTTAAGTTTTGTCCATGAGTGCATATAGGATTTGTACTTGAAGGTTTATTCTTGATGGTGTTTAACGGAACTATAGAAAGATTCTTCGAGCACGGCTCTTCTGCTAAAGGACAAGACAACAAATCCAAGATGGACTGTAATGGCAGCTTACAGAGTACGCTATGTTTATTGTTTATTTAGGTTCCATATAGTCCAACCTCTCTGTAACAACATCTCTTGGAACACAAGTTAATAAATAATGAAAAAGACATCTCCTTATCGTGCAAATGAAAGTTGCTGATGGCTTGTGCCATCTATCGGAATAAATATCAACTATTCTCGTTGATTTTTAATTATTCAGAATTGGCCAAATACCAATTCTGGAATAATTAAAAATCAACGAGAATAGTTGATATTTATTCCGATAGATGGCACAAGCCATCAGCAACTTTCATTTGCACGATAAGGAGATGCTTTTTTATAATTTATGCACCTTAATCCAGTACAATATCACATTTGTACTGTTTTTTCAAAAGGTAATTAGACCAAATCCAAATAAATAGTGTGTGAGGTTTCAGTAACAGCGTTGTTACCATCACTAGACAAAAATACTGAATGAGCAATTTTGAATGTGTAAAAAATGAGCAAAAAAAACCTCAATCAGTTCTTTTGTCTAATAATGGTAACAACTCTGTTACCAAAATGTCATCTATTATTTATTTATTTGGTTTTATTACCTTGTGTTTATAATCCAAATTGTACCTTATCATCTCTTGGGATAAAGGTACACAAAAGATAATAAAACCAAATCTATATAAATAAATAGTGTGTGGACATTTCTGTAACAGCATTGTTACCATCAGACAAAACTCCTGAATCTAAAGGTACTGATGATGGTAACAACACTATTACCTTCACCTACTATTTATTTATACAGTAGAACTTGGATAATTCGAACTTCTTTAATTCGAAAACCTCTTTAATTCGAATATTTATCTTGGTCCCTAGAATTTGAAATAAATAAAATTTCCGTTTTTTAATTCGAATTTTTGGATAATTCGATTTTTTTTATGGTCCCTTGGGGTTCGAATTATCCAAGTTCGACTGTATTTGGTCTTCTTATCTTGTCTTCTTCTTTTTTCTTATCCCCACTCAATCATATTAGGGTATCAAGCTTGTAAAGCTGGGTGAAGTAGAATGCTTCTGCCTTTGTCATAAAGACTTGGAGCATTACTCAGTGGCAGGCCGACTTAGCTCCAAAAGAAATGGCCGCCTCTGACATGAGGAACAGACGCCATGTGCAGCCGCTCCTAACATGGAGACAAACGCTGCTCATCCTGTATCCCTGGAGTCCTTACAGGGTACTATCAGACGGGCCAGCTGAACTCAGGTTTTTTAGTGAGCTTGTTACTGCTCCCCCTCCTCCTTTTTTATTCGGGCTTGGGACCGGCCAAGTATATAATCCAAATTTTGTACCTATTATCGTTTGGAATAAAGATGGACTCTCACATGAAAATAAGGAAGAAAAAGAAGCCTTTAAAATGTGGACATGAAGAAAGCTACTCAGAAAGTTAAAGACAGATAAAAGGTCAAATATTTCAATCAAAAATAATATTGATCCAGGTAGATTACAAGCATCCCAAATATGTAAACAAAGACTGACCTACTTGGGATACATAATGAGAGTAAATGGATTAAAAAAGACGTTGATGTTGGGAAAAATTGAAAGAAGAGAGAGGAAGACCTCCAATGAGATGGTTGTAAAGGGTCAAAAAAACTACTGGAAGGTCACTTGATGAGCTGAGAGTGATAGTGTTGTATTTGATGATTGACAAACTTCTCTTTTAAATGTATTATACATACGTTACAATAAGAAAAAAACACAATAAATACAAAAGATAATAGTGGCTATATATTTTTTTTAATCAAGTTTTTTGTTCTTCACTTTTACAACAACAACTTTTTTTATATTCGGTTATTATCATATCCAATCTCACAGAATATGTATATATATATATATATATTTTTTTTTATAAAATTAAATATTCCAACAGATAGTCACTAACATCAAATTAGAGAATATTTGTCCATATAGTCACCAATATTTGACTAGATGGACAATAACAACAAAGCCAAATTGCTGTTATAAAGAGGTTGCATTGTATATGTGAAGTCAGAAATGGCTAAAGAGTTATTCATTTGTGAAGAAAAGAATATACTCAGAAAGCTTCAATAAAAATGTTAAAAAATATATTTTGGTTTCCTAATATTTCAGAATCTGCTGATAACTTGTAGAAGACTCCAGTTTAAACAATTAAAATTTGCATAGAAATTGACGCAATTATCAAAACCAGACCTTGCTATTTGGTTTATTTGTGAAAATAAATATTCATATCTTAATGGTTTCATTTGTTATTTAGAATTGTGCATTATTTCTTTGTATTGATTGGTATTTCTGATAGCTCCAAATGCAGTAGAATCCCACTAGAGGACACCTCTGCAAATCACAGTTTTCATCACCAAAATTACCATTTTTATTATTGATCTGTTTTGTTTAAAGATAATATATCAGTGATATATTATTACTTTACTCTGTTTTGATTCGAAACTATTCAAACATTTTTATCATCATCTTGTAGAGAACAAAATGTTTGTTATATAATGAGCACGTGTGCAAGAATTGTAAAAAGAATGAAATAATTATAGTAGCATAAAAATGGTGTATCTTTCATTTATCTTTAAAGATATCTAAATTTATATAAAGTGTGATTTCTTATAAAATAACTTTCACTATTGATATTCAACTTATAATAGAAATGTATCAATTATTTAGTAATTCTCCAGTAAAAGGACCTCTTTCTAAAGAACACTTTGGCTCTGGCAATTTTTATCTCACACCAGTTTTGGTAAAATTTCAGACAAAAATCTAACCTTTATTCCATGGTTTAGGGCTCTGGATCTATTAAAAATTATATTGTGGTTCATTCCTTAGTACCACTACTAATAGCTTTTTTTACTGAGGTAATAAACATAATTCATTGTTTTAATGCTCTGCCTTTGCCAGTCCCAAGCCCAGATGAAAAAGGAGGAGGGGGAAAAGTAACAAGCTCACTAACAAACCTGGGCTCAATTGATAGTACCCTGTAAGGACTCCAGGGATACAGGATGAGCAGCGTTTGTACTCCGTGTTAGGAGCGGCTGCACATGGCGTCTGTTCCTCATGTCAGAGGCGGCCATTTCTTCTGGAGCTAAGTCGGCCTGCTACTGAGTAGTGCTCCCAGCCTTAATGACAAAGGCAGACGCATTCTACTTCACCCAGTCATGATGCTTGTCAAACAGATAACATCAAGGGTCACAACTTGATACCCTAATATGTTGAGTGGAGATAAGGAGGAAGAAGAAGGGAGAGGTGCCTTTTTTATTACATGTATATAGTGTAATGACGAGAAAGCTTCAGCAGTACTGTGGTGGTGGAAAGCAGGATCAGTTCAGCCACATTTTTTCTCAAAGAATAGCTGAGAGGGGCCAACGGACTGGTCAAGAAAGAAGAGGCTCAGTTTATTGCCAGCGGTGAGTCTTCATACATGTTGACAGCTTCTGTTGGAAGATACTCTTTATATTGTGGCGAGGAAATAATTTATTATTTAATATTATTCAATGAAAATATTCAACAGATTATAAAAATATATATTACTCTACGTGTGGATCTCATGGAATAAAGTCCGCCCTAGACTGACGAGGGCCATTAGCCCGAAACCATGGTCTCTAGGTGGACACTTCTCAGTTTGCCAAAGCTGGTGTTGTGGCTTTGTCACCGACCCGAGGCCGCTAGTTGCCGCGGCGGTCAATAGATGGCGTCAGTTTTTGACGGGAGAAGCGCCCATTGCTTCTATATATTACTCTGTATTTGTAAAATCATCTTTAAAATATTTCTTTGCTTGTGCTTGTTTAAGATTCCCTAGATGTAGATAGTTTTGGTTAATTTGTTAATATTTGTCGACTGGTCGCGGTGACGTTATCAATAAATACTTTCACATCTCCAGATATACAAAGACTTGATTTCTACTCTACAGTATGTTACTTGCTTTGTTCTTCAAAATGCATGAAGGTGAATAAAGGAGAGTCGAACAGAGATCCTTACAGATCTGTTGGGCTCCTCCGGTTACGCTCTATCGACATGTGTCCCTACAATAAATTAAATGATCTATAAAATAGTGGTCGGTTCTCTCATCAAAATAGACGCTGGAATTGATCGCCGTCTATTGGCTGCCTCTACAGACTAACGGACTCAGTTCAGTGACAAACCCATATAATTTCAAATTCTCTGGGATCATCCAACAACTTTAATGGATCTCAGATAAAGATGAGCATGTTATTATTAAAAACTATAAACCTGAATATAAGACCAAATTAACAATTTTTTTATAGAAATATAAGGTGTTGAAAATATTATTTCAAATTTAAATATCAAGGAAGTACCAGGTCCAGATTTTACCAGTAATAATATGATCAAACGTGTAGGTACACCTTTAATTCCGATTTTATAGCAAAGATTCAACAAATGTGTTGAATTAGGTCACTATCTGGATGTATGGAAAGACTCTATTTATGAAGATTATACTAAAACCTAGCAAAATAAGCTATGAGACAAGCAAAATCTATAGACCTATACTATTGACATTGACATTTGTAATATATTTAGAACATAAAAGGTTTTTAATAAAATCATAAAGAGAACAATCTATGAGTATAAGGCAACATGGGTCTTATTAAATTTAAATCAACGAATGGTATAATGGTAGATATGGAAAAAATATATATATACTGAAACACAGACAGGAGAACTGGCTTCTTTGGCAGGCACGTTCGACAATGTATGTTGGCCAGCAATTATTAGAAGACTTGATTATTAGTAACATTCCCTCCAAATAGGTAAGAATCATACAATATTTCATTTAAACAGTGGAAGAAGGGCAAATTCCTCACATGAAAATACAAATATTACTAAAACCTGACAAAGAGATACCCTCAAGGCGGGAAAAATCGTATTTACCGCTGTTTCTGTATTAAAGTATCACAATAAGGTACAATACACAACTCCATTCCATCAGAGTCGGTAGTTCTATAATCCAATATAATTTGTAATAATAATAAGATGTGGGGGTAGCACCATAAAACAAAAGAATGAAATATGTATGAGAGGAAACAAGAAAATTTCTCCATATAAGTTATATACTAGATATTTATTCAAATAAATTAAAATTTGGGAACATTTCTATATTGACGAGATATGCTATTTACATAGTAATCTTGATAGAGGTGACCTGAAGTTACGAATTTGCCTTTATAAAGGAAAAAAAAAAAAACCTAGATCTCCATCTATTCTAGCGAGACAAAATATGAGAACCCTATCATTCCTTTTAAGTTACTTAAAGCCCTTTAGGGCCCATGCGAAATCTAGGTTAGTTTCTATTCAAAAAAAGGGGGCGCTAAGTCATAATGACAAATGGCTTACCTTTTCTCGAAAGTGCCGGCAAAGGTCTGGTCTCCCGACTGAAGACTGTCCTCTCACTGAGCGACTCCCATTGAATCCGCCTTTTGGCAAAGAAACCCTCTTTTATCCTTGTCTCTCTCCATTTTCATTCGCTGGCCGCGCCAAAGTTTCTATTGGTTGGCATTTTCATTCGTCGAAAGAAAACACCAATGAAAATGGCCAACGTCTCCAGTATACAATTTCACCGACGCCCCAGGCCTCTCCCATCAAAATAGAACATATCGTATTGCCAAAACAAAAAAATCTAAAGAGGGAAACAGCCACGGCACTAGTGTAAAATGTCATCAGAACCCAGGCCTCCTCCACATGGGCTGTAATACGATCCTCCCTTTTCTCGGGACGGTATATATAACGCCCCCCCCCCCCCCCCCCCCCGTCTTAGCTAAAAATCGACACAGGCCCCTTTCACTTGAACTGTAATATAACGCTTCCCTTTCTCGGGAAGGATATTTATAAGGCTCAGTCTTTTAGAAATCTTCCTTCTCCATTTCTTCTGGTCACCTCTACCTAAATTTTAGATGAGGGGAATATATGTACATATGGAACAACAGCTTCCAGCGCGGATGTCTCTGGATGTCACTGGTGTCTTCTTCTCCACCAGGCATCAGCTTTCGGCATGGAAGTCTGGTGTCATCAAGTGTCTAGGTTTCTGGGCAAAAAGGTGGTCTATAAGTCTATGTGGGAGGGAAGCCATGTATCCATTTGATGTTGATCATACATACACCTTCTGTTGGGGTATGGTTACAAAAACGTGCCCCAACAGATCCTGCGTGCTTACTTGGTCATCTTTTACATGAATATAGCGCAACAATATGTATATATTTGATAATTTAAAAGCCAATCATTCTGCTATGCCCCTGCCTATGTCCAACCACCTTGTACCCTGTACCAACTTACTGTATGACATGATGTACTGTTAAGAGCCAAATAAAATACGGACTGTATGTCAGACAGACCGAGAAAAACAAGGAGATAATATGATTATAGATATTAATAAACGATTGCAGTTAGGCCTAGAGTTAAGAGGAAAGATTCTCATCTCGCATCATTAGCGCTAGGTCACTTTTATTCCAGAAAACTCCAAGACAAAGGATTCTGGAGTTGAATTCCCTAAAAACAACTTTATTTGGGTCAATGGTCCATCCTCACATTTTCTGCTATAACGATCAAAGATGACTTCCCAGTCGTTTGAATCAATCAAGGCGATTCTTCATCTTCCATGATGTAATGAATGACCAATCAAAATCTTAATAGAGGTCACGTGACACCACCCCCGACTGGGGAAGCCTCAGTAGCGTCTCTGAGTCTCATCTGTACTAGACGTGTCTCCTGGTCCAGCGTAAATCGCGGGGCGTAAGCTCACTCTCCTCCATGTTCTCTGTCTGTCAGCATCGGTTCCCTTGACCAACCTATCCTGTGTCCTCACTCCTTTAATCACGACTGCAAATTCACCCCAATTCAATCCAAAACTTCAAGTTGGCAGCACCTTAGCTGTCACAACTACCACAGGGTAATCAGAGAGTCGACAAGATTCTCTCTATATATATGTGTGTGTGTGGTGAATTGAGAGCAGTCGTGGTAGTTGTGTGGCAAGTGGTAAAAAGACACACAGGAAGCACGAATCGGGAGCAAAAAATCGTGAGGAGTAGGTCAGAGAGAGGAAAGAGAAGGACCATTCTGGGAACCACCAATGTGGAGTTGACCTCCATGAGAACTGTTCCGTGATGATCAAATCCAAGTGCTTTTAAACTCTTTTGAGTAAGATAAATTAGTCCCTCAGGGGGAGGAGGTGAGCGGGCAGCTCCGGAAATATTTGTTTTTATAAGACTGTACAGATGAGAGACCACCCACAGGGTTGCTCTGACCAGGGAATTTCTCTTTCCTCATACTTCCACACAGAGGCCATCTTTATTTAAATATTTCAAAATATTATAACATATTGTCAGTAAATAATTTATTGAATTATCACTGATTAAATAAATTAATCTTCCCTTGAATTGAATTAGCGCCACTGCTGTTTCATGTACCTTGTAAATAATTTTGATCTGATCTGTTCTGGATTGTAAAAGGCGGCGTGGCTGAAGGGAAACCAAAGCGTCAAAATAATTTACTTTGGTTAAGTAGCCAGTAAAACCATATTCTCTCTCTCGAGGTGCGAGGATGCACGGGCGCGCGCTCCTGCCCCAACTCTAGAGGCTTGAAAATTCTAACCGCCTTCGAAGAGAATAGAATTTTGAGATGGAGGCGATGGAGATTTCCAATGTGTTTTCGATACTGGCGGAGAGCCAGGATGATGACAAGGATGATGGTGGTACTCCCACCCAGAAAAAAACTACCATTGCCAAGAAATCGGCGGAAGAATTTTCTAAGCTTGATTCGAAAAATACATTTTCAATCAAGCAAACAAACGGCGACTATGTAAATCAGGCCGCTGGAAAAAAAAAACAAGCCGATGCAAATTGGGCGGAAAGAGTGGAAGCTTCGGAGAAGCAATCTGCTTTGGAATCGGATTGGAAAATTCCTAAATCCAACAAAAGAAAAGGTCGGGAATCTCCGACCCAGCAAACAAAAGTGGCAAAGGCTGAAGCCATCGCTGCCAGGCCGTCACTACAACCGAGGCGGGAAATAAGGGATGCTGTCACGCATATAAGAACTAGCAGACAGCAACAAGATCTAGCCAAAGCGAGGTCGGCAGCGGCAACATTTGACCAGTGTTGCTTAATCGAATGGAGCCCGGACTTCCACCCAGTCCAGTACATGAAAGCGCTGGAGCAGATGCTGGAGAAATCTTCAGTTTACCAGCTCATGAAGATGTCCGGCCATGTTCTGGTGACGCTTTCCAGCGCTGAGAAGGTCGAACGCCTAATCGAGGAGGGCCTCACCATCGGCAGCACACTCCTGAGAGCCTTCCTTTACAGGAAAAGGGCTGAGAAAATCATCATAGGAAATCTTCCTATCGCCGTAAAGGATGACGACATCGTTGCGGCGCTAAGGCCTCACTGCAAAGTGGCCTCGATGGCCTACGAATTAGTAACTTGCGAAGGTTACTCCTGGACCATGGGCAGTAGGGAGGCCTTCGTCTTCATGAATGAAGGCCTTAAGATTTACCAGCTCCTGGTAAAACTGGAGATCAAGTCAAGGGGTGAAACGACGCCAGCCTACATCTCCTACGGTGTCAAATGTAGCACGTATCATCGCCAAGGACATCGGCGTGCCAGCTGCCCCATGAGGGACTTGGAAGAGCGCTCCACTCGACAACCTACCTTCCAGCATGGATCTCTTCCTCCTTCCACCCAGACATCGCCCTCGTCCCAACCTGCTGCAACTACACCGGCTGCAGTTAGCCACAATGGCCCTGAGAAGGTCCCGGCCAAAAATGTTCATATTCCCATGAAACCTCCTTCTGCCAACGAAACCAGCGGTGCCAAAGCTCTACCAGCGGCGGCAGAAGTGGCCACATCAAGTAAAGAGAGCCCGCCCAACATCGCGCTCCTATCTTGACCATAGCCCCTGGATCCCGGGTTCCGTTGAAAATCCAATCCCCTAAGTAAGGAGGATGAATCATCAACTGACACAAGATCTAAAGCCCTCCGACAACTAGAAGAGGTACTTAAACAGCTCCCAGATACCGTGTTCGAGAATACCGAGGCAGCGGGTATGGAGAAGGAAAAAATCGTGCAGGCAATCATCTCCGAACGCAGTTTGAAAAGATTTCTGCCTGACCAGAAACCTGAGCAGCTGGACAGCCTGATCAACCTCATCGGGACATTCGTCGACCGTGTAGAGGACAAAGCCTGCCACCTTTACAAGCGACTCACCCATCTCCGGGCAGTTGCCACCAAAGGTAGGACCACGCAATGAGCTTCCGCATTGCGTCCCTTAATGTGCGCGGCATTGCCGTTCGCGCCAGGAGTGTGGAGATGTGCTGCTTCCTTAGGCAGCATGCAGTTGATGTCGCGTTTGTCCAAGATCTAAGGCTCTAAACAACATCCGGGACCTATGCTTTGGCTAAAGCGCCGTCTTCGCACCATCATCGACACCCAGGGAATCCGGCCTCGCCGTCGTCGTAGCGCCGGGAGTCACCGTCCTCTGGTATCGCGTTATGTGGCCAGGCAAGATCGCCATTGCCAGAATCAACATCCGGGGCCTCGAGACCCGCGTCATCAACTGCCACCTGTCTCACACTCCTGAAGAACGGAATCTTCAATTGCAGGTCATCACAGAGGAAGCCATCAGAGAAGATGCGTAGGCTCTTGGTGACTTCAACATCTCCGAGGAGTCCTCGAGCGACATCGGGTCTGGAGCCGTGGAAGCCTTCGCGGAACTCCTGGACCGAACCGCCCTCGTCGACACCGCCTCCATCTTCAATGTCGCGCACCTGCCTACGAGGGTTGCCAGTTACGGAAGCCGGGTGGACGCCGCCCGTCTGGATCGAGTTCTAATACCATCAAGACTCTCCGGTCGCGTCACCCGTTACTGGACCCTCAAATACCGCTGTTCGGACCACCGTGCCATCCTCCTCCAGGTGGGGGATCCCCCTTCACCATCTGCGCCACCAATCTCCGCGCTGCTTCGAATGGCGCCTGTCATCGAGAGAGTTGGGGCGCTTCTCTGCGAAGCTTCTTTGAAGATCGAAACACCCCTCTTGGAGATCTATGGAGAGAATGGGGGAAAATGAAGCAGGACCTGGTGGAAGACATCAAGTGCCTCTCCAATCCTTGCGCTGAAGACGAAGATTACATCACCAGAGCAAGGCGGTTCCTGCGTTCCAGGCTCGAGGTCGAGACCGTAGATGCCGACTACCCTTTGCTGCCTGAGCTTGGGCGCGCCTTGCGCCTTCAACTACCTCGATCGGAAATGGCAACCGTCTTCGACGCCCAGGGGAACCCTGTAGAGGGAGAGAGCCTGAGATACACGGTCTTCAACTCCTACAGGGAGCGTTTCGATAGCTCTGCCTGCACCCCGGAGACCATCACTGGGTTCCTGCAAGGAACTACGGAGAACATCACCTTGGAGGACAGTGACCCGCTTCATCGAGAAGATATCTCCTTGAGTGAGGTGGAAACTGCCATCAGCCGTCTGCCACAAGGGAAAGCGGCTGGTTGGGATAACGTGCCCTGCGAGCTCGTCAAAGGCTTCGAGGACTTCCTCGGTAGGGCCATACATCGAGTCATCCTCGAATCCAAGCTTCGCGGGGCCCTGCCTGAATCCTCGAGGAGAAACATCATCTGTCTCGTCCCCAAATCGCACGGTGGTCTGGGCCTAAGCGGCTACAGACCTATATTTCTACCAACGGCGGACTACAGAATCGTCAGCGGCATACTTCTGGGTCGTCTTCGTCGCCACCTACCAGCCATCGTGCCGGAATGTCAGACGTACGCCGTTCCGGGAAGATGTCCCTCCTGGAACATCGCGTGCGTGTCAACGAGGTGGCCCTGGCCTTCAAGAACAAGTCGCCGCTGGCAGTCATCTCCACCGACCTGCAGTCCGCCTTTGACAATGTGGACCGAGAGTTCCTGGCCGCCCAGCTGCGCTCCATCGGCCTGCCTCCGCCCTTCCTGGAATGGCTCCACCTTCTCTACGCGGAGGCCGATGCTACCATCTAGGTCGATGGAAACTTCACCCGCCCATTCAGAATGCGCAGAGGGCTTCGTCAGGGTTGTGCCTGCAGCGCAGCCCTATTCTCCATCTTCACCGGTCCCCTCCTGCGCCACCTGGAGAGAGCTCTTGGAAGAGGGAACGTCCTGGCGTACGCCAATGATATTCTCCTGCTGATCCGCGAGGATTGGCAGTTCGAGAAAGTCAAGACCATCTTTGACGAATTCCGACGTGCTTCGGGAGTATGCGTGAACTTCACCAAGAGTAAGGGACTGTGGTGCGGCGCCTGGAGGGACCGCGCCGACTCTCCGCTGGGAATCTCGTGGTCCGCATCTTCCATCACGGTGCTGGGCTGCGAAGTTACATCTGGCCAAGGAAGATCGGTCCAGGAAAATCATCTGCTGGGCATCCTGGAGAGAGCAATCTCTAGATTGTCCTCATACGTCCGTGGCTTCTCCCTGGTCGGGCGAGCGAGAGCGGCCAACTCGCTGGTAGAGTGCGGCAGTGCTCCACCATCTGCACGGCTACCTGCCCGGCGACGCCACTATCGCTAAATTACAGGCCAGGCTGACGCGGTTCGTCTGGGGGTCCTGCCATCGAGCTGCTTGGCTCCCGGGAAATATAATGGCTCGCCCTGTGTCCGTCGGTGGTGTAGAGCTGCTGGATGTAAAGACCCAACTCCAGCTCGCCTGCTTCAAGGGAGTTCAGGCTGCATGCCGAGCGGGGGGCAAAAACGCTTATTCATGGCTGGTGGAGTCCGGTGCCTGGATGGCCCCCTTGTCCTCGGGTTCCTGGCTGCTGCCCCGTCGCCGTCGGCTGCTGGATCTGTGGGAGCAGGTCTCCTCCATCCTGAGCCTGAACCACCGGGTGGTGCCCATTCCCGCCCTAATGAACCTGCCTCTCGTCGGTGCCTGCAGGTTCCTGGCGACGCCATCGCTTCGGGCTCCTTCAAGGTGGGTAGGAGTGCGCGTCCGCGACCTGGCGGGTCCTGCTACGTCGCTCACCACAAGACTGACGAGGAGCACCTGCGACGATGCAGCCGCCCTTGGTTCATTCTGCCGCCGTCTGGTGGCGGAAAACGCGGGGAGCTCGCATCAGGAGAGGAGCCTGGAGGAAGCCGTGGTGCTGCGCGGGACGGCCACGCCGTTCTTGAGCATCAGCACACGCACTGCGCGTCGCATGTTGGAGCGTCCCCGCCTGGCCGCCGTTCCCATCTCGCGGTATCTCCGGCGCTGGGCGCCTGTCGTCGACGTGCCCTCCACCAGCCTGGCGTTCTCATCTCTCCGTCGCTGCTCCTTCGGGGGCCTTGCAGCGGACATCGCTCTGCGGCTGGCCCTGCACGCCCTGCCTCATCCGGGGCACCCGGCGTCGAGCCAGCCATCTGCATCGCCTGCGGCTCCAGCGACCTGTCGCTGGCTCATCGCTACTGGTCCTGCAGCGCCGTCCGCCCTCTCATCCGAGAGGTGTTCTCCATCATCGGGCGGCCGCCGGACCTGCAGTCCTGGATCTTCGCGGTGGACCTCGAGAACCACGCCATCACCATCTCCTCAGCGGTAAAGCATGCCATCTACGTTTTATTCGTAGATCGCGAAATACGTAGTGTCGCTGGGGACCCATTGGCGATCTTCCATCAAACTCTGCAGCGGTGGCAGAGGCGTCATTTACATAGTTGTATTTTTTAATCATTTTTAAAATCTTTTTTTTTATATAACCATCATCCTCATTATAAATTTATCATTTTCTCATAATTAGTGCGGACTGTGCACTTTACATGTATTGACAAGATGTCAATAAAAATATGTTAATTGTCAATTGTCTCTCTCTCTCTGTTCTGGGTAGTTGACGCTCTGCGCTCCAGGAACCTGGTTTATAAATCTCTTTCTCTGATCTATATAAAGCTCTTACTATCTTATTGATCTTGTTTATCTTAATTAAACGACTTCTCCATGACAATATTGTAGCGTATAAAATCAGGTCTTTGTATATCTTAAGATGTCAAAGTATTTATTGATGATGTCAGCACAAATAGTCAACAATTATCAATTAAACTATCTACAGCTAGAGAATATAGAGCAAGCAAGCTAGGCAACTAAATAATGATTTAGAAAATGTAAAATTTTAAACCTGTTTCCAAATATTTTCATTGAATAATTAAATTAAATCTTTTTTCAAATATTTTCATTGAATAATTAAATTAAATAATAAATTATTTCTTCGCCACAATATCTATATATATAAAAATGAATGTATGTGTGTGTGTCTGTTTGTCCTTTATGCTTGACCAAACCACTCATTGGAACGCCATGAAACTTTGGGAAGTTATTTAGTATAGTACTGGGAAGGTTTCTAGCAAATAAAATTTTTGAAATAACTTTTCGCTTTAAAATAATCAAGATAAATATTCTAATTTATCTGTTATAATTTAACAATCTGCTCTAAATATTATCATGATGATACGATGATTTTGTAATGTAGAAAATTAGGAAAGACAAAATTCAGGATGACACGGCAATTTATTTGAGACAAGAATAATGATATAATTCCAAGGCAAGATACTATTCCTTTAACTTCCAATTACCGAGGGAACCAATTAATATTGATTTTATTCAACTTATCGAGTATTTTTCAAGGGACGGGAAAAAATGTTCACTTTATCGATCGTTAGACAAACCTTTACTCAGGTAAAACCCGGGCGAAGCCAGGCCGGGTACGTCCGCTAGTATAACAATAAAATTCATAATGTTAATGTCATCATAAAAATAATTCCCACTTTTCCCACTCTCAAGATGTAGTGGAACTACTCTTTGTTGATGTTTTATGTCTGGATTGCTCTAATCCTTCAAGGCAGTGCCTCCCGTCTTGGAATTTCATGACAGGGACAGGTAAGCTAGCCCAAATGAAATAGTAAAAATATTTACTGGCAGAGCTATCTTCAATTTTAATAACTATGAATGCCACCAGGCAGCCTCAATCTTTACGAAAGCTGAAAGTGTTAACTTCTTTCAAAATAGAATAAATATATCAAAATCTGTGAAAAAATAATGGAAAAAAAAATAATAAAATGGTCAGATGTTGATATCCTGGTAGGATATGCCTTCTTTATTTTTGATATCAAAATCTGTTATTTATTTCAATAAGTTTATTATTCTTGTGAATTATAAAAAAATTGCCATTTGAATCAAAGAGCTAGATGGGATTTGGTCTTTTATAAGCATAAGATTTCATTAAGATTTATAGAAAAAATTGTAACCTTTTTTTAAGTTTACTTCAAATGTTGTAATTTAAAAAAAAATGTTTTTATATTAAGATTATTTTAATCTATATTTTGAAAGCGTTTTTTAAACTTATAGAATTGATGTTAAGATTGTTAATATTTTTTGAATATTTGCTAAATTGCGTTTTATGCATTTTTCACAATCATATTTAAATTATTGAAGTCATTTTGAACTAAAAAAAATAGTAAATAGTTTTCTAAAATTATCTTCTTCATATTATGCATATAATGGAAATTTCTCTCGTTACAATCTATCCCTTATGGAAAAAAGCAGCAAGTTTGCTATAAAAATGGGTTTGATATATCGTGTTGATAGGACTTAGCAGAGGTTCTATGTGTATAGATTTTAGATATGAAATTTCGAGAAGGGAATACTTTAATTATAAAAAAAAGGTAATATCCTGAAATAGATCCAAAGATAGCTACTGTGCCTCTAAATCGCAATAATGATAACTGTTATGATTGATCCGGCAACACTGCCGACTCGACTTGAAAACACTCTTAGATATATAACCAGGTGACAATAAACAGATGTAAATAAATAAATACTTAGTTCAGTTGCATTCTGCGTGATCAAATAGGCACAAAGAACAACATAAACAACATGGTGGCAGCGGAAAAGTGAGTACTTTTTCAAATAAAAATATTATTGACAAATATTAGCGAAAAAAAAGAAAACATGGACTTTGTTAGGCCTAGCGAACTCGCCCTGCACGGAAATGTAGCGGAAAATTGGCGAAGGTTCAAACAGCGATTAATGCTTTATCTTGAAGCAACAGAAAAAGCCACAAAGCCTGATAAACTGAAAGTTGCCATTTTATTAAATTTTATTGGCGAAGAAGCCTTGGAAGTTTTCAACACATTTCATTTAAAAGAAGATGAAGCAGAAAATTTCGATCTTGTAATAAACAAATTTGATGATTTTTGCGAGCCTAAAAAGAACGTCATTTTTGAAAGATTCAAAATTTTTTCAGCGACCCAGAAGGATGGTGAATCCATCGATAGTTTTATAACAGAACTAAAAGGATTATCCACATCATGTGAATTTGAATCACAAAAGGATAGTTTAATTAGGGATCGCATTGTGTATGGAATACAAGACAAGGCTTTGCAGGAACGCCTCTTAAGAGAGCCCAATTTAACTCTTCTAAAAGCCATTGAAATGTGCAAAACAGATGAAATAAGCAAGCAACAGATCAAGATCATGCAGAACAACCAGAACATTTGTCAAATAAGAAAATATGAAAAGAAACACAGTCCAAAACAAAATCAAGAATCTGAAAAAGAATTCAAATGCCAAAGGTGTGGAAAGTCCCACAGAGCAAAAAATTGTCCTGCATGGGGTAAAAGATGCTCCAAATGCAAAAAGATGAATCATTTTGCAGCTTTCTGTAAAAGTTCAGCTATCAGAAGTCTGAATGATGAAACAGAAGAAACTGTATGGTCAATACATGAAGCAAAAGTAGTCCATACTTTGGAATGGAAAAAATCCATCATAGTGAATGGAAAGGAAATATGTTTCAAGTTGGACTCTGGAGCAGAAGTAAATGTTTTGCCATACACATTCACCAGACAAATGAAAGGTTTGGAAATATTTCAGACTAACCGAAAGCTAACATCATATACAGGACATGAAATCAAGATAAAAGGAATTGCCACACTAAATTGCAAAACTAAAAATAAGACGGAAAGTCTAGAATTTTTCATTGCTGATGGATACTATCAACCAATTTTAGGAATAGAAGCTATTGAAAAGCTTTCACTAATTAAGAAATGTGATGCTGTCCAAACAGAGCAAAACAATTCAGCAAAAGAAATTTTGAACAGGCACAAAAATATATTTGAAGGCATAGGAAGACTGCCAATTGAACACAAGATTAGACTAAACGAAAATGCAACTCCAGTTATTGCTCCAAGCAGAAAAATTCCTTTTTCCATTAGAGAAAAAGTTAAAGCAGAATTGGAACGGATGGAAAAACTTGACATTATTGAAAAAGTTGAAGAACCAAGCGAATGGACACACCCTATTGTAGTGGTACAAAAACCTTCTGGAGATGTCAGAATTTGCATGGACCCCAGGGAACTGAACAAATATGTTCAGAGAGAGCGCTATATTCTGCCAACAGCTGAAACAATATTTTCTGAATTGAAAGGTGCTACAGTTTTCTCTGTATTTGATGCATCATCAGCTTTCTGGCAAGTCCCATTAGACAAAGAAAGCACCAACCTGTGCACCATTGCGACTCCCTTTGGAAGATTCCGGTTCAAGCGACTTCCCTATGGATTGAACAGTGCATCGGAGGTATTCCAGCGATGCATAAACAATATTCTTTCAGGTCTCCAGGGAACTGCTTGCTATATGGATGACATCTTGATCTATGGAAGCACAATGGAAGAGCACAACCGAAACCTTGAAACAGTTCTTCAAAGGTTGGAAGAAAATAATGTCAAGCTCAATGCTAAGAAGCAGCAGATAGCTGTCGACAAAGTAAATTTCTTAGGCCACATAATCAGTCGAGATGGAATAGCCATTCAAGCTTCAAGAGCAGAGGCAATACAAAAGTTGAAAAGACCTGAGAACAAGACTGAAGTCCAAAGATTCTTAGGTATGGTAACGTACCTTGGCAAATTCATTCCTAATCTTTCTGACAAGACTGCACCTCTAAGGAAATTGATAAGCAACAAGAGTGAATGGAAATTTGGAGGCGAAGAAAATGATTGTTTTGAAAAACTCAAGGATATGGTTTCGAATGCTCCAATATTGACATTTTTTGACCCAACCAAGCCAATCACCATTTCATCTGATGCAAGCCAATATGGTATTGGTACAGCGCTCATGCAAGGGGGACATGCAATTGAGTATGCGTCCTTCAGCCTGAATGCAACTCAAAGAAAATACGCACAGATAGAGAAAGAACTTTTGGCTATAGTCTTTGGATGTGAACGCTTCCAGTACTATATTTGGGGAAATGATGTTATTGTGGAAACTGACCACAAACCTCTCCTGAGTATTGTTAAGAAACCTTTAGAAAAGCTTTCCCCAAGACTGCAAAGAATGGTCTTACGTCTCATGAGATTTCAAATATCTTTGAAGTTTACACCAGGGAAAAACATGTTTGTAGCTGACCATCTGTCTAGAGATCCATTAAAAGATGAGGTGGACACAAGCTATTTAGAAGGTCAAACAGAATCAGTGCACATGTTGCTGGTTACCACAGATGAAAAAATAAAGAGACTACAAAAGGAAACTCATGGGGACCACACCTTGATACAACTAATAGAGTATGCGAAGAATGGATGGCCGAAATATAAAACTAAGGTCTGTGATGAAGCAAAACCCTACTGGCAATTTCAAGATGAAATTCATGTGAGTGACGGAATTGTTTACAAAGGAAATTGCATCATGGTGCCATCGACTCTTCGAAAAGAAATCCTGCAGGTTGTTCATTCATCACACCAGGGCATAGCAGCTTCCAAAGAAAAAGCAAGATCAGCATTTTACTGGCCCGGCATGATAACACAAGTAGAAAATGAAGTGGAAAAGTGCAGAACATGTCAGGAATATTCAAGAAAGAATCCTGAGGAGTCAAGAATAGCTCATGAAATCCCTGAATTTCCATGGGAAAAAATTGCTGTAGATTTCATGGAGGTGAGTGGAACCAGTTCCATCTTGGTTGTCGATTACCACTCAAAGTTTGTTGAAATCCGGAAATTATCAAGCAAAAGAGAAACTGAAACCATCCTGCAGTTGAAAACCATTTTCAGGACTCATGGAATTCCAAGAACTCTAGTTTCGGATAATGGACCCCCTTTTAACTCTACTGGATTCAAAAATTTTGCTCAGAAATTTGAATTCAAACACCAAACCTCCAGTCCCAAATATCCAAGATCTAATGGACAAGTTGAGAGGACAATTCAAACCATCAAAGGACTGATAATTAAAGCTGTGAAGTCAGGAAGAGATCCCAATCTGGCTTTGATGGAGTTCAACAACACACCTAAGTATGACTTGCCATCTCCGACCCAAATGCTTATGGGAAGATCTGTGAGAACTCTTTCGACATACACCCGACAACAGTTGAAACCACTGTTTGACACAACAAAGAATTATCAAAAATTGAGAGACCATCAACAAAAGTATGCAGGAAGTCCAAAGAGAATTTTGAGACCTTTGGAAGTAGGAGACAACATCATGTTGCAGGAAAGGCATAGAAAATGGGTTCCGGCAACAGTGACCGCAAAGCATGAAACTCCACGCTCATATATGGTGAAAACACCAAGTGGTTCTGAATACCGCAGGAACAGGTCTCACCTTAGACCGAGAAAGTTCAGTGTAGAAGACTCTGCCCCAACAAGTCAAAGTCCAAGCATTCCTGGATCTCAAGCAGGGACAGCCATGGATGACAACATACAAGATCACGGAAGACCCACTTCTGAAAACAGAAGAGCATATGATCCAAGGGAGAACGTGGCCAAGAAAGGTGAAGAATCATCCACTTCTCCTAGTGTGCGAACCCGCAGTGGTAGAACAGTGAGAAAACCTTTGCGTTATAGAGACTAGGAGAACTGCAATCCTTTTTATTTTTGTTTAAAGGAAACATGTTATGATTGATCCGGCAACACTGCCGACTCGACTTGAAAACACTCTTAGATATATAACCAGGTGACAATAAACAGATGTAAATAAATAAATACTTAGTTCAGTTGCATTCTGCGTGATCAAATAGGCACAAAGAACAACATAAACAACAATAACTACAGAGGGCGCTCGTCTGGTTGAGAAGTCAATAAGTTATGCTATAGTTTATTCTTTAGATTCTTCATAATCAAAGGTTATTTTAACTTCATCAGCATTAGTGATGGTATGCAATGATCTCCTGGAACCTGGATTGTCTGTATATCTCGTATATGATGGGTACAAAAAAAAATGAACAATGCTAGCTGAATACTCACTAAGATAATATATTGTTCAATGGGTATGGTTATATTACTTTATCTTCATGATGACTAAATCAAATTATCCATCTAGCCAAAAAAAAAAAAAAATGCTTCAGCTATGTGTGCAAAATTTAATAGAGGGTATTTATACCCATACATATGGTCTATTGCCTTGAAAAAGCGATAAATCTGAGCTAGATAATGCAGCCTTCAGAAAAGAAAAAAATCTATCATCACAAAGAAAAATAAATCCCTTTTTGTGAATGGATAATGTCAAAAAGTTAATAATTATAGTAAAAAGAAGTTCATTTATGCAATAAATTTGTTATTCTTGGCCTTTTCGAAAACTATTTAGAAGAAACTAGCTGCTTGTTGCAAGTTTATGAAATATTTTCATGTCATATAAAAACTTAGTCAATTTGAAATGCTTTGTAGAAACTATGGGACAAATAGATTTTTTTGCTTAAAATGATATTTAAAAAAATATGTTGACTTCTGTAATTTTTAGATGAGTAAAAATTTTATTTATTCATATAATTTATTTTGTTTAGATTTTAAATACTTTTGAAGTTTTATATTATATATTAAATTAAAAAGGATCTTAGCTGTTACAAGAGATGTGGCCAACTACCAAAATCGCGCTAAAATATTTTAAATCGCATGTGGGTTCTCAGTTATTATGATAATATAGGGTATAATCATAAATTTAAAAAATAAACATTAATTCTTAAAAGTTCAATCTCAGTAATAGTAATGATTAAAACCAAATATATATATATATATATTTTTTTACAGCATGTGCTAGCTTTTTACAATTCAAATTTTGAAATTAATAACTTGCAATGAAAAATAGATCTAGGATTAAAATTTTTCCCAAAATAAATTTGAAATATAATAAATACAGTTGTCTTCATTTTTTATTTAATTTTAATTTTAAATTCGAAAATATATTAAAGCAAAATAAGGATTATAACGAGGCTTCTATGATTTTTTGGTCCCCTCCTTTTTTTCTAATCGTGGAACTACTCAAATGTTTTAAGATTTATTTTATTTTTTAAATTAATAAAAACAAAATCGGCTAAATATAATTTTATGCCTAAAATATAGGCATTACACATTCAAGTACCAGTCTTTTAATTTATTTTATTTAAAACAAAAAAGTAGTTCGGTCAATGTCTCCTCCCTTCATAACAACTCACTGCATCTTTTCTCGAGGTATCAATGCTTCTAAACTGGGAGACTACGGCTTCCATTAATATTAGGCTTAAATACTGGCCTGTTGAGGCCTTAGTATTTATAATATAATTTTCAATATTTCAATAATTGTTAATTAAAGAAACATTTATTTCTAAGCATAATTTGTTTACCACCAACTGTGATAGACTTTTTTTAGAACTAGCTAACGTGTTCAAGGCAAGCGAAACCAGCCATTTGAAGAAAAAAAATACAAGTTTTCATAATATTTGGTTAAAAACCTTGACACATTTAATATTTTTAGAAACATACTTTACGGTAGCAAAAGCGATTAAAAAAATTAAATTCATGAATAATTGCTACTATTACAAGGGACTATTTTTGACCTTGCAAAATAGTTTATATGAAAAATATTTAATTTAATAAAAAAGTAAACACTCTTTACTTATACTAGCTTAGAAAGCATTTAGCTCATTTTGATATAAAAATGTCAGTAAATAATAGCAATAAGAGGAAAGGAAAAGCCAATCCATCAACTGGGGCACTAAACACAGCTAGGTAAGTAGAATTTTTAAAAATGTACCTTTCACTTTATATAAAATAAACATATTATTTATTTCAATAGCTTTTATATCAATATTAAAATTTGATTTCATCATTATGTAAAAGCTACTAAGTTTACTTTCACATATACTTTCATTTTGTAGTTAACAAAATCTGATTCATTAAATAAATAATAAAAATAATACATTATATTTTATTTATAAACAGACGATTCATACATTATAAAACTACAATTAAATAACATTTATATTGAAACTTATCACTCTTGTAACTTATTTCCATTTATATTTCCTAATAGTTATCAAATTATTAACCAAAAGGTCATTTACTACCCACACATTAGTAATAATGTCATCAAATAATAACTTATATTTTAGAATATATATAAAAATACATATCTAACACAATCATCCGTGTTATGCAATCAAAAGTTATTTTATATATTTGGATGAAAAAAAAAATTAATACAACAAACATCAATATACAATTTTAAAATATATTTTAAACAATGTTTTTTTTAAAGAAAATAATTGTCAATAAGGCTTAAATAATATCAAAATATTTATATACAAACAATTTGGTTAACATACCAGTTTTCTATGGGAAAAAAGACACCTGTTTCAATATAATTGAACAAATAAATATATACATATTTTTACACATGGATTGTGAGGTTTTTTTTTTTTTTATATGATATTTTATTATGAAGAAATACTATTGGTATGTAATTTCATTGCATAAGATATATTTTGAATGCCATTTATCAAAAGACTATTTTAACCTTTTATTGAATTTAAAAAACAAATCAAAATGTGGATATTTATATCTATATTGAGGGTTACATTTTACCTTTTACATAATTGGCCTTAAACTTGGTGATTGTATTTTTGAGAATTCAATCATTCCACTTTGTAATAACACAACAAATAAGGGGGTCGGTGGAAGGCTGGTTAAACCGTTTGGTTTTCGACCACTACGACCCGAGTTCGATTCCCTCATTGGACACTTTTTTTCTGTTTTCTTGTAAAAGTCCAACCCCACCAGCGAGTGCAAGTAACCAAACGGGGCTCTGGCACATTTGTAAGTGCAAAGTCGATCTGCTTTTCACATTTGTAGACATGTGGTGCGCTTACATTAAAAGCAGTCGCTAACTACTCACCATGATTATCATGGCTTTGAGATAAAAAAGAAAAGACAACAAAATATATATACTTGAAATGAAGGCGATAAAAACGTGGTGATTTTCTTTTAATGGTAAAACACAAGCTTTCAGGCAAGAATGCCCTTCTTCAGGTTACAACTTGGCAATATTTTTAAAACTATGGATATGAAAGATAGCCCAATACAGTAGGTAAATAGTTCAGCTGGGGGGATTGGCGAGGTAAAACACGGAGTATTGGGGTGGGAGGGTCGATTTTTCGGTTAAAACTGGGCATGCAGTGCGAGACCAAAGATTCAAGGACTAGACGCTGATACTTGTTCCCGACACCCTTGTAAACGCATACAGCGCTGTCCAAATTGAATACATATACAGTAGAACTACCTCCCTGTAAAGGACAACACCTAATTACAGAGCCAAATTGTCCTTTAGGGAGAGTCATTACAACCTGGCCAGTTAGAGATGTATATGACCTATTGACACCTTCACAAGAAACAAGTATATTTTTAGCAAATGAAAACATTAAGATGCGATTGTTTCTTTTATACATAAAACAATCTTTTACTGTCCTTATTGCGATGATAAAATATATTGGGAGGGCTTGGCTCATCAGTGGTGAACCCTCCAGAGGTTTCGCCAATTTAATCTACCAGACCACTTCTTTAGAGCTCTAATACTGTAGAACCTACCTGTAAAGGACAACACCTAATTGCAGAGGTAAATTGTCCTTTAGAGAAAGATGTCCTCTTACTGGAGAGTTGCTAAATTGTAAAAATGGTAATTTTGCAAATGAAAACTGTCCTTTGTTGAGAGGTGTCTGCTAGCGGGGTGTCCTCTAATGGAGGTTCTACTGTATATGAAGAGGCATTTTAAATTTTTTTTTTTTTTCAAATTATACACATTGAAGATGAGGGGTAAACAATAAAAATATTTAGTTAAAAAAAAAAGTTTAGAAATACAAGGTAATAATAAGACCAAATCCAAATAGTGTGTAACGTTTTGGTAACAACATTGTTAACATCGTGGAAAAATGGTACAAATGTGATATTGTACTGGGATAAGGTGTATAAATTATCATGCAACTGAAAGCTTTTCTTGGTTAATCAAGAATGGGGGTATTCGGCCGATTCTGGAATAATTAAAAATCAACAGGAATAGTTGATATTTATTCCGATAGATGGTGCAAGCCATCAGCAACTTATACAGTAGAACTACCTCCCTGTAAAGGACAGCACCTAATTGCAGAGCCAAATAGTCCTTTAGAGAGAGATGTCCTGGTGGGGGGAGAAAAAGGAAATGTCTTTTTCTTTTTCATGTTGTTCTTTTTCTTTCTTATCTCCACTCAATCATATTAGGGTGTCAAGCAAAAAAAAAAAAATTGAGACTTTTGATAGTGTCTGCTGGGGATGAGTAGAGCTCATCAATATTTGAGTCAATACAGTCAATGATGTGTTTTGGGGTTGAGAATTGCAGATATCGTAATTGTTAATATCACTCAAAAAAAACTTACTCAATCAATTTCTTTTTCAGTAGAATTTTGTCTGATGATGGTAACAATTCTGTTACTGTCACATACACTTTATTTATTTGGGGGGTCGGTGGAAGGCTGGTTAAACCGTTTGGTTTTCGACCACTACGACCCGGGTTCGATTCTCACATTGGACACTTTTTTGTGTTTAAAAAGGAATGCCCCAATGGCCCCCCCGATTCTTGCAAAAGTCCAACCCCACCAGCGAGTGCAAGTAACCAAACGGGGCTCTGGCACATTTGTAAGTGCAAAGTTGAACTGCTTTTCATACATGTAGACATGTGGTGCGCTTACAGTAAAAAGCAGGCGCTAACTACCCACCATGATTATCATGGCCTGTACCACGTGTACTAGGGATAAGCAAAAAATATATATATTTATTTGGATTTGGTCTTATTACCTTGGGTTTCTAATCTATAATCCAAATTGTGTGCCTTATAATTTTTTTTTGTTTTTGTTTTGTTTTTCTGTTTTATCTTATAATATTTCCAGATTTTTTTTCTTCTTCTGTTGATTAATAATTTCTGTTTGGTTGTTGGAAGTATTTGCCAATTAGAATTGATGGAAATCTTCTTCTTTCTTATCTCCACTCAATCAGGGAATCATGAGCTTAAAGCTTGTAGATGGTGTCTGCTGGGGATGCTGAGTAGAGCTCATCAATGGATGAGTCAATACAGTCAATGATGTGTTTTACAGTTTCAGGTTGACACTTACCTTGCAACCATTCACCCATGATACAGAAATGAAACTCATCAATTTCTCTAAAAGCTTCAGACTTAGGAATTTATATTTTTGGTCAGATAAACCTTTCTGTGTACAACTTGTGGCAAAATGCCGTTGAGTATATCAATATGTTAGGTTGTTATAGATTAAGTTATTTTAGGTTGATTTTTTAGAAATGGAACTACACTCATGGACAAAACTGGAGGAAGTTGAAAATCTTTGATGTCGCCACCAGTTTTAAGGAAGCAATTTTGTTCACACTTTGGTTATCTCGTGTGTCTTCAATGAAAGTAACTGTGTATCAAATTATCTTTCAGAGTTCTACAATGTAATAACACCAAATAAATTAATACCCTGTGACGTTTCAATAACAGCATTGTTACCCAAACATCACACATTTTAAATTTATTTGGATTTTGGTCTTGTATTTCTAATCTATAATCCAAATTGTACCTTATCAACTTTCAGAGTTATTATCTTAATCCAGATATACATGGTAAAAAGTACAACTTCCT
>CP092863.1:126890617-126901324 GCA_030710605.1 Cordylochernes scorpioides
GATCACATTAATAGGTACCGCTCAGCAAGAGCAACCTAGTTCATGATAATTGAAACAGTGAATAATATGTGAAGGTCATTCACATATTAAACAAAATTTTAACGCGGGATTCTATCCCGGTTCATGACTGTCGGGAATCGAGGGTGTTACCTACTCGTCCACCGACCTTTTTGTTTTAGTGTATCAAAAAAAAAATCACACTACAATAGACTTAATTGCTAATAAGATAAAATTTAAATAAATAAATAGTGTGACGTTTCTGTACAATGCTGTTACGTTCATGAGACACAATTACTGAATAATTGATGGTAACAACGCTCTTGCCACCATCACACAAAGTACCGAATAAATGATTGTAACAACGCTGTTACCGTCACAAACTATGTATGCATTTGGATATGTGTTTCTAATCTATAATCCACATTGTACCTTATCAGAAAAAAATACATAAGATGGGAGCCTCTCACAAAGGAAACGAGAAAGAAAAACGTCTAAATGCTTGTAAAAAGCTTTTTGGGATTTTTAAAGATTTTTTATTTTTCGACGTTTCGACATAATCTTTTGTCTCTCCTCGTCAGGAAATGAAGTAAAATTAAAACATTATGGGAAAGCATTAATAAGCATATTTTAACGCATTTTAATTATTGATCAAGAATTCTTCCTGATTTAAAATTAAACGAAAAAACATGGTGAAGGAAGACGAGTTTCTTTTATTGATGCATAGGTGCAAGCTTTCGGGTAAAAATTGTACCATAGTTCTTATAAGTCGCGCTTCAATTCTCGCCTGTTGAAGGGTTTTTACCCGAAAGCTTGCACCTATGCATCAATAAAAGAAACTCGTCTTCCTTCACCATGTTTTTTCGTTTAATATTTTTAACGCCTTTCCATAAAGTTTTATATTTTCCCTGACGAGGACAAAAGTATTTTGTCAAGAGAATAAAAACTTTTCTGGCTGAAGTGTCCGTTATTATAAGAATTAAGAATGGCGGCCAGGCAACCTCTATAATGGCTTTATATCTTATATATAGACGGCGTGTTTAATATTGTGTTACATATACGTAGGTTATTTACATATTTTCCTGTAAGTTATACGAAAGGGTAGAGAAAAACATTAGCTTCAATACAAACAACAACAACAAATATATATATACACTTATAGAATCTATATACACTCATGGACAAAATTTAGAGAAGTGGAAATTCTTTTATGTCGCCGGTCGTCTATTTTTTTTTCTTTTGAAAGAGAGAGAGGCTTTTCACACTTGGTTATTTCGTGTGTCTTCAATAAAGGTCACTGTAATATCTTTAAGAGTTATTGTCTCAATCCCGATATACATGCTGAAAGGTAAAACTTCCTTAAGTTTTGTCCATGAGTGTATATTGTTTATCTCGTGTGTCTTCAATAAAGGTCACTGTAATATCTTTCAAAGTTATTGTCTCAATCCCGATATACATGCTGAAAGGTAAAACTTCCTTAAGTTTTGTCCATGAGTGTATATTGTTTATCTCGTGTGTCTTCAATAAAGGTCACTGTAATATCTTTCAAAGTTATTGTCTCAATCCCGATATACATGCTGAAAGGTAAAACTTCCTTAAGTTTTGTCCATGAGTGTATATTGTTTATCTCGTGTGTCTTCAATAAAGGTCACTGTAATATCTTTCAAAGTTATTGTCTCAATCCCGATATACATGCTGAAAGGTAAAACTTCCTTAAGTTTTGTCCATGAGTGTATATTGTTTATCTCGTGTGTCTTCAATAAAGGTCACTGTAATGTCTTTCAAAGTTATTGTCTCAATCCCGATATACATGCTGAAAGGTACAACTTCCTTAAGTTTTGTCCATGAGTGTATATTGGTTATCTCGTGTGTCTTCAATAAAGGTCACTGTAATATCTTTCAGAGTCATTGTCTCAATGCCGATATACATGCTGAAAGGTAAACCTTCCCTAAGTTTTGTCCATGAGTGTATATTGGTTATCTCGTGTGTCTTCAATAGAGGTGACTGTAATATCTTTCAGAGTTATTGTCTCAATCCCGATATACATGCTGAAAGGTAAAACTTCCTTAAGTTTTGTCCATGAGTGTATATTGGTTATCTCGTGTGTCTTCAATAAAGGTCACTGTAATATATTTCAGAGTTATTGTCTCAATCCCAATATACATGCTAAAAGGTACAACTTCCTTAAGTTTTGTCCATGAGTGTATATTGGTTATCTCGTGTGTCTTCAATAAAGGTCACTGTAATATCTTTCAGAGTTATTGTCTCAATCCCGATATACATGTGCTAAAAGGTACAACTTCCTTAAGGTTTGTCCATGAGTGTATATTGGTTATCTCGTGTGTCTTCAATAAAGGTCACTGTAATATCTTTCAGAGTTATTGTCTCAATCCCGATATACATGCTGAAAGGTACAACTTCCTTAAGTTTTGTCCACGAGTGTATATATATACACCTCTTTTATTTTTAGATATGTGAAAGAGTTGTGTTGTTTTATTGATCCACATTTTGGTACAAGAACGTCAATTTAAGGTAAACTTGTGAAAGGTTATTATAAAGTTTTTTTTTTCACAAAACAGTCGGTTTTTATTTAATTCTTTCAAAGAGCTATTTTCTCTTGAAAGCTGACACTTCTAATAAAAGAAACTCATTACGAAAGATCTTTATAATTTTAACTGATATATGTAAATGAACGATCATCTGTAAACAAATAACTCATGTTTTTTAAGCAGTTATGCACCTGGTAGAATCCTGTGTAGGGTATAGGTCCCCAATAAATGGCTTGTTCTATAATGCTCACAAAGACGTTAAATCTATCCACGTAACAACAAAGGGCCTGGACTCCCGTAACAGCTGTCGTGACAAACTTGGATAAGAAGGATCTTAGAAAGCAGGAACAACACGTGACACAATGTCGGGAAACATCGTCACAAACATCCCGGAAATGTCCATAACACCAGTGATTGGAGTCAAACTGACAGCGGTATCTTGCCAGCTCAATGTTTGAATTCGTTCGTTGGAAGCCCTTCGTTAGAACAAAGTACCTCTGTCCTAAGAGAGCCCAATGAAATATTTTAAAATTATTATCCCTAGTAAACGTGGTACAGGCAATGATAATCATAGTGGGTAGAAGTTGGCGACTGCTTTTTACTGTAAGTGCACCACATATCTACACATGTAAAAAGCAGTTCGACTTTTGCGCTTACAAAGGTGCTAGAGCTCTGTTTGGTTACTTGCACTCGCTGGTGGGGTTGGACTTTTGCAAGAACCGGGGGCCATTGGAGCATTTTTCAATTAGAAAAAGTGTCCAATGCGGGAATCGAACCCGGGTCGTCGCGGTCGAAAACCAACAGTTTAGACCATCCTTCCACCGACCCTCCAATGAAATATTCACAATGATAATGGGGGCTTCTGATACTGTGCGCCATATATACATATATTACAACAACAAAGAGCTTTATTAAGACATTTTGGTCTTATATAAATTCTCCGAGTATAAATGTAGAGTACATATACAGGAAAAACAGTAATAGTACCAGTAATCAGTAATGTTATTTACATTGTATCAAATAAGGGAAAAAAGAAAGGAAGGGCTTAGCATTCTATATACAGATACGAGCGTCATGCGTTCTTCATCTCTGTCACCGTTTGCTTTTTTTTTTTTGGAATGGCGCTCTCCTATTGGTTCGCTACGATGGTGCCGCCACTGCGCGAGACACTTTGCCCCCCCACTCGCTTTTTGGTTTTTGTAACTATTGTGTTGGAGCGGGTCGCTCCTTAAATAAATGCATTTATTAGTTAATAACTAAATGGAATCCTCTCTTTCTTTTTCCCAGTAAGAGACGCCTACGGAAGCCAACAGTACATAGACAGATAAAGCACATAGGCTATAGTTATTAACTAATATATGCATTTATTCAAGGCGCCAATTTATAATTGTAACAAATAGTATTTGAATAGAAACATTCAATCGGGTAAAACACGGGCGTTAATGATCCAACAGGTCCACGTGTCTAAATTAAAACACGGGCGTTGCCCGGGTCATTCGGCTAGTAAACTTATAAACATTACAAGCAGTCGAGAACAAGCAGTTCTTTTCCTTAAAGAACAGTAATTGGTAGAATTGAGACAGAAACATACACAGCTATCAGACATCTATACAGTTTTATACATGGATTGATCAAATGATTGTCTAAAGTCGGAATATAAAGAGGGTTAATTATATTAAATATATCTATTGATGGAGAGTTTGAGGACATTAAACAACCTTGCAACGGAACACTAAAGGCAGTTCAAATTTGAAGGCGTAGTTTGGATCTTCCCTACAAGTCAACGAACAAAACTGCTGCCGTTGAGCGTCGTGTTGTGTCTAAAGTTATTTACAGTGTATCAAATGATGGGGGGAAAGAAAGGGCTTAGCATAAAATTATAAACATTACAAGCAGTTCTTTTTCTGAAACAGAAATATATATAGCTATCAGACATCTATACAGCAGTTTTATATATGGATGGATATCTCTTTCAAATGAAAATGCTTGAGCATATGTTTAAAATACCAAATATAAGAGAGAGACAAACTTACAGGGTGATGACGCCGTGAGATCACAAGAGAGAATGTTACATCATTCTGCATACATGAAAACCGAAACCTAGAAGTTGGGAAACTTGTTTATCATCCAAGTCAAAATAAAAGAGGCGGCCGCCTGTTTGATCTTTAGTCGCCTGCAAATACCGGCTGTATCTCGGTGACATACCATCTGTAAAAAGGAGGAGGCGCACAACCCCAGACCATCTACTCTAATATCCACGACTTGTACCACAACTAAACAAGATAACTTGTCTCCATTTATTTATTTCAATTTAAAGCGCTATGTCCCCCTAGGGACACTTGCGCTGTCATACATGTATGCCTTTACATTTTTCTATACATATATGTTATATTAAAATATTATTTTGTTTAAAATTATATTTCATAGATTCAAATACTTTGCTAAATCGACCGCCAGAGGTCACGCTTCCCCTATTAAAACTCATTGTTGTTGTTTCCCGATGGCCGGCTCAAACCATATGTAATTATGTAAATAGTTAACTTCTACTACCCGCCGTCAAGGTATTATTTCATTCTCAATTATGCTATGGTATTAATTAAAGTAAATTATGATTCAATCTTTATTTTATTAATATTTTTCAACGACTAGAAAGCTATATCAAAACACATACTCATGTACCCTTCAACAACCTAAGAAAATCTCTTTTTTTTTCTATTTATAATATACATATTTACAATAATTTTAGGACGTAAAGAGAATAGTCATGTGATATTAACAAGGAGAGAGAGAGAGGGAGGGGGGGAAACGAGAACAGAGAACTGTGAACAAAAGAAAGAAATATCTGGAAATAAGTACAATCAACATAATATACATTTAAATAGTCTCCGTGACATTGTATAATGACACAAGAAATAATAATTATAAAACAACAACAGCTTTATCAGGACATTTCCGTCCTGTGTAAGGACTCGCCATTTTCATGGAGAAAAGGAAAACATAAACAAAGGAGAGAAGGGAAATCAAAGTATTGAACATATCTATACAAATTAACTATGGAAGGAAATTGTTCTGAAATTTTAGTTCTTAAAATACCTTGCAGGATTCTACTGACTGACCTTTCGACCACTTATTATCGCCATTTTCAAGGTTAGAACGTGTTAAAAGAGTGAGCGTGGTCGTAGCTTTTGTCAGTATAATCTTGCTCCATAAGGTTTGACGAAGCGTTCTATCCATCAACGATTTCCTCTACATGCATTAGTTTACACGAATCTTTACTTTCGTTGAACGTACATTTCCAACAGGCATTCTCCCTGCGTACGCCAGGTTAAATGTTGGAAGAAAATTGGGGACAAGTTCTTCTTTATCACGCTATCTATCGCGGCCAACAGAATCTTCTATCATCTGACCGACAACATCCTGTATGTGAGTGTTTTTTTATTACACACGTCTAGACCACAGAGAATATATTCATTAGATAATACCATTCTCCACTATAATTACTCCTAGAACAAAATGTTTCCTTGAAAATTCCTTTTGTTTCCTTTTAACCGGTTATTTGCTACAAAATTATTAAAATAAAAAGAGGTGAAATGGTTGAAAAGTTGAGTTGAATTTCTTGTAGGAGATGTTTGAGTACAATGGGAGGATTACATTTTGTCGGTAATTGGGTGTGTTGACGCAGCGCACATTGATACTAACATATTCTTCAAACATTACAATAACGATTAGATAAAGGAGAACGCCAGGCGGAAAAGCTAAAAATTCGGTATATTTTTGTAAAACAGCTTAAACGTACAAAATAGCCTTTGTGCGATTCCAAAAACTGGTGGCATTCAATCAACCAATACTTTTATTAACACCTCTAGTCCCCCTTTTATACTGACTCTCCTGAGATATACACTAATTGAGGGGGGTAAAAGGGAGAAAGAAATTCTATATACAGTTACGAGCGTCATGCGTTCTTAATCAATTCTTCATCTCTGTCACCGTTTGCTTTTTTTTTTTTTTGGAATGGCGCTCTCCTATTGGTTGGCTACGATCACGCGACCTTTGCCCCCCCCCCCCCCCCCCACTCGCTTCTTCGTTTTTGTAACTATTGTGTTGGAGCGGGTCGCTCCTTAAATAAATGCATATATTAGTTAATAACTAAATGGAATCCTCTCTTTCTTTTTCCCAGTAAGAGACGCCTACGGAAGCCAACAGTACATAGACAGATAAAGCACATAGGCTATAGTTATTAACTAACATATGCATTTATTTAAGGCGCCAATTTATAATTGTAACAAAAGTATTTGAATCAAAACATTCAATCGGGTAAAACACGGGCATTGCCCGGGTCATTCGGCTAGTTTTAATATACTCATGAACAAAACTAGAGGAAGTGGAAAATCTTTGATATCGCCGGTCGTCTGTTATTTTTTGAAGGAGACAGAGGCTGTTCACACTTGGTTGTCTCGTATGTCTTCAATAAAGGTCACTGTAATATCTTTAGAGTTATTGTCTCAATCCCGATATACATACTGAAAAAGGTACAACTTCCTTAAGTTTTGTCCATGAGTGTATATTGGTTATCTCGTATGTCTTCAATAAAGGTCACTGTAATATCTTTAGAGTTATTGTCTCAATCCCGATATACATACTGAAAAAGGTACAACTTCCTTAAGTTTTGTCCATGAGTGTATATTGGTTATCTCGTGTGTCTTCAATAAAGGTCACTGTAATATCTTTCAGAGTTATTGTCTGAATTCAGATATACATGGTAAAAGGTACAACTTCCTTAAGTTTTGTCCATGAGTGTATATTGGTTATCTTGTGTGTCTTCAATAAAGGTCACTGTAATATCTTTCAGAGTTATTGTCTGAATTCAGATATACATGGCAAAAGGTACAACTTCCTTAAGTTTTGTCCCACCATGAGTGTTTATATACAGTTTATATTTCTAAACGGTGGGAGGTCCGTGGAAGAGTGGTATAAACCATTGATTTCCGACAGTCACGACCCGGGATCGAATCCCAGCATTGGGGACACTTTTTATGAATTAAAAAAAAAATGCTCCGATGGCTCCCGATTCTTGACAAAATCCAACCCCACCAGTGAGTGCAAATAATCCAACGGGGCTCTGGCACATTTGTCAGTTTAAAAGTCTAACTACGCTTTATACATCAATAGACAACAAATCTTTATTAAGACCTTTTGGTCTTATACAGATTCTCCGAGTAGAAGAGGGTATATACATGAGTAACAGTAACAATAATCAGCAATGTTATTTACAATGTATCAAAATGGGGGGAAGAAAGAAAGAAAGAGCTTGGGGCATAAACTTATATACTAGCAATCGAGAACAATATGTCCAGGGTAGCCTAGTGGACATGGCATCTGCCCGGTAAGCGGAACACTGTAGGTTCGTTTCCCATCCCTGGACACTTTTATTTTTCCGTTTATCATTACTCTTCACAATTCATCCTTTCATACTTCATCCCTAAGGTTAGAAATAATCGTTATTTCTCCTTGGAATAAATTTTGATTTTTCGTTCAAAAGTAACACATGCGGGATGATTTTCAGGTGTCGTTTTACAATCACAAGCCGCATTATATTGTATTATATACAAGCAATCGAGAACAAGCAGTTCCTTAAAGACCAATAATTCTACATGTGTAGACATGCGATGTACTTATAGTAAAAAGCAGTCGCCAACTACCCACTATGATTATCATGGCCACGTGTATATACTAGGGAGATAATGATAATAAAAACAACATATTTCTAAATATAGGAAGCGCACGCCAACTTAATGGCTCTCATAAACCTCACCATAAAATTGTCCTTAATGGCGGAGTTTTGATGGAACGTCCGGGTATAATTGTCAACAATACACAAAGTTGACAAGATAATTTGTATTAAAAAAAAACGTATTTGTAGCACACGACGTTAGGCTATGTCGCCGGCGTGTTCAACCACAGAATCCGTATATACACTTATATACACTGTATATAGCTTTCGCGGACATTACCTTCGTTTATATAAACAACAACAAAAAGCTTTATTAATACCTTTTAGTCTGATACAGATTCTCCAAAGCGCAGAAATGTAGGATACATACAGGAATAACAGCAATTGTACCAGTAATATAAAAAATCAATGTTATTACAGTCGAACTTGGATAATTCGAACCCCAAGGGACCATAACAAAATTCGAATTATCCAAAAATTCGAATTAAAGATGTTTTGAATAAAGGCTTAAGGCTTCTAGGGACCAAGATAAATATTCGAATTAAAGAGGTTTTCGAATTAAAGAAGTTCGAATTATCCAAGTTCTACTGTATTATTATTTTTTTAAAGCTAATCACATTCAATTGTAATATGAAATATATATTCAGGAAGACTTATTAAAGACTTCTGGGCAAATTGGAGGAAAAGAAATTTCTTATACATGGATTTACCACGGAGTCTCTGCAAATGAAGAAAAAATAATTAATCTCGTGTGTCCTCAATAAAGGTCACTGTAATATCTTTCAGAGTTATTGTCTGAATCCTGATATACATGTTGAAAGGTACAACTTCCTTAATTTTTGTTCATGAGAGAACATTTTTAATTTAAAGTTCCTAAAGAAAATTATAATTAACGCGTTTTTATCGTTATATACGATATGGTATATATTTTAAAATTATATATATATATATACGATGATGTGCGTGTGATGGAAATGTGGGGTTCAACCGGGGCAGATTGGTACCAGGCCGGGTCTTATCAAAAGTAAACCTGGCGATAGTTCAACCCTCCTACTTACCTATCTCACACCAATCTCTTAGACTTTAGGCTATACAAATTGATAATATGTAAAAAGGTATTCAGTGAAAAATATTTAGTCCTTGTGTGTATGTGATTCTTACAATATATTTCAATCACAACTGAGGCTGTAAGTAACCACAGTTGGAAGTATAATTATTTAAAGTATTAAGGATTAATTTTCTTTTTTATTAAATAATGCATTTTTGTTAAACATATCAATCAATTTATTTCATCCAAAATCTAGGAAATCAGTATGAAACATTAATATAAGAAAGGCTTTTGTTGTGTATATATCTAAATATCCCCAGCTGCACATTTTGCAGACATGATAATCATAGCAAGAAATTAACGCCCGCTTTTATCGCGGTACACCAGCAGTGATACTTTTTTTGATTAATCTCTGCAACCACCCAAAAATCGCCAATTACCCGGCATTAGAACACAATTGCCACAACGTAAAATAACCATCATTTTTAATCTCCGCCTTCTAGAAAAAAAAACGCCAAAGTTATATTTTCTCTGCTCAGTTATTTCCCTCCAAATACTCTGGGAAGAGAGATGTGCCGGGTTCCATTGTTGTCACGCAACCTCGAGAACACAATAGAGAAATGTTGGGAGTTTAGAGATCTGTCTAGCCAATGTTTGATACATTATTATTAGGGAAGTTCTACACGGCTCAACAAACCAGGTGTTATAACACCCGATAGAATTTCCTGAAGGAATTTAGACTTTGTTTATTATCTACCAAGCACACACGTGGTACATGTCATGATAACAACCTTAATTAAAAAGGCATATATAGGTTAAAAATATCATTTATTTTACCAATATTTCAGTTGTCTGAACGCCAACCTTTTTCAAGGTTTATATAACAACTTTGTAACATTAGATAAAATCTTAACATATTTTATATTGTAAGTTCGACGTTGTACTTACAAGGTGCCAAAGTTCTGTTTGGTCACTTGACCTACGAGTGAGATTGGGCTCGTGCAAGACTACAGAGTGCCGTTGAAGCAAATATTTATATTAAAATAAATGACGGCGTGTACAGCGATCTAACGACAGCACTGCTCACCAAATAAATCCCACAGTGTGTTCTGTAACATATCCTCCTCAAGGCTGGCGGCGGGAGAGACACGATCTCAGTGAAATACGAATAAAGCTCAGTTAGATATATAGACCTCGTGCTAAGACAATAATAAAGCCTTATCAAAATACTTTTTAAAATTATCCTTAGTACATGTGATACAGGCCATGATAATCATGGTGGGAAGAAGTTGGCAACTGTTTTTACTGTAAGTGCACCACATGTCTACATCTCTGATTGAAGACACCACCAGACCAAGAGGACGTTTGTGGACCAAGTGAA
>CP092863.1:126901424-127011674 GCA_030710605.1 Cordylochernes scorpioides
ACCAAGACAACCAAGTCTTACCACCAGTTGATAAGTCTGGTTATGGATTGCACGTCTTGGAGGAAATGTTAGTGAGGAGGTATACATCAATCCTAGGACTGAGTCACCTGAAATAAAGAAGGCAAAGAGAGAATATTGCTCCAGATGATTTCTCTCCATGCCAATTCTATGCCATTCTTCTATTGAGAGAATTTTATATATAAGGAAAAAAGTCACCGCTTACCTCGATTTTATATTTTTCAAATACACTCATGAATAAAACTTAAGGAAATGGAAAGTCTTTGATATAGCCTGTCGTCTTTTTTTTTTTTTTTTTAAGGAGATAGAGGTTGTTCATACTTCTTGGTTATCTTGTGTGTTTTCACAATAAAGGTCAGTGTGTATCAAATATCAGGAAGAGGACAGAAGCGTGCCGTGCGACAACCACTTAGCACAGTCACCCACCGTGACATCACGGCCGCACATTACCGACACGTTGAGTAACTGAAACCTTTCCTTACCACCTTGTTGCAAATTCGCACGCGCCTAATTAGGACACCTGATCGCTTGGGAAAAGTAAATGTTCCTTCGGTTTGGTTCTCCACCGTAGTGTATCTCCACTTGGTGACAGTTTCGTAGAGGTTTTCTGCGTTCTACACTGGAGAACTGAAGATGTATCGGCTCTCCAGGAATGTGCAGTGGGGATTCCAGGAACAAATCCTTTCACCACCGAACAATCGGTTGATAGGGCGGTGGGTACATCAGATATGGAGGTAGGAGATAAAATGGTAACACTGTGGACTACATTGGGAAAACATCTGCTCTTTTTGGAATTGTCTCCCTCTTGGTGTCTCTCTCTTCAATTATCATATATTTATCATTATATAATAATATTAATTCACATTTATATTTATTCTGTGTATTTAACCTTATATATATTCTTATATGGACATTGTAATAAATCAGTTTCAATCTCAATCTCTCTCTCTCGTGGTTATGAGTTGGATAACGCCAGCCACCTCATCGACCTGCTGTCCACTCTGTAGGAATAACTCCCGCAGTCCATCGGTGGCGGAGTCTTTCCCGCGGTGGACGACACGAATGAAGACATTGCTATATACTCGTGGACAAAACTTAAGGAATCTGAAAGTCTCGCGTGTTATAACGGGGCACAACGTGGTGTCCGGGAAGTTGTCGAATGCCGGAGACAAGAAGGAAAGAAAGAAGCGACGGAGTAGAACTAATGGACGACACCAAATGTTCCATTGTCATGTGTCCCTATCTCAAATATCGCGCCGTGGGATAACAATGTAATGGTAGCACAATGTGTCTCACTTCTTACATAATAGTTAGAATGTGTGGGACACCGTTCCCATTAAACTTTCCCTCCACTATACAGAGAAGAATCCTTCTCAAGATAATCTCTAAAGGCGACACTGTGGAAGGATAAATATAAACATTGTGGGAGAGAATGCGTTGACAGGTAAAATAGGCAAAAATCGCTGATGATAGTTCAAACACGAGTTTATTTGAAACCTGCCATATTAGGGCCGTGACTCCGAGATTTTGGTTGTCTTAATTAAGTTCTCCTGAATATAAATTTCATTATTACAATTAAATGTGTTTATATTTTAAAATAATAATAATAACATTGCTGATTACTGGTACTATTACTGTTATTCCTGTATGTACCCTACATTTCTGTGTGCTTGGAGAATCTGTATAAGACTGAAAGTTCTTAATAAAGCTTGTTGTTGTTGTACATTGCTGATTACTGGTACTATTACTGTTATTCCTTTATGTACCCTACATTTCTGTTTGGAGAATATGTATAAGACCAAAAGGTCTTAATAAACCTTTTTGTTGTTGTATAATAGGGCCGTGAAGCCTTTTTCGGCTTGAAGGTTTTTATCCCAGTGGTATCGACATATAGAAATGGAGCGTTATATAATGACACAGGAGGTATCATGCCATATTTATCGGCCAAAGAGCCCTAGGTACCAGTTTCACCTGGCCATCATTGTCAGAGATAAATGTACAGGAATTGACCTCCTCGAGACCAATCGCCTTCATGAAGTTGTTGTCCTGTGTTTAGGGAATTCGAAGAAGCAAATACTGGGTATAAAGGTGAAACAAAAGAGAATTACAGTCTTCGGCAAAACTCTGGAAACGGATAAAAAAAATAAATTGGTGTGTAGATCGTGATATCTGCTGCGATTGGGCTTGGCATTGAAAGAAGGAGGACGAGTGACTGGGTACATTGCCCACAATTTGATCCACTACGGATAGCCCACTTGTTTTGATTACGAGCTTTTCACGCGGCTAATTCCACACTCGCCTGTTCAGTGATTCGCTAACCATGACGTATGCAAAAGGAACGTGTGGCCATTGGACATGTGTCGGACCTGGAGGTTGTTGTTGGGTGCTGCGCTGCCTGGAGTATAGGAGCCCCATCTATTATTTCTTCCTGTGGTGAATCTGTATAAGACCGCTGGTCTTAATAAAGCTTTGTGTGTGTGATTACGAGCTTTTCGATAAGTCTACACGTGTTAAGAAAACTGTTGCGAAATGAGGAATTAATGCGTCACCATACGACCCAACTTGAAAAGGGCGACAGAGGAAGGTCTAAACGTTGGAATAAAGGTTGAAGTAAATCAATTTTCAGCTCAGATAAACTTGAAAATTCACAGCAATTTATCGTGCATACATTTATTTATCGTGTCTAATACATTTATTTATTTTATGCGCGCAATAGTAACCAATAAATTATTTGAATAATAAA
Organism: Cordylochernes scorpioides; assembly: GCA_030710605.1. NCBI lineage: Eukaryota > Metazoa > Arthropoda > Arachnida > Pseudoscorpiones > Chernetidae > Cordylochernes > Cordylochernes scorpioides. The sequence goes on from CP092863.1 coordinate 126,904,186, forward strand.
ACTAGCTCTTGGGCAAATAGTTTAGGGGTATAATAAATTTCCTCCAATTAACCCAGACTAATCTATTAGCTTGATTGTCTTTATATAAATTTTTCCTGAATATAAATATCATATTACCATTAAAGTACTATTACTTTTTCCCTGCATGTATCCTACATTTCTGCTTGGAGAATCTGTATAAGACTAAAAGGTCTTAATAAAGCTTTTTGCTGTTGTTTGTATTTATTTTGGGGTGTTATAAGTTTTCGAGCAAATTTTGATTTTCAACGGGCAAATACTATTATATAGGACAACAAAATGATTATTTTTACAAAAAAAAGGGGGGAAAGAAATGTGTTTAGCGTGAGCCTTCGCAAGCTTGCATCAGATTATGTTACAACTAAATATATGATAAAATAGGGTGAAATATAAACAATTATATAGATAAATTATTTGTTTATGTGATATCTTGGGACCTCTGGGACCAGTGTTACCTGATGCTAGACGAACCTCGATGTCAACTCTACCGTGCAGTCGTGGTGGAAGGCGACACAGCTGGGCCAAAGGTGAAATAAACAAACAGAGATTCCACTAAGAAGCGTCTGACGTCAAGAAGGAATGGGATGAGCGGAGAGAGAGATCTTTAGAGCAAGTGTTACCTTGGTGGGATCCAAGCGCCGACTGCCTAACCTAGGTTCTCGATTTAACACCAAGACCTATCTTCTTTCCCATTGGTCGAAAGGTGTCACGTGGCCGTTTTCTATTGGTTGACCTACTTAGGTGTTACTTTCTAATTGGTCCGTGCTGATTTCTTTGTCGGAAGACATGTCCGGCCTTGCCCAGGAAATACTGGTCGTTAAGCTCAACTTTTATGATTTCCGCGATCATAAAATTGGCTGTAATTTTATTAATAGTGGTGCTGACTTTAAGCCTCTTTGCTAGGCCTTACTTCTACTCTCACCTAAGCCTGATTAGTTTTAACCTTAATTTACTCCTGTTAGTCTCCATTCCTTCTATCTGTACAGTTGCTATACTTTATTAGATTTTTATGCGGTACAGATTGATGTTAGTTGAGGCTTTCTATTTGCAGTAAATAAGAAGTTATATACAGTCACGTGGTGGAACATGTGGTAGTAGATATCTAGACTATTTACAACAATTCCATGGTCTTAAATCATCACATTTACGTATCGCCGTGCTACGCTATGCGTTATTTCATTACGTTTTTGGTAGCTTTGTGATGGAAGTTCTCGGGTCTTTTTGCCGTCAGCGATTGTCACCGTTTCACTCTACGTGGACTAGTTATTGAAGGGCGAGCTTGGCTGTCCGTCCTTGACCCGACGACGTCCGCCTGAAGAAACCAACTGACTATTGACCGCGTGGTTCAATTTTACTTGTGACCACTGTCTTGTTTCATACATGTCAGTTGTGTGTTTCTGTGGAATCCGTTAAACGGCCATGCGCAAAATTCTAAATTAAATCATAAGCGTATCATTGAGAAGATTCCTAATACTTTTAAATAAATTCACCATATGTTCTAATGACAAAAATAGTAAAAAGTAAACGCAATTGTATTAGCTTTTCACAAATTCTGGAAACCAGCACAGACAATAGGTGTAACACAGATGATGGATCCAACTTGAAGTAAGGTCGATGTTAATCTCCACTTTCTTTAGATAACTTCTATGTTTACTTCTGTATCTGGGAGAATCCTGTATGGGACGGGTGTCCTTAATGAAGAAATTTTGTTGTTGTTGTATTCTTAATAAGTTATAGGTTTTATTAATAAAATTTGTAATTGTATTTGCCCAAAAATGTATATTTTTGGCAATATGTTTCCTATGATATATATTATCAAATACTATCTATCTACAGACCTTAATGCAATGATAGAAAGTAGAGAATATTTGCTGATAAATATCCTAAGAAACATTTCCAAAAATGTAAAGTTACGCATTTTATCAATAGATGGCAATTGAAATCATAAGGATTATGGTATTGTTTGTTTTATAAAGAGAAAGAGATGACGATAAAAGATATCGCTACACACAAAACATGCATATACACATATACAGCATATACACTCATGGCCAAAATTCAAGGAAGTTTCATATTTTGATGGTGCCGGTCGTTTTTTTTTTGTTTTTTTTTTTTTTTAAGGAGACAGAGGTTGTTTACACTTGGTTATCTCTTGTGTCTTCACTAAGGGTCACTGTAATATCTTTCAGAGTTATTGTCTCAATCCCGATATACATGCTGAAAGGTACAACTTCCTTAAGTTTTGTCTCTGAGTGAATATACAACATATAGCTGCGGGAGGATAGTATCCATGTACCAAGAGAGGCACCTCCCCCATTAAAAATACATTAAAACAATACGTTTTTTTATTTATCTGTCGAGTTTAGAGCGATATGGTGATGATGAAGAATGTGTCATAATACAAAATACGTTTTAGCACATTTTTAAAGGGAGAGGTGTCTCTTTTGGTACATGAACACCATCCTCCCGTAACTTTATGTTGTACTCCGGCCTGAAAATAGCCACCCTGCCATTTCACCAGGTTTAAACAACTTTTTGGCCAATTCGACCGATTTCCTTTACCCCTTGTAGCTGTCCCTTTACTCCATAGTCCGACACTATGGTATACAGGTTGTTTCCTTTTGTCTGAATTTGACGAAACTGGTGTGGTAGCTCATTATTTATCACAAACTCTACCTTTGTACTGGGTTTATAACACAAAATGAGTATTGGTTCACTGCTTTAAATCATTTTTAAAGGGCGAGGTGCCACATTTGGTGCATGAATCCTCCCGCGCAACTTTATGTTTTATATATAATATACAATGTGCACAACCCCCGCATCTCTATCGAAAAGCGTGTAAAATATTGAACCAAACAGGTAATATTCGATCTATAGGGGGGAAAAGTGGATTGACTATATATATTTGATTTTAATCGCAGTTTTTTAACTAAGGTTTAAGCATTTTTTATGAATCTATTTTTCTTTTCATTTCCGACCTTGGGAGTGTTCCGAAAGAGAGAGAGAGAGAGAGAGAGAGTTGAAAGTAGAAAAAAATGTGTTTTTAATAATAAGATAGAATCTCGTTCAACCGATGTATTTTCTTTAAAAGAACAAAGGGAAAATTAAATAATATGTTTCAAGATGGTATCGGGAAACTGTATATGGGGAAAATCTGAGAACAATGGAAGTGCTCCAGTTGTTTGATACTGGACCACGCTAATGTTATTGCTAGACGGCTGAAGGGACGTCGTGTGTTTTGATCCCGTCCTTTAAACCTACCAAGTTTTGAAATCCTCGAAGTAATTTATGATGGCGACCACGCCGTGGAACAAGGACCTTGGTACGGCCGTCAGTTGGGCAACATATAATGGACGATTCAATGTCGCTCGGACAACCTGTGGTCACGCGGAAGTTCTGCAACGTGGACGAACTCTTGATCGTTCCTACATTCTTACAGTACCTGTACAACTGCCGTATATGGTCATCTATCCGGAGACAGAAAGGTGAATTGAAATGACTCTGTGAATCCTTTCAATTTTTTTTTTCCAATAAAAATATTACTTACATTGTCCTTACTGCAATAAGAAAACGTAGTACAAGAGTTCATATGTTGAACGTTCCTACATGCTTACAGTACCTGTACAACTGACGGAGACAAAAAGGAGAATTGAAATGCCTCTGTAAATCCTTACCATTTAGAGCTTTTTTCGAATAAAAATATTACTTACATTGTCTTTATTGCAATAAGAAAACATAGTGAAAGGTCCCAGTTCATATGTTGACTTGATGAATGCTCCAACATTATCACACCATCCGTACAAAAGCCGTATGGCCAACTATCTGAAGAAAGGAGAATTGAAATGCCTCTGTAAATCCTTACCATTTAGAGCTTTTTTCGAATAAAAATATTACTTACATTGTCTTTATTGCAATAAGAAAACATAGTGAAAGGTCCCAGTTCATATGTTGACTTGATGAATGCTCCAACATTATCACACCATCCGTACAAAAGCCGTATGGCCAACTATCTGAAGAAAGGAGAATTGAAATGCCTCTGTAAATCCTTACCATTTAGAGCTTTTTTTCGAATAAAAATATTACTTACATTGTCTTTATTGCAATAAGAAAACATAGTGAAAGGTCCCAGTTCATATGTTGACTTGATGAATGCTCCAACATTATCACACCATCCGTACAAAAGCCGTATGGCCAACTATCTGAAGAAAGGAGAATTGAAATGCCTCTGTAAATCCTTACCATTTAGAGCTTTTTTTCGAATAAAAATATTACTTACATTGTCTTTATTGCAATAAGAAAACATAGTGAAAGGTCCCAGTTCATATGTTGACTTGATGAATGCTCCAACATTATCACACCATCCGTACAAAAGCCGTATGGCCAACTATCTGAAGAAAGGAGAATTGAAATGCCTCTGTAAATCCTTACCATTTAGAGCTTTTTTTCGAATAAAAATATTACTTACATTGTCTTTATTGCAATAAGAAAATATAGTACAATGGTTAAAATAAATTAAATAATGCTACAGATTTCTGGGGTTTCTTTTATCTGTATTAACGTAATCTCGAGCTTTCGGACATTTCTGTCCATCTACAGGAGTACGTTTACATCATACGTTCATCGCCACCGCTCGAGGGATGGTCGTAGAGGATGTCGTGTTTGCGGTCCTGTACCTCCATCTTAGGTGGCGTCTCCTCGCGGAACTCTCGCCTGAACACAATTCTTGTCAAATTCCTGTCATCGAGTATGCTCGGGACAAGAATTCCATAACTCGCAAGTCTGAACTCAAGACGGCTTTAAGCTCCTGACAGGATTCAGACGTCCCTTCGGAGAAGGCCTCGTCTGGTGTATATATTGTCGCGGAGATAAATAAAGCAAGGGCAAGTTTGGGAATAAATTAATTTATTATAAGGGGTATTTATAGGGAGAGAGAGAAAGTACAACTTACCCCAAGTTAAAGATAATCCTAAAATGAACGGCGTCAGCCACCGTCCCCTTTTCCTTATTTACAGATCAGCTTCCGAGAACCCCTCACACCTGTGGTCCCCCCCGGGGTCCAAGGATGATTGACAGGTGTCCCATCTGGATGGAGCTACTTGACAATATTTTTTCTTTTCTGTTTTAAACTCTGAAAACTCTCACTTGACCATTGACTAGATATCAATAAACTGTTTGTCATACGTTCTTCTGTAGAAGGGCAGAAATACCCGAAAGCTCGAGATTTCATTTAATAAAGATAAAAGAAACTCATCTCCAGAAACCTATGGTATTATTTATATCCAGGGGATTTTTAAATCAATTAACAAAGGTTCATATTATGATGCATCAGCGCACTATCTGTTATCAAAATTCGAAACTATTATAGACGCGTATGATTCTTTTTTAAAAAATAAACAATTTTCTACTGTCCTTACTGCAATGGAAAAATTAATTGGAGGGCCTGGCTCATCAGTGGTGAACCCTCCCAGCAGTTTCGCCAGTTTAATCTACCATACCGCTGTTATATTGTATTTTTCGATCTTCCTTATATATGTTGAATCCTTCAAAAAAGGACTTCGTAGGTTCAGCTTACCATATCGCTCTACAATTGTATCGGACTGTTCTGACCGACGATGTGAATTCTTGGTGCTTATTGAAAATATGGCTATACACCGGGAGACATTAGAAATGGATGTTGATGAGCCAGGACCTCCGAATATTTTTCTTCGTTGGAGTAAGGACATATAGATTAATCAAATATAAATCTCCGAGGTTTCTTTATTACACTTTAAACGAGTTTATAAGCTTTCAGGTTTTAAACGACCCTTTTACAGGTTTGAAAACTTGAAAACACGTTAAAAGTGTAATAAATAAACTTCGGAGATTTATATTGAATTAATTGATACAGACGATTATAATTCTAATAAGGAAATATTGATGGAAATTTTGACGGGAGGACATTAATCACACACACGAGGCTTTATTAAGATCACCAGTCTTATACAGATTCACCACAGGAAGGAAGCATAGATGGAGTTCCTATACTCCAGGCAGCACAGAACCCAACAACAGCCTCCAGGGTCTTATACAGATTCACCACAGGAAGGAAGCATAGATGGAGTTCCTATACTCCAGGCAGCACAGAACCCAACAACAGCCTCCAGGGTCTTATACAGATTCACCACAGGAAGGAAGCATAGATGGAGTTCCTATACTCCAGGCAGCACAGAACCCAACAACAACCTCCTGGTCCGACGCAAGTCCAATGGCCACACGTTCCTTTGTGCATACGTCATGGTTAGCGTATCACTGAACAGGCGAGTGTGGAATCAGCCGTGTTCTAATCTTCGCTTCACTCGTCCAAATGGACCACGACATTTGGACATTAATCAATAGGTGGCGTCTAGTTTGACAGAGAGATGACCTATATTTTTATAGAGCCGTGAGGACAGCAGTAAATTGTTTTATTGGGGAAAATGGTTGTTTCTTCTCTTACATCCAGAGGGCAGTCACATCTGCTTGGCTCCGTTGTATATACAGGGTGATGGGAAAAATTTGAGGAAATACACTTTTCCCTTTGCCTCTCTAGGATAATAAAACGAGCTGGTTTCCTTCTACTAAAAAAATTGCAGTGTGTTCCCCAGACTCAGCAATTGTAGTCAACTTGGTGTTGTAGAGATATGCTGTTTCCTCTGTGATTCCAGAGTTGTTTATTGTTCCAGTACTGAAAGTTATCACTGATGAACTCTCTCGTTCTGTCTCCGTCCATCCTTTCTCCTAAGTTCAGTCAGGTGATTTGTCGATTTTGGTCAGTCTATCTTCTTCTGGAGTTTTTCTCTTTTCGCCTTAACCATCCCTTGTACAATGTTTTTTTTTTCCTCCAGACTCTTCCCTTCTGACTATATGACCGTAGTAGCTTAGAATTGAATCTATATTCGATCGTTCTTTTCTGAATCTTGAACTCTCCTGATGCAGATATTCCTAAGTCCTGGGATCAAGAAGTGTTGATCCTTCGTGATCGCCACAATAAGAATTTTACCCTCCACTCCCCATCTTGATGCCTCAGTCAACTACATTCTGTTAGCTTTCCAGAACGTCGGTGAAGAAATGGTACAAACTGTCGATTTCAACAGCCATGACCCGGGATCGAATCCCGCATTGGGCTCTTTTTTCTGAATAAAATATTAAAAAATAATCATACGCGTTAAAATAGTTCAAATTTCTTATAATTTTTATACATATAAGCAGAGGATTCTTTACCGGACAACAACGATCAGAAAATAAGGTTTCCCCTCAATAATAAAGATGCTCTAACGAAAGCAAATCAATGAACGTGGCTCTAACGACGTTGTGTCAGGGAGCTGGCTGAGGTGCGGGCGATACTGCCGGACTTCCCGCCCGGCCCGCTGGACCTCTACCGGCGCCAGGCCTCTTTCGACTGGAAGAAACTCAAGCTGGTCATGGAGGGTGCCACCAACATCAAAATACAGGTATCACTTTTGATTAACTTCCTTCACACTTATAACAACAGCAACAACACAGCTTTATTAAGACCACAGGTCTTATACAGATTCACCACAGGAAGAAAGGAAGCATAGATGGAACTCCTATACTCCAGGCAATAAACTTCACAATTATGTCCACCTAGGTTTTTTTTCACTGTGACGTTTTCCAAGTCTCTAGTTTTCAATAAAACCCTTTTATAAACTTTTTTAGGGGAACCTAATAATAAAGTGTCATCTTTGATTTGAAGGTAGACCATCATTCAACGAAATTAACATAATTTCCTGTCAGCCCATTGGATTGGCGATATATGGACTGTTCAGCCAAGTTGGTCTCTACGTCTACTGGAGTAGCTAGCTCCTAGCTTTCTTCACATCTTCCTCAGGACACAGTTTACAAAGATATACACCTTACTGTATTCACAGGTATGGAATTGAAATACGCTCTTTTCCACTTGAACTCATTCTTTTCTCATCCATCCACATATGAGAATATTATATAGAACCAAATGCCTAAGGAATTCAGACTTTTGATGTTTTTTGTGTAGGTTCAAGTCTAACACTCTCCTAATACTAAAATAAATATGGAAATAAAGATCGCTTAGTTTTCTCATAAGGGGATATGGCTTTAAATAACTTTTATTCCACACCCTCCTCCAGCAAATGAATACAAATGAACAGAACCTCATCTGTAAGTTAAAGATGAAATCAACATTGACTTACGCGAATTGTGTTTAATTACCGTGTCCTCTCTTTAAGCTTATAGGAGATGATCCTCAAATAAAAATAATGTGATATTGCCATAAAAAGCGTTATCTCCATAGTTTCTTTAAACAAAAACAAAGAACTTCAAATTTAGATTATCTAAGCAGAAGGAATAAAATCATAGTTAGGCAATTGTCCAGTAGAAACACCACTCCCCTAATGAACCAAGCACCTAAACATCTTTTCAAACTTCTGTTAAGCACAATAGCTTAAAAAAATCGTCTTTTATGACAATATATTAATGACGAATAATTTCAACTTTGACAACAAGTCAAGTGGATATTTAGGTGTTTCCGACAACATGGCAGTATTAGCTGTTACCATAGTGAATTTGCCACATGATGGATGGTAGGCCATCTCATAGGACTTTACAACTCACTGGGCAGCCATACTCCACAGGCCGTGATACAACTTTACAGCCCGGGATGTTCCAGGAACCCGGGTAATTTCTAACTCACAGCTAGATGGGACGGTACACAATAGGCGTGAAACAACACTTGAAGTTACACCGCATGAGTTTCTTTTCAATGAAAAATCAAAATTTATTTCAAGGTGAAATATTGACTATTTTAACCTTTTTGGATGAGGTATGAAAGGGTGAATTATACACAATAAGCGTCAAAGAGAGGAAGAGACCGCCCTGAAAACGTCAGGGTTACCAACCCTAGAATATTTGTCTTACATCCTCACACACTCTCTTCTCGCCTAATTTACCACCGAGTCGATCTTTCCTTATTGCCCACTGAGGGCCAATATAGACGTGTCTTCTAATTAACCCCCTATTGTGGTGTCGACTTGGAGGAAAATCAGTTTTATGGACTTGTATACTTGTGGCAAAACTCTCCAACTATCTATATAGTATTATAAAATTACATAATATTTTCTCACAATGAGTTTCTTTTTATTTCAGAACACTAGCTTTCAAGTGATAATCAACTCTTCAACGGGATTAATAAAACATCGACTATATCTTACAAGAAATATTTACAAAAACATACAGCGTGGATATTTACAATTAGTCGATGTTTTATTAAGCCCGTTGAAGAGAGATTATCACTTGAAAGCTAGCGTTTTGAAATAAAAAGAAACTCATTGTGATAAAATATTTTGTAATTTTAAAACGTTTTTCACAATTGCATCATTAATAGAGATCTATATAGAACTACCGACTGGACCCGGCTTCGCCTGGGTTTCGTACGGACCAAAATTAACACATTGCCTATTCACGTAGCAAGGTTTCCCTGATTTATTTGCTGATGAGAGTTACACTACCTATAATTCAGAAGAAAATATCGATAATAAATGAAAAAGAAGATGGCTAGAAGACACGCTGTCCCAACACCATGACTATGTTTAGCTGATTACCTACTTATATATTGGTACGTTCAAAACCTTTGTTTCCCTTTCTTGTTCTCCGAAGACAAAAAAAAACTCTCGTTGTCCGCCTTTCTCACTTCGTCTTAGGTATACAGATTTTCAACGGGCTGATATTCTTTATACAAACTCAAAATAATATTTATACAGAGTAAAATTGAAAATATTTTGTTATTAGCATGTGCTCTCGCGGGCGTGCATCAGATTGTTTTTAATATTTTTAATACTTTTAAACTGTCGCTTATAAATATAGCATCTCCTTCTTATTGATGTCAACACCTGATGAAGGACGGATGACGTCCGAAAGCTTGTGTACAGCTCAATAAAGAAACTCACCACTTTCCTCTTGATCTCCCTTTTTAGTGAAAAGTCTTTGATATCGCCGGTCGTCTATTTTTTTTCAGAAGGTTACAGAGGCTGTTTTAACATTTGATTATCTCGTGTTGTCTTCAATAAAGGTCACTGTAATATCTCTCATAGTTATTATTTGAATCCCGATATATATGCTGAAAGGTACAACTTCCTTAAGTTTTGTCCATGAGTGAATATTGGTTATCTAGTGTGTCTTCAATAAAGGTCACTGTAATATCTTTTAGAGTTATTGTCTCAATCCCGATATACATGCTGAAAGGTACAACTTCCTCAAGTTTTGTCCATGAGTGTATATTGGTTATCTCGTGTGTCTTCAATAAAGGTCGCTGTAATATCTTTCAGAGTTATTGTCTCAATCCCGATATATATTCTAAAAGGTACAACTTCCTTAAGTCCATGAGTGAATAATTTAGGTTGTAAATATTATAAAACGTTCAACACTAGTCCACACTAGTAAGCTGGACTCTCCGGGTAGTTGGCGCTCCCTGGGTTATAAATACCTCTCTCTTTATCTTGTAAATATGCACGCTACACGCGAACACATGCAGATGGTCCTGGGTGGAAAACATTCGATTTAGAATAGAGTGTTTTTTTCTTGAAAACTTGCGTTAAAAAAAAAGATATACTCATTATATAAAAAATAAATTATAATTTAAAAAATATATTGTATCTAATCAAAATCATGTTGTCCGACAATTGCTTAGTGCGTACATTTAAACCTATGTATGATTGGTAACCTATATATATGCCTTGACTATAAAAATATATATATTTTACTGTCTTTTGGTTGTTAGCGTATAAACATTATAGTTGTTACTTACTGTGAGATGGAGTAAGAAGCTAAACTTCCGTATCTTAAAATCTTCAAGGATGGTCTTGCCATTTCGATGAGAAGCTCGCTTCATTTAGAACAAAATAGTCTTTTGCCTTGGTTTTTGTTCCATCAAAGCTGCCACAAAAAGGTTTTAAATTATTTTAAAATCACATGTTGAATAAATTTGGACAAATGCTCATTTATAATAAATTTTAAGCTCAATTTTTAAAAATCTACTGTTATATATTTTTTTGGTTAGAAAACGTTATTTCTTATTTGTTTAAACAAAGGTATATAAAGTAAAAAAATAATAATTGTATGCAAAATTAGTGAGCAAAAATTACAGAACAAAGGATAAAATAGTTTCGAACATTTTAAAAATGGATTCTTTCGCTTTTTTTTTAAGCTATAGAAATTAGGTTTCCATTTTAAAAAGTTTTTTTTTTTGCATACAATTCATTTATTTAATTAATAAATTTGGATAACAATTTTAAAATAAGAGAGAGAGTATATATATATTTTTTAGTTTATTCAAAATAAAAGAGAGAAATGGTTAATGCTTCATTATTTGAATGTCAAAACCTCACCTATCGTAGCCGGTGGGGAGCTTCCGAGGCGTGATTGTTGCTAGTTGAAAACTTTACCTGTCACATTAATGTATTATTATAAATACAAAAATATACATTTTTACTTTTTAAAGTATTTCTGTGTTTATTCCTAGCGTAATTAAAATACAAAAGAATGTAGTTTATTTTAGAGCTATATCTTAATTAGCTTATCATCCCGTATTACCAAAAATTAAAACAGACGGTAAGTTTAACAGAAAATTTTCATTTTATGTGATGATAGATTTAGAAAGTTATCAATGAAAATGTAAAAAAAAGGAGCCTCTGTATCTTTGTGTATAAAAATAACATATATAAAATTTTTATTTTCTATAAAATATTACTATATTTTTTGAATTTTTTAAATGAAAAACAACATAAAAATATAATAATAGTTTTTAAATTTAATTACAAAACTCTTTTAATCACATTTTAAAAGTGATATAATTGAAACATATATTTATAATATATCAAGATGTATACCTATTTTTAAAAATATAATTAAACGTTTTTGTTTATAATTTCCCCCAATTTTTTTTTTTTTTAGAAAGAAGTGATACATTTATTTACAAAAAAAAAATGAATTATATAAGGATGACTATATATAAAGAGTTCAATTATTATATTTTTATTTAATATGGTTATTTAAGTATATAATTTCTGCAATTTTGAATATATAGATTTTTTTTAAATTTTTATAAAATTTGATTGGATTTGTGGAATGCATAGCCTACGTCAGTAGTAGTTAAAAATAAACTACATACTGTATGTGTATTTTTTTTAATACACACATGTACACTCATATTAATATTTATTTAAAAATTCTATTACATCGGCTTTTAATTCCTTCATCACAACATTATAAATACAAACGATTTATTTTGCGTTAAACAAATTTCATTTAAAATCACACATCACAAAATAAATTAATATTCATTCTAAGTAAGATTTTTAAAAAATGTTATATTTTTAAACGTTTATTTAAAAAAGGCTAGGATAAAGGTAAAAATTTCAATTATAAAAAATCCTAATCTTTCTATTCTTCTGTTAATTGACAGTTAAGGTGAAATTTAAATGGCAACATGCCTTCTTCGCTATCAAAAAAAATTACTTTGGTTGTGGCTATTCACGGACATTCTGGTTTGAATATTGTTTGTATTAAGGGAACAATTTTTAACGCTTTGCCAAATGCCCATTTTTATTTATTTCTCCTGACGAAGACAAAATATTTTTGTTGAAACGTTGAGAATATAAAACTAATTGGCCAAAGTGTCTATTTTTAAAGAAATGTATTTAGGATATACAGGTTGGTGCTGTTCGTATTTAATGGCAATCTAAGATAAAAGCTACGGTGAACTACAAACTCGGGTTGATGGGTTGATGACAATCCCGGCTGGTTGTGGTGACAGATGAAGGTATGGAAGACCCTCGAGCGGGACCCTGAGTTCCACCAATCTCCTGAGGAAGAGCTGACTCGGGACGAAGAACGCTACAAGGCACTCCGTCGCATTAAGAGATTACGTCAATATCGTTTCTTTGAGGATGATGAGTTCTTCCGCGACCCATCAGTCATGAACTCCACCTACACCGCCATCGGCATGTACAACTGGTCCCTGGCCATCGCCAATGGACTGGCTTACGACGTAAGTTTCTCTTTATCTTGTTGTACCTTCACCCACTCTTCTCCTCTGTAAGACTCCATTCTGGCATTTCCCAAATCTTTCGAACTTTTATTATCATATTGCTACGTGGAAAATTAGGAAAGACAAACTTCAGGGTGAAACAACAATTTATTTAAGGCAAGAACAAACTATGAAGGATAAACAAAAGATAAGCAAATAAGGGAAGTTTACAGAGTAGCAAAATATAAAAATGATACTCTGTTAATAAAAATAATAAATACTTTGCTACAATAATATGTTCCACTCTTTTACCCACACAAAACATTTGAATTATTATATGGTATTGTCTTTGTGATGTACCTAATCATTTCTCGTTTACAGCAATATAAGGATTAATGGTCTTTTAACGTCTTTTTACATTGCAACGTAGATATTATTCACTAAAATTCACATGCAGATTTACAATTTTTGCCAATATGCAATTATGTTCTGCGTCATTTTCTTCGTTCTTGAGAAGATCTCCACAGTAGCATCAACTTGAGTTATTTTCTTTATTTATTCATAGTTTTTCATCTAGAGTTCATCAGTTCAATTCTTCATCCTAGCTTTCTGTTTCCATTCATCCTACTCTCCAGAACTTTCTTCATCAATCCTTTTCCTCTACGTAAATGTCCTATCGAATTCGTTTATCTTTTTTTTTTTTTTTTTGAGCATCGTCAAGACGCCTCATTCCTCTTCCAATTTTCTCAAGACTTCTTCATTTTTGATCCTGCCAGCCCATCTTATTCTTCCCATCCTCTTCCAGATTCACATCTCAGATGCTTCCAATCTTCTTTCCTCAGTCTTTCCCATCGACTATTTCCCATACAATACCAAACTCCAGATCAGTGTCTTCACTAACCTTCCCTTTAAATCTCGACTAAGCCTTCTCTTCAGTTGTTGCTTTCTTTCTTCAATTAGGAACCTTCTTTCTTGCTGCCTAACAGTATACAGTAGTCAACAACCCAGTCATGATTGTCATGTGTATTTAGAATAAGTGACAATACTCAGAACAATCCAAGTTTGTGACATTAACAACAGTTCTGCCATCAATAGAACAGAGAATACGAAACATCAGCTAATTTTTACTCTTTTTTGGCTTTTCTAAAATATCCACAAACTCACGACGTGTATGTATATATATGTGCCACACTACACTATAGATTTGTCTTCATATATGTACATATATACATATATCTCTCTACATATATTCTATATCCTTTATGTCTACTATTCACTAATTCTCCCATTCACTCTAGGTTGGACCGTGCAGAGATTGTTTGTGCTATGACCCAGCAGATTGTCAACCATTACCCAACACCTCTGATAACTTCTTGGCTCTCTGATAAGATAGTGGAATCGGCACATAAACATCACGTAAACTCACCGAACATTTCAGCTCTAAACCTAAGTCCATCTATTATTTAAATCAATCGTAATTCCAGTTTTTCATCGAATTGGGTGACGATTTGAAAATATTGATGATTTCAACACTATTTTATATCGATTATTTGTATCGATACGTTTCTTTATTGAGCTATATGTGGCGAGCTTCATGTCTAATTGACAATTCAACAGAGAGGCCAAATTTGCAAATTAATTAATGGTGATGATGTCTTGTCCTGATTATGCTGCTCCATGGAATGGGGAGTGTGCCATTGCCCCGTTAGTCAGTCACATTTCAGAGTTCCCTGTTCACGGTTACTGTAGCGGCTCGGGGCTCACAACACCGTACTACAGGGCAGTCTCTTAATTGTGCTGCTTCTCCCGCCACGTAGAGGAAGGGTTGAACTTTCTGGGCAGGATATTAATTAATTAAGTGGTGGTGGTGCTTATCTCCATTGTTAAACCAATTCCTGAAGTCCTCTCCTCTCCAATTTTGCAATGGTAGTTATAGGCCTAGGGTTCTCTATTGTCAGTTCTGAGCATGATGTGTTCCGGAGAAGCTTCCGTACTATTGTATTTCAAGCAGTTATTGAAGGTTTTTTGTCCATTTTGAAATTTTAAGGTTTTTATATGGCCACTTCTTAGTCTTGCTAAAGCTGTTTGTTTATTTCTATGGAGTTTTTGAAGTTCTTCTAATTGTTTCAATGGTTTGTACCAGTGATGATTTGGATAAGCTGTCAGTTTTGATTTATTTTATTTTTTTATATACGTATATATTTCTTCAAAGGTAATATTATTGCTTGGTAAGTGACACGCTTTCTTTGCTAATTTGTCTGCCTCTTCATTAAGAGGTATGTCGACATGGGAAGGGATCCATTGGAAGTTTATTTTACTTTATTTTTTTAGGCGGATATTTCAACGTAGAAATTTAGGAAAGACAAACTTCATAATGACGCGGAAATTTATTTTTGCAAGAACAAAATTAAAACTAATAAAATATCACAGAGGCAATGAGAAAAAAATTACAGTGTATCAAAATACAAATATCGAAATTTAAAAAGAAAATTCATAGAATAATAAATAATCCGCTACAATATTAATCCCGTGTGGCCAATTAAATAAATCCAAGATTTATCCTGGAATTACATGAACTTAAGCTTTCGAGATTATTTGCTCTTCCTATATTTGCATAGTAGGAATGGTTTTATAAAAGTATCGTTCATGGTATCAAAATTCAACAAGAAAAATTGTCTTAATTGAGATTTGAACCTGTGTCGCGGTTGTTCCAAATGGCCTTTTCGAGTACATTACATGATTAAATTTATAAATTCAATTGCCATCTATTGATAGATGAAGCGGCTCCCAAATATTAACTTTTCATATTTTCATTATAAATTTTAATTTGTTTAATAACTATTTAATTCAAATATTAAATTATTCATCTTATAAATATATATAATGCTCATAAAATATACTTTATTATAAAATTATATGAATTAACATTAATATCATATTAATTGTTGTCATATTATAATATAATAAAATAATTATACATCATTCTAAATATAAATCATAAATCATATAAAATGTAAATATTTATCTATAATATATCAAACACATATATCTAACATTTTATAATCTAGAAATAATATTTGACCACGACAGAAGAAAAAAGAACATCAACATGTAGTATACAACAATACTTCTGATAATTTGTATTAAATAAATGTAATTAAAAGTTGATTTTACAATAAATAATTTGTTGTCTGACTCCGCTTAGAATTCCATGCCGCCCACATATGATTTTGATATATATTGTGGCGAAGAAATATTTTATTATTTAATTTAATTATTCAATGAAATATGTGAAATAGATTTTTTATTGATTAATATTTGTAAAATCATCATTTAGTTACCTAGCTTGCTTGCTCGATATTCTCTAGCTGTAGATAGTTGGGTTGATAATTGTCGACCTGTCGCCGTGACGTCATCAATAAATACTTTCACACCTCCAGATATAAAAAGACTTGATTTCTACGTTACAATATTATCATTCCATGTGATGTTCTTAACCCAGTTTTAAAAGAGTGAATAAATCCACATGATTATTTTCACATTAAAAAATCCTTCCTAATTGTTTAAAATATGTTTTACATATTATAAGAATGTCAGACTCAAAAATGTATATATACTCTCTATTACATAAGAAATTTTAGGGGTATATGCAATTTTGATATTTGTGTTAATACATATTAATCAATGAAAAATATACCTACTCCATATTCTCATGCCCAGCAATGGCCGCAGCCTTGCAGAAAATTGATATGGACCCAGAACAGCAGCTTTACACACCCAAGATAGAGAACATTGCTGTGATAGAGATGTATGGGGACATCTGAGGCTCTTCATTGGACACAACAACAACAACAACAATACAGTATACACACCCAAGATAGAGAACATTGCTGTGATAGAGATGTATGGGGACATCTGAGGCTCTTCATTGGACACAACAACAACAACAATACAGTATACACACCCAAGATAGAGAACATTGCTGTGATAGAGATGTATGGAGACATCTGAGGCTCTTCATTCGACACGACAACAACAACACAATACAGTATACACACCCAAGATGGAGGACATTGCTGTGATAGAGATGTAATGGAGATATCTGAGGCTCTTCATTGGACAGGACAACAACAACAACAATGAAAAATATAATAATACTAATATATCGCTTTTTTTTAATGAATATATATTTAAATTTGACCCATGACTGTTACAGTATTTTTCCAACGCCATCAAATCCTCGGGTACGGTGGATCATTTCTATCTTCTGGATAAGCTGGACGCCTTCGAGGTGAGTTGGACTCTGATGGGGAGTATGCAAATTGATTCGAACTCAATTTTGATGACTGGCACGTTACTGATGAGACTGTTCCGTTTTGATGTAACATTTTGTCGAATTTTGTTGTATATATATTAATTTATTGTTACCACAGAGAGTGTGTAAGCTCACAGGTAAATAAGCGCTAACCGAGAGAAAAAAGTTCCTTTGTTTAATATTAGTTTCTCTTTTATATTTTGTTCTCTCTCTTGTAAGTCAATAAATATATTGTTTAAGTAATAATTATTGGAATCAGTTTCATTAATAATTCTAAGCAAAGTCAACAAATTTAGTCTTTATTTACGGCGCTGCTAACCAAAAAGGATGATTTTTGAGCCCCGATCTTTAGCTTATACAAGAGAAAGGAGGAACGAGAATGAAAAAAAAAAAAAGCGGATGATGTCTTTTTTTTTATTTTTGTTGTTTTAAAACTAATCTGAAAAACTCAGAAAGTTCTCAATGCTCAGAATCACCAAGTATTCACGAAAAGTTCTTTCAAATTTGTCTGAAACACCTTCAAATCTGATGTGTAGTAAAATGGTTTCTTGTGGTGATTGTTTTATAACGTTCACCTTGTTAATGGCGCCCAACATGTGGCTTGGGGTAGCATTCTTTGGACTCCCTAGATAATTAGTACTCTTAAGAGTACTTAGATAATTAAAAAAAAAACATTAGAAAATTTTAAAATGAAATACAAAATCATCTTTTTTAAAATTCTAAATCGTCTAGCTTTCGTGGGTGATATCTTCCTCAGAAAACGCAGACGATTATGTTGAGAAGATTCTCTCAGACTTTTTTTCTGGTTTACTACCACACACCTAGAATTTTTTCTTCTTATTTTTTTGTTTATGTACTTTTTTTTTTCTTTTTTAAATACCGCACATGTTACTTTAACCAATCTGAAAGAGTGTGTAAATTTGATATTCTAAATATAAAAATATTTTTATAAAAGTATTTGAATATTTCTGCAAAGAAAATAATTTGTAATATGTTAATTAATATTGATCAGATATATATACATATTTCCCATATAACTTTGCAAATTGTAATTTCTTTCTCTATCTTTCCCCCCACTCCTTTGCTGTATCATCTCTCAATGGAATCTGTTATATAAGACTAAAGGTCTGTTGTTGTTTCTTATCCCATTGTGGTAACCAATTTCCTAATGATAAGAAACAAAATGTAGTCTGTATAAACGAAACAGACTTTGGAATCAATGGATCATATTGAAGAAACCGCTGGGAGGGTTCACCGCTGATGAGCCAGGCCCTTCCAATATATTTCCATCGCAGTAAGGGCAGTAGAAGTTTGTATTATTTGTGAAAAGAAACATTTGCGTGTTTACATTTGCATTACAAAGAATAAAGCTGATAATTATTGTAATTCCCACTATTCAGTCCAATATGCAAATACGCAGGATGGTTTCACGTCTGTGACGTGTGTGAAGTGTTTTGGAGCCTTCGCCCTGACCGAACTGGCGCACGGGACCAACACGAAGGCGATGAGGACCCGTGCAACTTATGACCTAGTGTCCAAGGTAAAGTCGAGGGCCCGTGTTACTTTGGCTACGTGCTAATTGTGACCCGTGCAACAGGACTTCGTGCTTCACACGCCGGATGATGAAGCTGCCAAGGTGTGGATCGGAAACGCCGGTCAGCTTGCCACCCATGCTCTTATCTACGCCCAGCTGAGCACCCCTGATGGAGTCTGCCATGGTCTACACGCCTTCATCGTCCCCCTAAGGGATCCCAAGACCTTGCTACCCTACCCCCAAGTCTTTATCGGGGACATGGGAGGCAAGCTGGGACTTAACGGGATCGCTAACGGGTACGTAAAGCTACCAGATCGAAAGTTATTCCATCTTCATTCCAAGTTTTCTACCAGTTTATTATGATGTATTTGTGCGCCATCTGTTATCAAAATTCGAAACTATTATAGAAGCGTATGATTCTTTTTTTTTTTAAATAAACAATTTCTACCGTCCTTACTGCAATGTAAAAAAATTTATGGGAGGGCCTGGCTCATCAGTGGCAAACCCTCAATGGTAGATTAAACTGGCGAAACCGCTGGGAGGGTTCACCACTGATGAGCCAGGCCCTCCCATTAATTTTTACATTGCAGTATGGACAGTAGAAATTGTTTATTTAAAAAAAAAAGAATCATACGCGTCTATAATAGTTTCGAATTTTGATACCAGTTTATCAACAAAACTCAATATGAAAACATGAGGCTTCCAGGGATAATGTGAAAAATTAGTACAAATGTGATATTGTACCGGGATAAGATGGTTAAATTAAGAAAGAAATGAAAAAGGGTATCTCTTTATCGTGCAACTGAAAGTTGCTGATGCCTTGCGCCATCTATCGGAATAAATATCAACTATTCTCGTTGATTTTTAATTATTCCAGAATTGGCCAAATACCCATTCTTTATTAATCAAGAAAAGCTAACCACGGACACGTTTCGGGCTGTTGGCCCTCATCAGCGTGGTGCAAGCTGTACCTTAACGACCAAAAAACTGGTCATTCAGGCATCTTGAAAAATCATGAAACGGGTAGTTAAGGCCAGAATTGCGTGAGACCGCGACACAATGTGAAAACGCGAAGCCCGAAACGCGTACGTGGTTAGCTTTTCTTGATTAATCAAGAATGGGTATTTGGCCAATTCTGGAATAATTAAAAATCAACGAGAATAGTTGATATTTATTCCGATAGATGGTGCAAGCCATCAGCAACTTTCAGTTTCACGATAAGGAGATGCCTTTTTCATAATATATGTATCTTATCCCAGTACAATATCACATTTGTACTGTTTTTTTTTTTTTCACTTTGGTAGAATAAAGCACTAGTGCCCGGGAACATGATAATCATTCCTTGTATCTTAGTGACTCTCTGGACACAAAACAATCAACTATTAATTAAAAAGGCATATATTGGATCAAAATATCATTTATTTTACCAATATAATACTACTAGTACTAATATAATAATATTTCATGTTATAATACCTTGATAAAGGTTGGCGTTCAGCCAACTGAAATATTGGTAAAATAAATTATATTTTGATCCAATATATGTCTTTTTAATTAAAGATTTATTTATGGATTGCTCTATTTTCAAAACAATCAACTATGCGTTGATTTTTTTCTTGATTAATCAAGAATGGGTATTTGGCCAATTCTGGAATAATTAAAAATCAACGAATTGTTGAAAAAATTTAATTTTAGTTGCATAATCAGGAGATGACTTTCTTCTGCTATTTTTAGGGTTAAAAAGCCATGATTGATTGAATATTCGCTCGTTTTTTAAGCTTTTAATAAACATGCGTATTATTTGTCAAAAAAAAAATCGGTCGAAGAAAAATTTTTCTTTAAAAATTATTTTATTATCCCAAGCTTTCGGACTTTTTTTTTTCCTTCTACAGATGGGGTTATAGTCTAGACCAGGCCTGGCTAACCCGCGGCCCGCCGTAAAAAAAATTGCGGCTCGCCATTTAACTTTATATTTCTTTTTTAACTTTCATTTCTCGTCTGTATATTCAAAAAGAGAAAATATATTAAAATAATTATAATATCTTTTTAAATTTAAAATATGTCCCACAATTTTTAACCGGTTCAAAACCACTTTATTAGGTACCGCTCAACAAGAACAACCTAGTTTATGATATTTACAACAATGAATGTGAAAGTTATTCACATATTAAACAAAATGTTAACGTGGGATACAATCCCGGTTCATGGCTGTCGGGAATCGAGGGTGTTACCTACTCCTCCACCGACGTGTTACAATTTTTAAAATACATATTTGATTCCATAAAAAAAATAATTGAAACAATGAAGAGTTAATTCGTAAATTACGTATTTCTTTTACATTTCTTAAAGCACGTTTCCTTAAAATTCGGCCCTGTAACATTTCTCCTAATCAAAAAGATCCGTGGCGTCATTTAGGTTGGCCAGGGCTTGTCTATAACACTTAAGTAGAAAGAGCTAAAAAGACTGAAAGCTTGATATACTAAAATTATTTTACGTTGCACTAAGGCGCCATCTATTATCAAATTACGAAACTATTTTAGACGAGTAATATTCTTTTTAAAATAATTTTTGCGGAAGAGCGATTGCTCGAAGCATATTATATATTTATAATTGTATGTAATTCTGCTGTCCTCAAAGCTTATGTCCATAGTTCATCTAAAATACCCATTCCAAGAGTCTAGCAACAGTATCACTTTAAAAGGAAGATCCAAAAATGCAATATAACAGCGGTATGGTAGATTAAACTGGCGAAACCGCTGGGAGGGTTCACCACTGATGAGCCAGGCCCTCCCTTTAATTTTTCCATTGCAGTAAGGGCAGTAGAAATTGTTTTATTTTAAAAAGAATATTACGCTTCTAAAATAGTTTCGTAATTTGATAACTAAAATTATAATTAAAAAACCTGTCCCTTAAGAATTTTTTTGTCAAATAATATTGTAGAATAGAAAATAAGGGAAGACAAACTTCAGGATGGCACAGCAATTTATTTAAAGTACAAACACAGATTCAAACTAATAAAATAACAGAGAGACAAAGAAAATTTTACAGTGTATCAAAATACAAATATCGAAATTAAAAAATCTTTTCATAGAATAATAAATAATCTTTTTCTATATAAAATAGACACTTCGGCCAGAGTTATAGTTTTTTATTTTACACACACACACACAAAAGCCTTTATTAAGACACACAGGTCTTACAGAGGATTCTCCTTGGGGTTACAAAACGGAGAAACTATGAAAGTGGGAAATAAAAAATGGAGAAAGATTATATACATTTGGTAAATATATACAGATTATAAGAAAGAATAAAAAATAAGAAGAATAAAAAAATCAAAAAAAGAGAGAAAAAAAAAATTTTTGGAAATATGGATGGGAGAAGTGGAGAGCGAAAAGAGGAAAGAAAACAGGTATTTACATATGGAACAAGACCATTTAAGCTCTCACACAGCACAGGTGGGCCATGTATTTTTTAAGAAATCTTTAAGAGATTTCCCAGGAAATCCTCGTGTTCAGGGTTGTAAGGTAAACACCGTTTTATCATTGTTAACTTATCGTATCTGCCTAAACAAATAATTGGATGTTGGTTCTGTCTTTCTCATCAAACAGAAATTTTTGGTATGTTTGAATGTTCGGTTAAGTCTTTCTTTTTTACAGCATTTTTATGGAAGTTATATAGATTTAGAGCTACTGAACTATTGTCTATAAAGTTGGATAATAAAGAATATAATGTGAAGTGTGTATGGCCTATCTTAGAGAAGAGTATTTTTCTTTCCGTGTCAAGAGGCATGCATTCAAATATATAATGTTCTAATTCATTTTCGGTTCTATTTTTGCATAGTTGGCAATACAAGTCTTCTGTCCTTAGATATTTTATATGGTCTTCTCGATATAAAACAAATAGAATTCTCAATTGCGCAATGAGGCGTTTAGCCGGCAGTGGGAGTTCACTTAGTAGATAGTTCTCTGCTGCGAATGTTTTATGTAAATATTTGTAGTGTGTGTGTAGCTTCGAATTGGTTATTCTTGATTGGTCGGTTTGGATAGACTGTTCTATAGTGATTCTGATAATTTGAGGTATTGCTTTCTGTAGAATATTGGGGTCTGAACAATTCTTTAACCACATGAATCCAGTTGAGTTTAGGATATTCATTAAATTTTCTGTTAGTTTTTATTTTTCTCAACGTTTTGACAAAAATCTTTTGTCTTCGTCAGGAGAAGTAAATAAAGCATTTGGCAAGACGTTAAAAATTGTTCTGAGGTTGCAAGGGCGTTCTCACGTGATTTTTCAAATTTAGTACATTAGACCTCAGAACAATTTTTAACGCCTTGCTAAATGTCCTAATTTTTATTTGTTTCTCCTGACGAAGACAAAATATTTTTGTCGAAACGTTGAGAAAATAAAAAAACTCTAACTGGCCGAAGTGTCTATTTTTTATAGAAATATGAATGCCACCGGCCAGGCAGCCCCTATCTTTACGGTAATAAATAATCTGTTACAATATGAATGACGAATCCTGTATGGGACTTTGATTCCAGTAAAAGGCTTGTTGTTGTATATAGTCACAGTGTAGAAAATACTATACTATACCTACTACATATATCTCTGTATTCTTAGTTCTCTTCTCTTCAATTACTCTGTAAATTGGCGAATTCTTTATAGGACGAGAGGTCCTCAATAAAGGCTTTTGTTGTTGAGGTTGTATATCTTACAATATAACGCAAAGGATTATGGTTTTCTGAACATACTCAGTGTCTTGTGCTGTTGTCTATGAGGTGCAGACATGGAACAGAACATTGTGCGCAGGTTCATCAAACTGAACAACTACCACATCCCTCGGGAAAACCTTCTGAGTAAGACAGGGCAAGTGACAGAGTCCGGGGACTACGTCAGTCCATATAAGGTAAGTTGGACAGGAAAGGTAAATATGCATATAAGGATTCGCTTGTTTCCACTTTTCCCATAAACAATAAAAAACTTAAAGCAATAACGATTATTTCTAACCTTAGGGATGAGGTATGAAAGGATGAATTGTGAAGAGTAATGATAAACGGAAAAATAAAGTGTCCAGGTATGGGAATCGAACCCACAATGTTCCACTTACCGAACAAATGCCATGTCCAGGGTAGCCTAGTAGACATGGCATCTGCCCGGTAAGCGGAACACTGTAGGTTCGATTCCCATCCCTGGACACTTTATTTTTCCGTTTATCATTACTCTTCACAATTCATCCTTTCATACCTCATCCCTAAGGTTGTAATTAATCGTTATTTCTCCTTAAAATAAATTTTGATTTTTCGTTCAAAAGAAACATATGCGAGATATTTTTCAAATGTCGTTTTACAATGATAGGCCGCATTATATTGTATTGTAATAAAGCAATAATTCAACAAAATAATCCCTTGATAAAGTAAAAATAAATATCAGCTTAAAAAGTTTCTTTTAATTTTAAATTTACAAGCTTTCGATCAAAATATACTGTTCTTCAACGGGCTCTATGTACAATCTCTAAACAATATTCATACAAAATTATTGAAAACTTTTGTATTTTGTATAAATATACACTGTGTGACAAGGAAATTACTGAAGAACTCCCCCATTACCTGCTTGATTGTACAGCCCTTGATGAAGAAAGGAAGGCCCTATATTAACAAATTAAATGTACCAACATTTCACCCTACGTATTGCTTTAAAAAATATCAGCAAATAAATCTAAGGCAATAGCTTACTATAAATATTTTGATCATCATTATGTAAGGACCAGTCAACAAGTGAATGACTTTGAGACAAAGAGTAAAGCCAGTTCAATTTCTATGTAAATAATACAATTATTACCTTACCCAATTGGGAGAATCTGTATGGGGCAAGTCCCTAATAAAGGCTTTTGTGTGTGTGTGTATTTTGTATAAATATTATTAAGAAATTGTACATAGAGTATCAGCCCGTTGAAGAGCAGTATATTTGCTTGAAAGCTTTCAAATTTAAAATTAAAAGAATTTTTTAAACCTGATTTTTATTTTTACTTTTTAAAATAATTTCTGGGTAACTATTTCTCATATAAAAATAATCCTTTGTATCAACATTGAGCAAAAGGGTCGGTGGAAGGATGGTCTAAACCGTTGGTTTTCGATCACTACGACCCGGGTTCGATTCCCGCATTGGGCACTTTTTTTTTCTGATTAAAAAAAAAGCTCCAATGGCCCTCGATTCTTGAAAAAGTCCAACCCCACCAGTGAGTGCAAGTAACCAAAACGGGGCTCTGGCACATTTGTAAGTGCAAAGTCGAACTGCTTCACATGTATAGACATGTGGTGTACTTACAGTAAAAGCAGTCGCTTACTTCTACCCATCATGATTATCATCATGGCCTGTACCACGTCTACTAGGGATAAACAAAAAAAAATTGAGTAAAATTAATCAGGCCTCCAGGGAAAAGTGTCTTTTCAAAACATTTTTATTATCTAGCTTTCAGGCACGGACGTCCTTCTACAGGAGTTTCCTCTCCAAATTTTCCCCTGTAGAAGGACGTCCGTGCCTGAAAGCTAGAGAATAAAAATATTTGAAAATATACTTTTCCCTGGACGCCTGATGTTGCCCAAAGGGATATAAAATCGCGCTAAAATGGTACAATTTGTTCGAAGGTCGTGTGTTGTGTAAAGTCTTCATATTTATACTACAGAGACAGTCTAAGCTTATGTAGAAAATATTAAAGGAATTTTTCTCTTGAACCTTCTTCTTGAATGTATGAAGAGAAGACATCTCATGGAAGAGATGTATTCCAAGATGTTAGATTATTCATTCGCTGGACCTGTCCATTGTGTGGGACGCCTGTGACCTCCATCCGTGGACGCAGGATCCCCAGAAGAGGTTCGGGGCATCCATGGCGATTCTGTCCATGGGCCGAGTCAGCATCGTGGACTCGTGCTGCGTCATCCTCCGCAAGGCCATCGCTGTGGGCATCCGCTACTCCGCCTTCCGCCGTCAGTTCGGCTCTAAAGATGGACAAGAACTCCCGGTCATTGAGTACCAGATACAGGTTTGTCTTTCTTCTGTCTGTCTGTGTGGAGGTCTTCGTTATTTGTGGGCGTCCTCTTTCTGTCTGTGTGGAGGTCTTCGTTCTTTGTGGGTGTCCTCTTTCTGTCTGTGTGGAGGTCTTCGTTCTTTGTGGGTGTCCTCTTTCTGTCTGTGTGGAGGTCTTCGTTCTTTGTGGGTGTCATCTTTCTGTCTGTGTGGAGGTCTTCGTTCTTTGTGGGCGTCCTCTTTCTGTCTGTGTGGAGGTCTTCGTTCTTTGTGGGCGTCCTCTTTCTGTCTGTGTGGAGGTCTTCGTTCTTTGTGGGTGTCATCTTTCTGTCTGTGTGGAGGTCTTCGTTCTTTGTGGGCGTCCTCTTTCTGTCTGTGTGGAGGTCTTCGTTCTTTGTGGGCGTCCTCTTTCTGTCTGTGTGGAGGTCTTCGTTCTTTGTGGGCGTGCTCTTTCTGTCTGTGTGGAGGTCTTCGTTCTTTGTGGGCGTCCTCTTTCTGTCTGTGTGGAGGTCTTCGTTCTTTGTAGGTGTCCTCTTTCTGTCTGTGTGGAGGTCTTCGTTCTTTGTGGGCGTCCTCTTTCTGTCTGTGTGGAGGTCTTCGTTCTTTGTGGGCGTGCTCTTTCTGTCTGTGTGGAGGTCTTCGTTCTTTGTGGGCGTCCTATTTCTGTCTGTGTGGAGGTCTTCGTTCTTTGTAGGTGTCCTCTTTCTGTCTGTGTGGAGGTCTTCGTTGTTCCTTTAGAATCTGTGAGACTTTCAGTTCTCAGTTGTCCCACCATATCCCTACAGCTGTCCCACCTGTAATACGTCGCAGCGATGGAGACTGTTCCCCTACCTGGCAGCCACCTACGTCCTCTCCTACTTCTCCCGTTGCTTCATGCTCGACTTCATCGACATCCGCCTCAAGCTCATGTTCGGGGAGATCACTGAGGACCTGGTGAGTCTTATCTTCACCACGGGACATATGCAATGTTGTAATGTGTGGAGACGACACCGTCGCAGTAGGCTTCTCATCCAATATTGAGGGAGGTTAATCTTTCTTCTCAATATAGCTGCTGTCTCTCTTTACCTTGAGACCTAGTTTCCAGCTACTTGACCCGCTCGGTAACTCCAAGGAAGAGGCTCTAAGGACGACTATCAATTATCCAAAACTCTTTTTTATTGAACATCACGGTCAATTTATACATTCAAAGAAATTTACATACTTTTTTTGCTTTGTTTTTAGATTACAAAAATATTTACATAAATAAAGTTGAATACTCTAGTAGTCGTAACATCCAATATGCAGTCATGGGCCATAGTAGAAGCGTACTAGCCTGAAGATAAATGAAGACCACACACATGGGAACATGGTTACTTCGGTTTAAAGAGGGCAGTATCCGGGATGGTGAAGTGGTCAATCGGTCAGCATAACGATCTAACTGCTACTGTCCTGTACAGCCGCTTCTGTCTGTACTGGTTTCCTTACTTCTGGGCTCAAAGACAATACTGCTTGTATGATGATGTACTAGAGCCCCATCTGTTATGAAAATTAGAAACAATTTTAGACGCGTAAGGTTCTTTTTGAAATTAAACAATTTCTACTGCCCTTACTGAAATGGAAAAATTAAGATGAGCCAGGCCCTCCCATTAATTTTTCCATTGCAGTAAGGACAGTAGAAATTGTTTAATTTCAAAAAGAATCTTACGCGTCTATAATAGTTTCGAATTTTCACAGCTTATATGATGATAATGATTTTAGCGAGGGTGGACTTTGTTATCCAATCAAGGATTGCCATGGCCGATATGTTTAGATTCTTCTTGAGTTGCTTGGACAATGTCAACGACCTGTTATCCGACCTTTCTGGGTGTCACCTATCCATTTTCAGGTGTAATTTTGTTTGAAACAATTTTAAAGTTACATCAGGCTTGTGGTCTTTCGATATATAAAACATTCCTATGTATAAATCCCTCCAACTACAATCCTGTAGATAACTGGGGGAGATCTGGTTTTTGATGTATTGTCAGTATATTGGACTTTTGGTTTTTCACCTTTCCTTGTGCTGAGGAAGAAGAGGTTGAAATAGGTATAAATGACTCCAACTGTCCTGTACAATCCTTTAGATAAATGTGGAAGATCTGGTTGATGTCACAAGATGATTTGTAACATTCAAATAATTAAAAAGGAAGATGTAATTTGTAAATTTTGAAAAACTGAAAGCATAGAAGAAATGACCAACTACATCTCTAAATGCACTATTGTTAACGAGGAACGGAATAAGATCTTAAAGAACCCAAGTCTATGTGAACCCAGTTCGCTAATCAGAATAATGTCCGAGAAAAAAATATATAGCGATAGAATTGTTTAACTTTCATAAAGCGTTAGAGAACAAGGTAATCTCTAAGAACTAAAATTACAGAACAATTTCCTTCCATAGTTAATTTGTATAGTTATGTTGAATACTTTGATTTCCTTTCTCTCCTTTGTTTATGTTTTTCTTTTCTCCATGAAAATGATGTATGGTGAGTCCTTACAGGACGGAAATGTCCTAATAAAGCAGTTGTTGTTGTTGATTTGTGTCAGTATCTATGGTTGAATATTTACGTTTGGACAGGCAAGTAAATGACCGATATTGTTTTGGAATGGAACAGCTTCTTGACAGCATTTTCTCGCCGGTGTGTGTGACAAACGGCTGTGTCAACAGGAGGACAGGATCCAGGAGTCCCATGCCCAAGTCTCAGCGGCCAAGCCTTACGTATCCTGGGTGGCCAGGGACACTGTGCAGGAGTGCAGAGAGGCCTGCGGGGGGCACGGGTATCTCCACGGTGAGTAGAACCTTTCTATCCCTAAGGGAGATGGGGGTTATCAGCTCACTTACACTACACTGGAACCTCCCATGAACGACTCCTACTCTGATAAACGACCTCTTCTATCATTGAATTCCATTATAAACTCAAAACTGACTCAACCATACATAACCCAACTTTCAATGGATAAACTAGGCGTTGTTTTACTAGGTCAATATATATGTATATTAGATAATAAAAAGGCATATATTGGATTTAATAAAATATTTATTTTGCCAATATTTCGGCTGGCTTAACACCAACTTTTATCAAGGCATTACATCTTTGTATACACAAACTCAGCGCCACATAGTGTTATAATATTAATTGAACTGTGAGATATTATAACACTATACGGCGCTGAGTTTGTGTATACAAAAATATAATGCCTTGATAAAGGTTGGCGTTCAGCCAGCCGAAATATTGGCAAAATGAATCTTTTATTAAATCAAATATATGCCTTTTTATTATCTAATGAATTAAATATGGATTGCTCTATTTTCAAAACAATATAAGCTATTGTAATTTTTAATTATTACAATGGTAAAATAAAGTAAGATATTAAGACAACAATAAACTCCTTATTCACTATAAAAGAAGTAACACGGGTCAGGGAGAAGATCTTCTTTTATAAGAGGATGATTGTACAAGTTTTCAGGGAAAGACGCCTTTCTACGGGTACAAAATGATATGAGTGGAAATGGTTAATATATATACACTAGCCGAATGACCCGGGCAACGCCCGTGTTTTACCCGATTGAATGTTTTGATTCAAATACTATTTGTTACAATTATAAATTGGCGCCTTAAATAAATGCATATATTAGTTAATAACTATAGCCTATGTGCTTTATCTGTCTATGTACTGTTGGCTTCCGTAGGCGTCTCTTACTGGGAAAAAGAAAGAGGGGATTCCATTTGGTTATTAACTAATATATGCATTTATTTAAGGAGCGACCCGCTCTAACACAATAGTTACAGAAATGGGGCGGGGGGGGGGGGGGGGGCAAAGGTGGCGTGATTGTAGCCGACCAATAGGAGGGCGCCATTCCAAAAAAAAAAAAAAGCAAACCGTGACAGAGGCCACGCATGACGCTCGTAACTGTATATAGAATGTATATAGGCTTTCAAAAATCATCATGAGTGTGTCTATAATAATATTTGGAAATACGTAAAATAAAATGGCCTGTGTGGGAGTACAAGGGAAGATAGCCAGGTTAACAAACAACCCCCTTGGTAAACAAGTATCACGACTTCATTCTCCCCTAGGGGACTTATCTTACTTAAAGCGGTTTAAAAGCGGCTAGACGGGATGATCAAGGGTCAGTTCTCACCGAGGTGACACCAGTTGTTCTAGGGGTTGTTCTTCTATCTTTCCTCCCCGATCTATTTCCTCACGGGGCCTCTGGATCCTGTGTGTCCTTACCACCCATCACTCAACCACCACGACTTCTTCTAACCAAAATGCTGCACTGCATTCATCCAACAGCATAAACTACATTACACCTATCCCCCGATTTACACGGTACTTTTTTACACGTTTTCGCTTTTACACGGTTTTCCAAATAAGTTTTTTGTTTTTATCGCACTATACTAAATGCTACTGTGATTGAACACATTCGCTGTGTACACATCTCACGAGGAATCCCGAGCTTATGTGCTGACTACATATTTTAACCTGTCAATGCATTTTATTTTTATTTCTGTGTACACCTATCCCCCGATTTACACGTTTTTCTTAGGAACGTATCTACCGTGTAAATCGGGGGATAGGTGTACTACATATATATATAAACCATTTCCATTCGTGTCATTCTGTACCCGGAGAAGAACATCTTGCGCTAAAGCTTGTGCGATTGTCCTATTATATAAACAAGCTCTACTCTCTGACTTGTGTTTCATCTAAAGAGGGAGAGAGAGAGGTATAAGATATCTGGATAACGGGAATAATAATTAATCGAATTGACAATATCATAGAATGGTTCAAACTTAACACAACTGCATAGATATTTCATTCACGATTTTACGTAAAATTGAGAAAGGTATTAAATTTTTATGAAAGATTCAATAACAATGTTTTCTTTTTTAAATTAGAAATGCAAGCTTTCAAGAGAAAATCTCTCATCTACAGGAATATTTCCTAACTAGAGCTGTTTGAATGTTTAAGCTTGTAACGTGGATATTTACATCCTAAATTGCATATAGGCGCGTAAATATGCAAACGGCCTTATTTAGGAAATAGTCGATGTTTCTTGATTTAAGCCTGTTGAAGAGAGATTTTGGCTTGAAAGCTTTAATTTTAAATGAAAAAGATACTCATAATGAAAAACATATTTTATAGATAGTTGGTGTTTCACATAACAGGGAAGATTTCGAGCAGAAAGTTTACCCGCCGCAATAGAAGTTGCATAGCCTCCTTTAGGAAACAACCAAATGAAAGATCAGAAAAATCCGTGTTTGCAAACTGCCTCTAATATGAGGCTTGTTGACTTGTGGAAAGTCTTTGATATCGCTGGTCTTTTTTTTTTTTTTTTTTTTTTGTAAGAGCCACAGAGACAATTTTATTTACACTTGCTTATCTCGTATGTCTTTTCAATAAAGATCATTGTAATATCTTTCAGAGTTATTGTCTCAATCCCGATATACATGGTAAAAGCTAAAACTTCCTTAAGTTTTGTCTCCATGAGAGTATTTCTATTATATCCTATGTACAAGGAATAATGCCATTTTAGAGATTTTTTCTTTTCTATAAATAAAATCCCTTCCAACTATCCTTACTGCGATGAAAAAATATTGAGAGGGCCTGACTCATTTATGGTGAACCATTCCAGCGGTTTCGCCAGTTTAATCTATCATACCGCTGTAATATTGTACATATTGGACTATTTTGTTTTTTATATCAGTACTGATACTGACTTCCTGGAAAGGGGTATTTTGAATTGTTACTGAAAGAAAGGTTTTGTGAGAAAGAGGTTGGTGACTACTCTGTGATGTGCAGCCGCCAGGTTCGGGGAGATGCGCGGTGACGTAGACGCCACGTGCACCTACGAGGGCGACAACAATGTCCTACAGCAGCAGACGTCCAACTACCTCCTTCGTCTGCTCAACATGCGCTCACGTGAGTGTGACGTCTTTGGTAGATCTCTTACTGAGGGTGGGAAAATGTTTTGACTCTGTTACTGTGGGTCAACTTCCCTCTGTAATGTACGCCAGCGGGGAAAGAAGACCCTGCCCTAGTACTGGCCTGTTGGTTTGGAAAAGACAGGGGCGCCCATACCCTTGGGGATGAGGGAGTGTAGAGGCGACTTCGCGTAGCGGTCCTCGTGCCAGTGGTTTCACTGACGCTGGTTCGCCATGAGTCTTGAAACTCTTGGGTCTTCGCTCTGTGTGTGCGCCATTGGGAGCGTCCTTGCCGAGCGCGTCATGGAAAACCAAGGAGTACACACAGTAGTAACACCTCTCGTCTTCGTGCGGTTCCCCGTGTCAACCTCAGAGGTCCTTGATTCGTCGGCAGATTCAGGGAGTACTGGGAACTAAGGGTACGAGAGTCCTATTGGAGCGTAGGACGGGTTTAACCAAGTCCAAACGAGAGGACAGCCTCCTGGCCATGAAACTCTCGTAGACGTCTGATTGGTCGACCCCATGGAGCTAGACCATAAAGGCGAGGGGCCAAACAATTAGCCGCTCGGTGCATGGAGAATGCATCATTCCCTTGGCTAGGTGACTGAAAATGGACCAGCTTATGGACCGAGAGGTCTGGGTGGCCATATTACTCCTAGGATGTAATGTACGCCAGGTTCTGAGGAGAATGTGTACGTTAGGGGCTTGGTAGATGACATGTCCAACTGGGTGTGATATATGGTTTCAAGAACACCTGTGTGACAGAGGGCTACGACTTCAAGAAAATGCCAAGCTTTGAGTTCCTAAACCGCCTCGACACCATCCTGGCCACCAAGTTCGCCGAGGACCCCGCCGTGTTCTACTCCCTGCCCAGTAAGTCAGCTGTATGGAGCTCCAACTTACAGTACCTTGTTCTCCTTTTCATCAACGTAACTTCGAGCGAAAAATCTCTGATTCAACCATAGGTTTTCATTAAACCAGTCTCAAATATGCCTATCTTTCCATATTGATGTACCTGAAGGAAGAGATCAGAAAGAAAAGACACGAAAAATGGTCCCGTCAACATTGGTTCCTCCATCATGACAAACTCACACAGCCCATTCAGTACTCGTTTTTTTTTTTGTGGCAAAAAAACAACACCTTTCTCCTACCTCAACCCTCTTATTCTCCAGATATAGCTCCTAATGACTTATTCCTTTATACTAAACTGAAAATGATCATGAAAGGGAAGAGGTTTGACACGAAAGAAGAGGTAAAATCTCTGGAGGTCTTGAGAAGCCTTCCGGAGGCTTATTCCTGCATGTACCCTACATTTCTGCTTGGAGAATATTGTCAAGTAGCTCCATCCAGATGGGACACCTGTCAATCATCCCTGGACCCCGGGGGGGACCACAGGTGTGAGGGGTTCTCGGAAGCTGATCTGTAAATAAGGAAAACGGGACGGTGGCTGACGTAGCTCATTAGGATTATCTTTTAACTTGGGGTAAGTTGTACTTCTTCTCTCTCCCTATAAATACCCCTTATAATAAATTAATTATTCCCAAATTTGCCCTTGCTTTATTTTATCTCCGCGACAATAGGTATAAGACCAAAAGGTCTTAATAATGTTTTTTTTTTTGCTGTTGTTTATATACATTCTAAAAAGGTACAACTTCCTTTTGTCTATGAGTATGAATTTCGTCAAATTCCCCATGTTAATGTTAAGGAGCCCTGAAAGAGAGAAGTTGTACTGTATCTTGTGTGACCCTGGGAATGTGTTGTCAGAGATGGTGGAGATCTTCCAGTGGCTGTTCTGTTACCAACTGTGCCAGTCTTCAGCCCGAGTGAACGAACAGCTCGCCCGCCGTCCTGATCTTTTCACGGCCAAGAACAACTCGCAGGTTTACTTCTGCCGGACTCTGTCCTTGCTCTACTTCGAGGTAAGAGTCCCGTAGTCCATCTGGACTTGTCTCAGTCAGTGTGAGTCCCATAGTTGGTGGCCATCAACAAGTGGCTCTCACTGCTTCAAACTCCAGGCCTGGACCCCGAGATCTTGAAAGTCCTCAATGATATCGGACTCCTCTTTGCCCAGTGGTGTCTTCAGAAACGGCTGGATATCCTTTATGAAGGTACCTATCTTCTCTCTTTTAAATCTTTCGATTATATATCGAATTATTCGTGGATGGCTTGATTTATCAAGAAATTGGGTTGGCCAAATAGAAGAAAACAGGTTAAATCAATGTTTAGTTGATTTCTGTTCCACCAGATGGCGCTCTGCCTTCTATTAAGCACATGTGCTCCTGGTCAGGAAATGCCATTTTTATTTTTAATATCGAATTATATAACTGAAATCTTGAGGTGTTGATTGGCTTTGTGATAGCGGTATTGTGTCAAAGGTAAGCTGGTGACTGGATGAATCAGGATGTTGGTGACATTGTTGTGTTACTGTACTGTAAGATGTCGCTGTGGTGTCTCAGGTGAATACTGCCGCGGACCTTTGTTCGGCCGTAGTCTCAAGGCCGCCATCTTGGACCTGTGCGATCGTCTGAAACCAGAGGCCCTGGCGCTGGCAGATGCTGTGGCCCCACCGGACTTTGTCCTCAACTCCTGTCTGGGCATGTCGGATGGACAGGTAACTTGTGTCCTAGCTCTGTCTGTCCTAGATCTGTCCCAGCTCTGTCTTTCGTAACTCTGTCTGTCCTAGCTCTGTCCCAGCTCTGTCTTTCCTAGCTCTGTCTGTCCTAGCTCTGTCCCAGCTCTGTCTTTCCTATCTCTGTCCCAGCTCTGTCTTTCCTAGCTCTGTCTGTCCTAGCTCTGTCCCAGCTCTGTCTTTCCTAGCTCTGTCTGTCCTAGCTCTGTCCCAGCTGTCTGTCCTATCTCTGTCCCAGCTCTGTCTGTCCTAGCTCTGTCCCAGCTCTGTCTTTCCTAGCTCTGTCTGTCCTAGCTCTGTCCTATCTCTGTCCCAGCTCTGTCTGTCCTAGCTCTGTCCCAGCTCTGTCTGTCCTATCTCAACACTTTTGATGGCGCGAGTTGATTGAGGAGTGACGGAGAGGGATAAAGAGGTAGTGCTAACACGCCCCTACTAACAGTCCAAGCTGAATACAGGGAATATATACAAGGTATGTTCATTAATTTCCAGGACTGCTCTGTATCTTTGAAAAAATAAAACAAATAAAAAACGAATTTAATATTTTTCAAAATATGCTCCTCCTGCCTCAATACACCTGTTCCATCTTTTTTTCCAATTCTCGAAGCAGGAGATAAAATCACTTTTTGAGAGGTTCCTCAAGGTTGCCTTCGATTTAGCTTGTATCATATCAACGTTGCCAAATTTACTTCCTTTCAACTTCATTTTCAATTTAGGATAGAGGAAAAAGTCATTGGGGGCTAAGTCGGGGGAATAGGGTGGATGAGGAATCTGTATGGTTGAATGCTTGGCCAAGAACTGCAAAACAACATGGGCTGTGTGCGGCCGCGCATTATCGACGTGAAGTATCTAGTCATTGTTTTGCCATCTTTCAGGTCTTTTAAGGCGCACTGCCTCCCTTAAGCGCCTCATTATCCCCAAATAAACCTCTTGATTAATTGTACGTCCGAAAGGAATAAATTCATGGTGAACCAAACCATTAATATCAAAAAATGTAGCAAGCACTGTCTTGACTTTGGATTTTGTAAATCTTGCCTTTTTGGGTTTCGGTTCCCTTCTTTCAATCCATTGGCTGGATTGACCTTTGGTTTCCGGGTCATACTGATACACCCATGTCTCATCCCCGGTAATGATTTTTTGCATCCATTCTGGATCGGTCCGAGTCATTTCAACCGTGTTTTTGCAGACATCCATTCTAACCTCCTTTTGTTCCTCTGTTAGAATCCGGAGAATAAATTTCGAAGACGTCCGGATCATGTCCAAATCTTTTGTTACTATTTGATGACACAGTCCTACAGATAGCCCAGTCTCTGAAGATAAGTCTTTAATAGAAATTCTTCTGTTAGATTTAATTAATTCCTTTATTTTGAGCTTGTTTTCCTCGCAACGTAATGATCTTGGACGCCCAGTACGCTGATCATCGTTTACCTTTTCCCGACCTTTTTGGAAGCGTGAAAACCATTCAAAAGTTCTTGAACGGGATAAATCTGCATCGCCAAAAGCTTCTTTAATCAATTCATGCGTCTCAGTAGCACTTTTTTTTTTCAATTTAAAACAAAACTTAATGCAGATTCTCTGCTCTTCGAAAATGGCCATTTTAAAATTAGAAATGCGAACCTTACAAGGAAGTTTTTTGTTCTATTTTTAGATCGGCGCGTGCGCCACGAGACTCGTGCTTTCAGTCAGATGTGGTGAAATGTCCAATATTTAACTCTGTATAATTTTTTTTCTTTAGCTTATTTATTTATTTTATTTTTAACCAGTCCTGGAAATTAATGAACGCGCCTTGTATATATATTTTTTGCTTATCCCTAGTACACCTGGTACAGGCCATGATAATCATGGTGAGTAGAAGTAGGCGACTGCTTTTACTGTAAGTGCACCACATGCCTACACATGTTAAAAGCAGTTCGACTTTGCACTTACAAATGTTCCAGAGCCCCGTTTATTTTAGTTACTTGCACTCGCTGATGGGGTTGAACTTTTGCAAGAATCGGGAGCCGTTGGAGCATTTTTTTTTTTATCAGAAAAAAAGTGCCCAATGCGGGAATCGAACCCGGGTCGTAGCGGTCGAAAACCAACGGTTTAAACTATACTTCCACCGACCCCCTATACAGGGAATAATAAATTTTGAATAGAAATAACAATAGAATTTTAAAATACAAAAATATATTTCTCAAAATGAGTTTCTTTTTAATTTTAAAATACAAGCTTTCAAGTGAATAATCGCTCTTCAACGGGCTTAATATAAACATGGACTGTTTACTACACGCTGCGCGCGTATATATGTAAATTAAGAAAAAGGCATCTCCTTATCGTGCAACTGAAAGTTGCTGATGGCTTGCGCCATCTATCGGAATAAATAAAGCTAACCACGGAGCTTTTCTTGATTAATCAAGAATGGGTATTTGGCCTTTTCTGGAATAATTAGAAATCAACGACAATAGTTGATATTTATTCCGATAGATGGCGCAAGCCATCAGCAACTTTTAGTTGCACGATAAGGAGATGCCTTTTTCTTAATTTATGCACCTTATCCCAGTACAATATCACATTTGTGTACTATTGTTTCATATATGTAAATATATTTCTTGTAAGAAACAGCCGATGTTTTAATTAAACCCGTTGAAAAGTGATTATCACTTGAATGCTTACATTTTAAAATAAAAATAAATTCATTGTGGGAAAATATTTTTGTATTTTTAACAGTAGTCTTCCAACAAGAGACCATAGACATGTCCCTGTCTAACATGGAGCTCAGAGACTCACGTCAGGCCAAATCAAAGAAGTTTTTTTATTGTATTATTAAAGAACAAGGTAATAAGACCAAATCCAAATAAATAAATAGTGTGTGACGTTTCGGTAACAGGGTTGTTATCATCTACTCATCTTTATTGTCTGAAGATGGTAACAACGCTGTTACCGAAACGTCACACACTATTTATTTATTGGGATTTGGTCCTATTACTTTGTATTATAATCTATAATCCAAATTGTGCCATATCTGTATTTTTAAAGGTTTTTCACTATTTTATCATGAATGAACTATAATTGTAATTTGACGTGTTTCCAGACCTACAAGCACATCTTCTCCGCCATGAAGAATTCGAAGGGATCCCAAGAACGACCATCTTGGTGGAAGGAGTTCGTAGAAGACAAACCAAGCTTCGGTTCTATCAAAGCCAAGCTCTAACCGCCACTTCCTACATCGTCTGCTGCCCCCTAGTTACATATTTATTTGCATAACTTGACAATTTACACACACACAAATTCTGTTAAAATGTATTAAACTATAAATATATATTTTTACGCACGTATAATGATTTTCTTTAGTATTGTGGACAATATAAAGACATATATAAAGATAAGCTTTCGAGGTGGTACTCTTTTACAAGTTTTTAGACCTTGTAGAAGAACAAACTACGAAAGCTGCGTTTATTTTGTCCGCAATAATAAAGAAACGCGCAATATTTTGGCGGCATTCTATTTACATATATGACAGCTCGAGGAGAGAAATTCTTTAAATGCTAACAAAGATGAATGATAGCTAGCGCCACCTATCAGAAGAAATATCAATTACAGCCATTTTGCATAACACTCATGTTTAACAGAGAAGAATTTTATTTACATACCCATGAACCTTTCCTGTTATTTACACATAGATTTTTTTTCCCCGTAGTATATATGGGATTCCTGAAATATTTGCATAAATTTTGCGTAACTCCCATGTTAAACAGAATTTTATTTACATAAATGCTAACGAACAATTGCTATTATATATTTACATATTTCCGTAGTATATGGGATTCCTAAAAAAATTCGCATAACTTTTCTACGACTTCACGGAAACGTTTTCAACACATCACGCCGTTAATAAAACAGTGGTGCCAGTCATTTTTTAAATATTTAAAAGGTTTTTTTAATGAAAGTTGTTCACGTTAATAATAAAAAACGCTAAAGGTGTGTTGTCAATAGAGTTATTTATATTTGTTACCATGTGTTTGTTGTTACTGTGCTAGCTAACCAAAGAACTTACTTGTTGTTGTTTACTATAATGTCTTTAATGTTTTGATACATCTATTGATTGTTGAGAGACCGGATACACTGGAATAAATAAAGTTTTATATTTTTATATACAGCACTACTCTGTGTTCTTATTGTCTTCTGATCACGTGGTCTGGTTGTCAACCAATCAAAACATCAGTAGATTTATTTTTTAAAAAAGGCATTTCCTGATCATGTAACAAAAAGTTGCTGATGGCTTGTGCCATCTATCGGAATAAATATTAACTATTTCGTTGATTTTTTTAATTGTTTCAGAATTGACCCATTCTTTATTAATCAATTAACCATTAAATTGGTCAATTCTGTAATAATTTAAAAAATCAACGAATAGTTTATGTTTATTCCGATAGATGGCACAAGCCATCAGCAACTTTTAGTTACACAACCAGGAAATTCCTTTTTCTTACCACCTGATCCCGTAACAATTTCACTTTTGTGCTTTTTTTTTCACATCGGTAGCTTTAATTCAACAGAAAAATATGAAAAAAAAAAATAGTTGCCTGTAAAGTCGGTTTTACGGGCGAAGATTTTACGTGACAACGGTAGAAAATTTATTGATATGAATATAATTAAATTGCACAATAGGAACAAGGAATTGAATGAAAATAAGAATTGCACAAATTTTAACTATAGAAATATATTTTGTTTACTAAAACATTGTACATGTAAACTTAAACTTAACTAATTCCTATTTGAGTGATTTTGTTGAGGATAGGACGATGATAGGAGAAATATGAAATGAAAGGAAGTGTTTCTGCTGTAATGTGTCTTGCGAAAGTCAAGTCGATAGTTGTTCCTTTTAACGTAGTTGACTTAGAAACGTTTGATACGCAATCAAGATTATACGTATTTTTCATGAATTTAAGAAACGAGTTGTCAGGCTTTACGTTTTTGTTAAAATCACCACACAGAAGAATCGGTATACTAGAATCAACTTGCACGAACGGTGGCACGTACTGGCTGTTGTGAATGTACGGACCGAGTCCTTGCCATAGTAACATTCCAATATCCTGCATACTAGCTCCTGGATGAATATATACAGCACCGAGTATAAACTTGTATTAGCGGCGAAGCAAGTAACTTCAGTCATGCACATGTCACCCTTGGTTTTAATGACACGAGTTACGTCTGTAATCGCAACTTGGAACACTTCCGCCGTAGATGTCGATGATAATTTACGATAGATCGCCACTCCACCAGCCGCGTTGGTATTTGAAAATCAAAACACTTATTCAGATCGAAGGTTCAAATTTTTGCTAAATAAATTTGAAATTAAATAAAATTTGTAATTGTAAATGATGAAGTTGAAAATTAAAACATTTACTTAAATTAGATGTTAAAATTCTTGCTCAACACAGTTTAAATAAAGTTTTCTTATATCTGCCACTTTTTGCCACTTTCTTATATCTGCCACTTTCAAATTTTTGCTAAATAAATTTGAAACTATTTAAAATTTGTAAAATAATAATTAATTAAATAATTAATTTTAAACTAATAATTTACTTAACACTATCAACATTTATCAATAGTATGACATAACCTATAAACTCAGTTTCTCAACTTTTGTGTCAATCTAACAATTAATCAATCAATCATAGTTTACGATAATGAAATATCAGTGTACAATTATTTACCTTTATTGTTGTAGTTGTTGTAAATGACGAATCTAAGCACTCCACATTTTCACTACAGACACAGCTGACGATACTTTAACCACACGTGTGAACTTGTATTATGACGCTTTCTTGTTTTTCCAACGCCAAGAACGTTCGAGAAAGACAAAGACAGAGACAAGCATGCGCCGATTCAATGCGCCTAATTCTCTAGCGCTGCGCGCGCAGCACTCTCGTTCGATGACTCATCGTAACGTTACCGGGCGTTACACTTTTTCATAAGTGACTCCCAGCCGCAACCTAATTTAAGACGTTGTCACGTCAAAACTTTGGAGTATTGAATGGTTAAATCTACAAACATTACATCGGAAACCCTTCTTTTAAACATCCGGGTTTTTTTTAAACTATATTTTTAATACATGGAAGCAATGGGCGCTTCTCCCGTCAAAATAAACGTCAGAATCTGACGCCATCTATAGATGGAAAATGGATGGATTGATTTCCTCCCGGCAAATTTTCCATCTATGTTCTAGCCATAGATTTGGCCCAGCCACATTGCCAGCAAAACACCTCTTTGGTAGATTGTGAGGATTCCATTAGATCCCGTGTGGATCTCATGGAATAAAGTCCGCCCTAGACTGACGAGGGCTATTAGTCTGAAACCATGGTCTCTAGGTGGACGTTTATCAGTTTGCCAAAGTTGGTGTGTCACCGACCCGAGGCCGCTAGTTGCGGCGACGGTCAATAGATGGCGTCAGATTCTGACGTTTATTTTGACGGGAGAATCGCCCATTGCTTCCATGGATTGATTTCCTCCCGGCAAATTTTCAATCTATATATTTTTAATAGTTTATATTGAATTACTTGAATGCGCCAGAATGAATGCAGGTAACCAAACGGTGCTCTGACACCTTGTGAGTGCAGATTCTCGAACTGCTTCCTACAAATGTAAATTGTAAAGTTGCTGATGGCTTACGCCATATATCGGGATAAATATCAACAATTCCAGAATTGGCTAAATTTCCCATTCTTGATTAATCAAGAAAATCTAACCATATACGCGTTTCGGGCTGTTGTAAATATGTAAATTAGGTGTAGATTTTCTATGTAGATATGGGGGAGTAGATTATCTCTCTCTCCACATAAGGAGTCGGTGGAAGGATGGTTTAAACCGTTGATTTTCGACCGCTACGACCCGGCATTGAATCCGCGCATTGGCCACTTTTTTTCTAATGAGAAAATAAATGCTCCAATGGCCCCCTATTCTTGCAAAAGTCCAACCATACCAGCGTGGAAATTAAATATCAACTAATCTTTGAATTTTTTGAATTATTTCAGAATTGGCCACGATCAGGAAATGCCTTTTTCTTTTCTCTCAATTTATCCACCTGATCCAAGTACAAATTTCTCACTATTTTTCATATTTATAAAATATGTTTTTACTCGTTTTTGAAAGCTTTCGTTGTTGGCTCTTTCTCAGCCCTATATAAAATTTATTATATCTGAGTCGTAAAGAGAAGCCATTTAGGTTTAAAAAAACGTTTTGTTCAGGTTTTTTTTATCGTAATAAAGAATCGAACCACTAAGATTTTTTTTTAAAATCCCGTGTGTTTTTAAATATTTTTAAAAATAATCTATCAAAAACCTTTATTAATACCTTAAGTCTTATTTACGGAA
The DNA here is from genome assembly GCA_030710605.1 of Cordylochernes scorpioides. Classification (NCBI taxonomy): domain Eukaryota; kingdom Metazoa; phylum Arthropoda; class Arachnida; order Pseudoscorpiones; family Chernetidae; genus Cordylochernes; species Cordylochernes scorpioides. Next base: position 126,946,029 of record CP092863.1, read on the forward strand.
TCTCCTGAGAGATATAGCAAATGAGTGGTAAATAGAGGGAGAAAGAAATTAATGAATTCTATTAACTGTGTCGGACCTGGAGGCTGTTGTTGGGTGCTGTATATGTAGCTTCCTTCCTGTGGTGAATCTGTATAAGACCGGTGGTCTCAATAAAGCTTTGTGTGTGTGTGAATTCTATTAAATTTCGGAAAAAAGCAAAATCCTCTCCAATACATATAAATAATAAACAAAAAGGCTTTTTCCGAGGATGATTTTCTTATTTTATTTTTATCTCAAGCTTTCGGGTTTTCTTTTTCAAACCCTTCTACACAGGAGTATATAATGTTATAATCCCGTAGAATTGTCCTGGTGTGGAACCTACCCACATGCCCAGCAATGGCCGCAGCCTTGCAGAAAATTGAAATGGACCCAGAACTTTACACACCCAAAGTAGAAAACATTGCTGTGATAGAGATGTATGGAGACATCTGAGGCTCTTCATTGGAGACAACAACAACACAATACAGTATACACACCCAAGATAGAGAACATTGCTGTGATAGAGATGTATGGAGACATTTAAGGCTCTTCATTGGACACGACAACAACAACAATACAGTATACACACCCAAGATAGAGGACATTGCTGTGATAGAGATGTATGGAGACATTTAAGGCTCTTCATTGGACACGACAACAACACAATACAGTATACACACCCAAGATAGAGAACATTGCTGTGATAGAGATGTACGGAGACATCTGAAGCTCTTCATTGGACACGACAACAACAACAATACAGTATACACACCCAAGATAAAGGACATTGCTGTGATAGAGATGTACGGAGATATCTGAGGCTCTTCATTGGACACGACAACAACACAATACAGTATACACACCCAAGATAGAGGACATTGCTGTGATAGAGATGTATGGAGACATCTGAGGTTCTTCATTGGACACAACAACAACAACAATACAGTATACAAACCCAAGATAGAGAACATTGCTGTGATAGAGATGTATGGAGACATCTGAGACTCTTCATTGGACACGACAACAACACAATACAGTATACACACCCAAGATAGAGAACATTGCTGTGATAGAAATGTACGGAGACATCTGAGGCTCCTCATTGGACACGACAACAACAACACAATACAGTATACACACCCAAGATAGAGAACATTGCTGTGATAGAGATGTATGGAGACATCTGAGACTCTTCATTGGACACGACAACAACACAATACAGTATACATACCCAAGATAGAGAACATTGCTGTGATAGAAATGTACGGAGATATCTGAGGCTCTTCATTGGACACGACAACAACAACTCCTGTAGAAAGGTTTGTGAAACCATAAAGCTCGAGAAGTAAATAAAATAAAACAATAAATTCATCCTCGAAAGCCATTTTGTTTATTATTTATGAATTCTGCAAACTTTCCCCCATGTAGAAGACGGGAAAATGACATTAGCAATAGGTTTGAGGCTCAACTGGGAAAATTTCGGCCATTCTGGAAAATCGACCAGTTGGTGAACGTCAACATCGGATCTACCTTCTGATCGAGGTTGAAAAAAAGAAGCAGCAGCGCTAAACCTTGTAGATGGCTCGAAGTAGTTGATGGCAACAATTGAAGTTTTTCTGCCAAAGTCGAAGCAGCCAGGTTCTCTTATTTAAGCAGGGCAAAATCTGCTTGCCTGTTTGTTTTGCTCCAAACTCGTTGCTTAATTAATGAGTGAGACGGGTCAGCAGGACGAGGCGGACTATATGGTCCATCTGGACTCCAAGGATCGATGCTCAAACATCTCCACCTTCATCCGATGGCATTTCGAAGACATCGAGCAAGCCTGCCGCACCTTCGACACCCACAATTCCGGCAAGATCCTGCGCTCACAGATGAAGAAAGTCCTTCGGACTTATTGCTGTCCAATCACCAACGAGGAATTCCAGACGCTAGTCCCTAAGTACCATACAGACTTCAAGGGAAAAGTTTACTATCGGAAACTTCTGCGGGATCTGTCTAAAAGATGTGAGACTACTGAAATCCGTAAGGCGAGCGGTTCCCTCAGCAAATGCATCACCATCAACCATATGGAAAGCCTGCTGAAGAAGAAGATTGAAAGCAACCTGAGGAACATCATCAAGGGATTCTATTTGTACGATGTTGCCAACGATGGTTTCATACAGAAAAAAGAACTGAGGAAGGTGCTGGAGAACTATTGCTTCAAATTGAGCGACGAGCAATTCAATCAGTTGTGGAAACGCTACGATCCTCCGAAGACGGGATTAGTATGCTACCAGGATTTCCTGGTGAAGCTGGGGATAAACGTGGAAAAGTGTCGGAAGTATCTCACCAATGAGATTGTCATCAGTACGCAGTGCTGGTCGGATAAAGGCGTCGTGGAAGGCGAGCGGAAGATGCGGCTCAAGAAGTCCCAAGATGAGGCCATCAAAAACTTCCAGGATGATCCGTGCACCAAGGGTATCTCTCTTAACATCATCTGGATCCTCTTCATAAAGAAGTTAAAGAAACGTGGGATGGACACGCTGCTGTCCAATGCCTGTCAGATGCACGACATCAAGAACACGGGTCACATCACCTTGATGCAGTTCCACGGGATCATTAATCATTTTGTCATGCCCATCTCCTACAACCTCTTTAAGCAGCTCATCGACTTGTGCGATTCTGAGAAGAAGTCGACTTCTAAAATTTGCTGGAAGTCCTTCATCGACTATTACTGTAACAACGTGGTGACGCAATGCCCGTTATTTGAGTCTCGAGAGAACCAACTGGTCGTCCGTGGGGCGACTGTGATGGAGAAGATAAAGCTGAACGTTCCCAACCCTAAGGATCGCATCGCCAGAGCGATCACATTCCTGGATAAACACGGCATTCGCACCATTTGCCGATCTGAACTCAAGAAAGTCATTGAAAGTCCAAATTTCAGGTTATCGGAAGAAGAAATTAAGGATTTGTTTTTCCTTCTTGATCCCGAGCAGACGAATACGATCAATGTGGATGATGTCCTGGCACTTTTCGAATATCCCATTGTGAAGCCTTTCCGTGCCATTCCCCCGGGCAGTTTCAGGAAAGCGTTGTCCAGAAAACAAGTCCCATCGTACCGTAAACATACGCCTCCACGCTGCTGCCAGATCAAACCTAGCGGGGATGGCTTCAACCCGAAGAAGAACAGAAGTCGGAAACTCAGCAGTGATAGCTCCAAGGAAGATCTTTCACCGGCGAGCAAGAAATATCCAGAACTGAGTGGAATCGATCTCAAATCAATGATCAAGAAATTCTTTAATCGGAACCTGACCAACATCATGAAGTCCCTCAACGCGGCGGACTACCACAGCACAGGCAGAGTCCATATCAACGTCCTACGATGCATCCTACAGACCTACGTCTTTCCCATGACAGATGAGCAATGGTCTGAAGTCCTGGAAGATTTCTACATCGTTAAGAACGAAATCTTCTACAAATCCTTCCTGAAGCTTTACTATCGTAACGCGGGTGAGAGTAGTTCTAAATGGAACCAGGATGTCTGCAACTTGTTGCAGCTTAGTAAACAGTTGAGAGGCAGCACATCTGAGGAAATTCAGGAGCAGTTACGTGAAGGCGTGCGGTCCAAGAGGAATGCTCTGCTTACAGACATGCTGACCATTGACTCCACCAGCACAGGAGTCCTGGACAACAAGGATTTCCGCCAACTCCTGGAGAAACACGTGTTCAGGCTGAACGACAAGCAGTTCCAGAATCTGTGGGACACTCTGCCCAAAGACGATGTCGACCGACTCCGCTACCCTGAGTTCCTCAAACAGTTTAGCTGCCTCGAAGAACAGCGATGCTGACTTCAAGTTCACAAAACTTTCCGATCCAAGTTGCTCTTTATAAAAAAGACTTTCAGGCCCTACAAGTGATTATTTGAAAAAAAAATGACGTTAATATATAAAAACATCAACAAAAAGCTATATTAAGACCTTTTAGTCTTTTGTATATTCTCAAAGCACACAGAAATGTAGGGTACATACAGGAATAACAGTAATAGCACCAGTAATCAGAAGTGTTTTTTTTTAAGCTAATAAATTTAATGGTAATATGAAATTTATATACAAGGTATGATCATAAAATTCGGGGAATTGGGTCATAAAAGATTTATTAGATGAATATATACAAAAAATGGTTAATATTCCTCAAAATACTGTCCGAGCGAATCTTTACTGCGTTCCATTCTTTTTTCCCAGTTCCGGAAGCACCCAGAAAATTCGTCATAAGTAATGCCCCTCAAAACGCAGCGATTTTTCCTTTATGGCATTACCGGTATCGAATCTATGTCCTTTTAGAACTGACTTCATTCTAGGAAAGAGAAAGAAGTCATTTGGTGCTAAATCAGGCGATTACGGGGGATGAGGCATTGTCAACATGCTATTTTTAGTCAAAAAATCACCCACGGCTGGGGCGTTATCGTGATGAAGCATCCATTCGCCCGAGATCCACTTTTCCGGTTGTTTCTTCCGTGTAAACGGCGTAAAATCGCTAGATACACGTGTTGATTAATTGTTTGCCCTTGCGGGAGGTATTCATAATGCACAATGTCTTGGTGATCGAAAAAAAGTCACCAAGAGAACCTTTGTTTTTGACTTAAAACATTCTTGCTTTTTTTCTGTTTGGGGGCATTTTTCGGGAGCCACTGGCTCGATTGTCGTTTGATCTCTGGGTCATACCCATAGACCCAGGTCTCATCACCAGTAATCACCTTTGTGAGGAAGTTTGGATCTTCATGGATGTTCAATAGCCAATCTTCGCAGGCATTAACCCTTTCCTCCTTTCCCTCTTCTTCCAAGATACATTGTAAAAAAACGCCGCGCCTTTGTTTCTTTAAAAAATGTTTATAAATTCTTATTATTTGAGATATCGAAAAGATATGAATATTTTCTAGTAGAACGAGGTCTCGTGATTATGTTGATAATTTTTATTTTTCGAAAACTCTTTCAGATTTTTTTTTTTTTTTTTACTAATTCCCCAAACTTTTTTACCATATCTTGTATACAGGGGAAAACTTAATTAAGACAATCAAGCTAATAAATTTATTAGTCTGAGAAATTGGAGGAAAAGAAATTCCTTATATATGGATTTACCACGGAGACTGTAAATTTAAAAAAAAAAGTAAAAGTTAATCACAATAAATGACGTTAATTTAATTTTAAAAAAAGTATTTCTCTCTGGGTCTGATTTAAAATGATGTCGATTTTTTTTTATGTTTGGAACCCTCATAATATTATTGGAAACAAAACATTCTGTGAAAAAAAGAAAATAAATTTTATATAGGTTTTTAAACTTTTAATTAGACAATTTTAATTTATATTTAGACATTATTCATTTTAATTTAGACACATGGACAATTTATAGAAAAGTCCATGTGTCTAAATTAAAATGAAAAATATCTAAATATAAATTAAAATTGTCTAATTAAAAGTTAAAAACCTATATATGCTCTGTGGTTTTTTTTTCAATGCTTGGAACCCTCATCATTTGATTGGAAACAAAACATTTAGTGAAAAAAACATTTTTTTTTTCTCGAAATAATGTTCCCTGATATATGCTCTGTGATTTTTTCACAATTCAATAAAATACTAAAACAACACTTAAAGTTTCACCGCATAAGTTTATTTTCTGTGAAAAATCAATATTTATTTCAAAGAGAAATATTTACTATTTCTAACTTTTTTTGGATGAAGTATGAAAGGGTGAAAATATGAAGAGTAAATCCCGCCCCTGGACACTTTTATTTTTCCGTTCGCCATTACTCTTCATATTTTCACCCTTTCATACTTCATCCAAAAAAGTTAGAAATAGTAAATATTTCTCTTTGAAATGAATATTGATTTTTCACAGAAAAGAAACTTATGCTGTGAAACTTTAAGTGTTGTTTTATAATCATACGCCGCAGTCCTTTATAATGTAAAATACTCCCCTGTAACCAATATAACGTCAAAATAAGTCAAAAGAAACTTACCCCTAGAAACCTAATGTTTTCAAACTTTATTTTTTTCACTGTCAACAACATAATGGTAGGATGGCATTACGGACGCCATCTGTTATAAGAAATTGTCTTCTGCTTTCTTATCTCCACTCAATCAGCTTGTAAAGCTTGAGCCTTTTGATTGTGTCTGCCGGGGGGACAACCATCATGACTGGGTGAAGTAAAATGCCTTTGTCATTAAGACTGGGAGCACTACTCAGTGGCAGGCCGACTTAGCTCCAAAAGAAATAGCCACCTCTAACATGAGGAACAGACACCATGTGCAGCCGCTCCTAATATGGAGTACAAACGCTGCTCATCCTGTATCCCTGGAGTCCTTACAGGGTACTATCAGCCAGGCCAGCTGAGCCCAGGTTTTTTAGTGAGCTTGTTACTGCTCCCCCTCCTCCTTTTTTATCCGGGCTTGTGACCGGCAAAAGCGGAGTTAATCAGAAATTGTAACTATTTTAAACGCGTTTCTTTTTTAAAATAAAACAATTTTCTGCTGTCGTTATTGCAATGATAAAATATCATTGGATAGTGGAAATATTATTTGATTTTAAAAGAAACACATGCGTCAAAATTATTTTCAATTTCTTATAACATGGCGCTGAGTTTGTTTATACAAAAATGTAATGCCTCGATAAAGGTTGGCGTTCAGCCAGCCGAAATATTGGCAAATAAATATTTTATTCAATCCAATATATGCCTTTTTACTATCTATTGAGTGCAAAGTCGAACTGCTTTTCACATGTGTAGACATGTGGTGCGCTTACAGTAAAAGCAGTCGCTAACTGCCCACCATGTTTATCATGGCCTGTACCACGTGTACTAGGGATAAGTAAAAAAAAAAAACTATCTATTGATATATATATGGAAAAATATATAATTATAAAAAAAAATTCAACCTTTCGCAATGAGTTTCTTTTATTTGTAGCGCAATTTTTTCGTTTACTTCAAAAATATATAATAGAAAAAAAATTTTAATAAAAAGGTCAGGTGTTGATATTAAGAACAAAGAAGGCATATCCTGACCACGAGCACATTTTTTAAATTGATATATATATATGTGACAATATAATAATAAGGTGGGGAAAGAGAAATAATCACACCACAAGTTGGTAGAGGAACCCAGACAACCAGCGAGAGAGAGACGGCCCGGCCACCGCTGAGCGGCCGGCCGTTCGTGTCGAACACAATCACCCACTACTGCCCTAATAGTCCTGAGGTTCCAAGTAACGGGCCCCTTGGAATGTCGCTGATATCTCAAGTGACCGGACTTTACATTCTGTCTTAATAGTCCCGAGAACTCACGGGCCTCTGGTCGCCCCTTGGAATGTCGCTGGTGTCTTAAATGACCGTACTTTAGCTGCCCGTCTCTCTCTGGGTTGACTGTAGGTTTGCTTTATTATTCCAGGAAGAGTATATATTATGACATATGGCCCCCGTTGAAGAAGGCTGAACATGGTTTGAGTATACTTAAAGCTGGAGAAGCCAGAAATAAAGAAAATAATTTTACAGTTGAAATTAATTATGGTTATGGTGACATAGTTTTATGTAAATAAAATATTGTATAGTACACAAGTAAATATTATTTACAAGTAGTTTTACAACACCGGAGAGTTTGTTATTTAAGGGAATTTTTGATAATATCAAAGTTATAAAAGGCTATATACAATAACATCTAATGTATTATAAGGGAAATGTTATTGAGGAGTGTGAACAAGGAGAAGGGGAGTCACATACACATGATGGAAATCTTAGGTCATTAAGACTGGGAAACTCTGAACTTTAAGAGATGCTTTTCAGGCGAACATGGCAAGGGGAAACTTGGCATGGGCTTTCTATGCTATAGGTGTAGAGTACGAGAAATGAGATTGAGGATGAAATTGCGTGGGCTCAGGACTGAGGTAAATTTAGAACTACATACAATGTTAGAATTTGGTGAACAGAGCGAGGGGAAACTTGCTTTGGGCCATTCTACCTTCTCTATGCAATTACTCGTGTAGCGAGTCCGAGGGGGGAAGTCCCGTGTGTAGGTGAGGAAGTCGCATGGACTTATAGTTAATTTGAGAAGATAAAATAGTTCGAGATACAAAGGTAGAATATAGGCGAACAGAGCGAGGGAAACTTGCTTTGGGCCTTTCTACCTTAATTATTTCGATACTAAGAGACTAGTAGTTTTAGCTAATTGAAGGAAAGTGTGCGCACAGTGCCAAAAATTGGGACGAGGACGGCGTTGTCCTTTACAATTTACAGTACACGAGGTGTTTGACCCGTCGTGGGAGCTTGTGCGAGGAGATGATTTCGCGATGGGTTGAACGTAAAACCCATGTTTGCGCGAAGTGATGATGGACCGGACAAAATCAGCGACAATATTTAACGTACCTCCGTGGGAAATATCGGAGGTAGGTTATATCGTGCTGGTATGGACAAGGGACAAACATAAATTTGAAGACGGGGCCCGTGTGGTGCGAGAAGGAGGAGCGAAGCTGTGCCACTCGATGCAGATTGTTCAAGTGCGAACAAAAAGGAGTTGATAAACATCTAGAAGTTAGTCAATCTGCATTCTGTGACGAACACACCAGTGGCTAGATGGTGTGGGTCGGTGGATATGCTAGAGAGAAACTACAAAATATATTATCATAAATCAAGGGTGAAGATTAGAATTTTTAAATGACAATATAGTAGTTTGATAATTGATTAATCAATAATTCTATAGAAGGTCATAAGCTGGTAGAAGGTTGACAAGTTGTAAGGATGAGTGGGACATTCAGGGGAGTATTAATAAAGGTCGCTAAAGGTTGGTTGTAAGCAATAGTCGATTAGAGTCAGCAATTACAAGTAGGTTGAGGTCACATACAGAGTATTAAAAATCTTCAGGTACTGGAGCACTGTTAATAGGGGTGGAGAGAATAAATGGAACTAAACTAATTATAAAAAATATTGGCATCAGAGTTTACAATGAATGACTTCTTTAAAGCATGAATGGTAGAGGTAAAACAATTTAACTTACAGGTTATGTTGGTTTAGAGAGAAAGTAGATTCATTGAGTTCATTGATGGAGGGTTCTGTCTGTAGATATTGTACGAGCCAGTGTTGTCCGACACAGTAGTGGCAGGGATATGGCGGAGTCTTGTCCATGATGGTGGAAGGTGTCCTGCTCTGGCGCGATGATCGCTCTTGGGCAGATCTAGTGCTGGAAGAAGTGTGTGGCAGGTTCATCTCCGTCATAGGCGATCACATCTTCAGGATCACGGTTCAAGAGTTGGCCGAAGCAGAGAGTGAGAGTTCGAAGAGAAGTGGCTACAGTTGAGTTGGCTGTGGAACTTGGCTGTGGGTTTGTCCGATCACGATGGCTTTGCTTCTGGTTTTCTTCATATTCTACTATTGTTTCCCGGCCAGGTCTTATCCTGTCGACTTTTTATAGTGGTAATACATTAGGGTGGGGAAAGAGAAATAAGGACACCACAAGTTTGGAAGAGGAATCCCAGACAACCAGAGAGAGATAGACGGGCCTGCCATCGCTGAGCGGCCGGCCGTTCGTGTTGAACACAATCACCCACTACTGCCCTAATAGTCCTGAGGTTCCAAGTAACGGGCCCCTTGGAATGTCGCTGATATCTCAAGTGACCGGACTTTACATCCTGTCTTAATAGTCCCGAGAACTCACGGGCCTCTGGTCGCCCCTTGGAATGTCGCTAGTGTCTTAAATGACCTTACTTTAGCTGCCCGTCTCTCTCTGGGTTGACTGTAGGTTTGCTTTATTATTCCAGGAAGAGTATATATTATGACATATATATATACAGTGGTACCTCGACATACGAGTTTAATTCATTCCGCAACCTTGCTCGTATCTTGAATTACTCGTATCTCGAAGCAAATTTCCCCATACAAAACAATTGAACTACCATCAATCCGTTCCAACCTCCAAAATGTCACCCCAGTTATTTTTGTTACGTGGTTTTAAAAAATAAAAACGTATTTATAAATATCAAATATTTATTGCACAAAAACAAAAACAGAATGTAAAGAAATAAATTTGAAATCCTCACCGGTCTTTGCCTTTTTCGCTACATTTTTCTCGCTTTCACCTGTAGGCCGTTTAGAAAAAAACATGTCCAAGGAGGTTTGTTTCTTCCTCCCTCTCAGAATGTTCCGGAAATGAGTTAGGCAAGTGTCATTAAAAAGGTCAGATGCACGACCTGTTGCAACTTTTTCTGGGTGTTTTTTTTTCCACGAACTGTGAAACTCTCTCCCACATTCCTAAGATCTCCTTTATCTCACTTGAAGAAATTTCACGTTTTAATTCAATACTCATCATCTTTTTCTTAGCACTTGACTTTTTACAAACTTTCTTCCGATCCATGGATATAAAAATAAATGAACTAAAACTGTAAATGTAAACGCAACAAAAAACACAACTTATCACAGCGGAAGCACGCTGCTAACTGATCGTGATGGCGTGACTGCGTGTTACTACCGAACCGAACTCTTATCTCGAATTTCGCTCGTAACTAAAAGCAAAAAATCACTTGCTCGTCGGCTCGTATCTCGAAAAACTCGTATGTTGGGGCGCTCGTATGTCGAGGTACCACTGTATATATATTTTTTTTTTTTTGGGTAAATAAAAAAGCATTGTCCTGCGAATTTGTTCACATTTTATTGAGGACCAAAAAAACTACTCTTAAACTCGTTTTCTAACCCTTTTTTTTTGGCCCCCTAAAATGGTATACCTTTTGACTGGATTGACTCATCCATTGATGAACTCTACTCATCTCCGGCAGACACCATCAAAAGTCTCAAGCTCTACAAGCTTGATACCTTAATATGATTGAGTGGATATAAGAAAGAAGAAGAAGGGTATCAAGTTTGTAGATACTTTTGTGGGGTCTCCTGGGGATGAGTAGAGTTCATCAAAGGAGATTTGACATCCATCATGACTGGGTGAAGTAGAATGTCATTAAGACTGAGAGCACTACTAAGTAGCAGGCCACTGACTTAGCTCCAAAATAAAATGGCCGCCTCTGATATGAGGAACAGACATCATGGGCAGTCGCTCCTAACATGGAGTACATCCTGTATCCCTGGAGTCCTTACAGGGTACTATCAGCTGAGCCGAGGTTTGTTAGCGAGCTTGTTACTGCTCCCCCTCCTCCTTTTTTATCTGGGCTTGGGACTGGAAAAGGCAAAGTTAGCTATTTTATAAATAAAAACCATTAGCCATGTGTACAGGCTGTGGTCTCTCATGGGAGACTACTATAGTATCAAGCCACTATTCCATTTAGTTCCTAGCTCTCTCCCACACATCACATTGATGAGAGCAGCTAAGAAAGTAAAGAGACTTACTGACAGCGGAGGTTCAACTTGATTTGCATATACACCTGGTCTCTTGGCTCTGCGGACACGGTAAAGCCATAGTAGCAGCTAGCTAGTGAAAGGATACTGCGTATTAATCAGATGGTTGAATTAATTTGATTTCATATTGGGATTTACCTATTTTTGACTAAAGATCCTTAAAATAATTGCAAAAAGTTTCTTTATTAAGATTAAAAAATGGCTTCAAGCATAATCAGGTCAATCATCAGTCATTTTTTTATCTTAATGAAGAAACTTTTGGCAATTATCCTCATTGATATATTGTATTTACCTATTTATTTACTCTATTACATATCGGCTATAGGGTATACCAGTATGCAAATAAGTAGATTATGCAACAATTTGGAAAACTCAAATTAAGAGATTTACCAATTTATTGATCTTATCAATTACATATCTGCTATAGGTAATATCAGCATGCAAAAAAATGATTAGGTACAATTTGGATTATAGATTAGAAACAAAAGGTAATAAGACCACAAATCCAAATAAATAAATAGTGTATGACATTTCGGTAACAGCATTGTTACCATCCTCAGACAAAAGTGATGAATTTACGCACTGTACTAATCTATTAAGATAAAGAATTTGACAATGAATTCATTCAGTACTTTTGTTTGATGATGGTAACAATGGGGTTACTGAAACATCAATGTTGTGATGGTTCAATAAATAATGTAAAGAAGCAATTGGAGCCACTTGAATTGATTTTGAATTAGATTTTTTTAATAACAGACTTAATGGTAAAAGGCACAATTTGGATCATAGATTAGAAACACAAGGTAATAAGACCACAAATCCAAATAAATAAATAGTGTATGGCATTTCTGTAACAACGCTGTTACCAAAATCTCACACACTATTAATTTATTTGGATTTGTGGTTTTATTACCTTGCATTATTAAAAGACTTATTAGACTTAATAGACTTATTATTAAAATATTTATTAAAAGACTATATTTAAGAGTTTTTATTGAAACCAAAAAAAGTTTGTTGATTCAGATTTAAAAGTTATTTACAAGGAATTTTTATACATTTAATTGACTTGAATTAAGTCACTGTAGTCAAAAAACAAACTGATTATTATTAAAATTGAACTTCCAGAGGGCACTCATACTAGAGGACACCTCTCTACAAAGTACAGTTTTCATTTCCAAAATTACCATTTTAAGTAAGAGGATACCTCTTATATTATTAAACATACATCCCATGCCTCATTCACACTCATAGACAAAACTAAAGAAAGCTGAAAGTCTTTGATGTCGCCGGTCATCTATTTCTTTGAAGGAAACAGAGGCTGTTCACATTTGGTTATCTTGTATGTCTTCAATAAAGGTCCCTGTAATATCTTTCAGAGTTATTGTCTCAATCCCGATATACATGCTGAAAGGTACAACTTCCTTAAGTTTTGAAATGTTACACACTATTTATTTAGATTTGGTCTTATTACTTTGTGTTCCTTAAGTATTGTCTAAACTCTACCTTTGCCGTGTTCCAAGCCCAAAAAGGAGGAGGGGGAGCAGTAACAAGCTCACTAAAAAACCTGGGCTCAGCTGGCCTGGCTGATAGTACCCTGTAAGGACTCGAGGGATACAGGATGAGCAGCGTTTGTACTCTATGTTAGGAGCAGCTGCATATGGCGTCTGTTCCTCATGTCAGAGACGGCCATTTCTCTCTGAGATAAGTCGGTCTGCCACTGAGTGGTGCTTCGAGTCTTAATGACAAAGGCAGACACATTCTACTTCACCCAGTCATGATGGTTGTCAAGCCTAATATGATTGAGTGGAGATAAGAAAGAAGAAATATTGTCTATGAGTGGATATAATCAGAATCATATTACAGTACCTCTCTGTAAAGGACAACACCAAGTTACAGATCCAAAGTATCTTCTAGAAAGACTTTCTACTTTCTGTTGTGGCATGGGATATATGTTTAGCTATTTGAAAAAATAGTACAAATATGATATTGTACTGAGATAAGGTGCATAAATTAAGAAAAATGCATCTCTTTATTGTGCAACTGAAAGTTGCTGATGGCTTGTGTGCAGAGTATTAGGCTCATAGATTGTTGAGCTCTGGAAACCAAAAGGAATAATACTCTGCTAGTGATCTCTTTTGACTTGTATATAAAATAATGATTATAATAGGAAATAAACTAATGCTTAGTTAATCTTGCCTCGTCTTGGATAACAACACATGGTGGCAGCGGTAAACTGAATTCATAAAGAAGGTTGTTGTTCGAAGAAAATTTGAAATTCGACATCAAGCAAGCTTAGAAGCGGTAAACTGAATTCATAAAGAAGGGCGTTGTTCGAAGAAAATTTGAAATTCAACATCAAGCAAGCTTAGAAGCGGTAAACTGAATTCATAAAGAAAGTCGTTGTTCGAAGAAAATTTGAAACTTGACATCAAGCAAACTTTTTGGTAAGTTATATTATATTATAAGTAAATCTTTATAATGTCCCAAAATTATAATTGTGTAGCCCCAGAACCTTTTAATTTTTCAAATCCAGGTGATTGGCCAAAATGGATTAGGAGATTTGAACGTTTTAGGCAGGCAAGCGGGTTAATTAATAACCCAGAAAATGAGCAAGTTAATATGCTCGTGTACTGCATGGGTGATAACGCAGATGACATTTTGTTGTCATGTAAAATAGCAAGTGACCAACTAGAAAATTATAATATAGTTATTGAATGCTTTGAAAGTCACTTTATTCCAAGACATAATATAATTTATGAAAGGGCAAGATTTAATCAAAGATGTCAACAGGAAGGGGAAAAGGTGAATGAATTTATCACAGCACTCCATAGCCTAGCTGAGCACTGCAATTTTGGGATGTTACATGATGAGTTGATTAGGGATAGGATAGTTGTTGGAGTAAGGGATAGAGCATTATCTGAAAGAATGCAACTTGATACAGACTTGACCTTAGTAAAAGCCACACTAATGACAAAGCAATTAGAAAGTGTCAAAGAACAGCAGTCTAGCCTTTACCAACAAGATTCTGTAGATCAAATAAAGAAAGTGCCTAATCATATAAAAGAAGCAAAAAGGCACGAACCAAAAATAAGACAATTCAAGTCAAACCAGTTGGGAGGGTCATCACATGGATGCACCAGGTGTGGCAATTCAAATAATCATGATTGGAAAAATTGTCCAGCTATGAACTCGTATTGTAGTAAATGCAAGAAAAAGGGCCATTATGCCAAAGTATGTAGATCAGAAGCCATAAATGAAATAAAATCAGAGATAGCTTTTTTGGGATCTGTAGAAGATAATTCCAAGAAATGGATAGTACCAATTAAGGTAAATAATAGACAAATTAATTTTAAAATTGACACCGGAGCGGATGTCAACGTGCTCCCCCTACAATATTATTATCAAAGTTTCCAAAGAATAAAACTGGAAAAATCTGATAAAATATTACAAGGTCCAAATGGAATACCCTTGGAAACAGTTGGAATGATCCACGTAAAACTTCAAAATAAAGGCCAAAATAAAATATACACTGTTGATAAACTAAAGCAGCCACTTCTCTCTGGGGAGACAAGTGAAAAATTAAACATTGTGAGAATGATTCAGCAATTTTCATCAGGAGGCCGTGGCGGACAGCGTGGTAGACTCGGAAGTGGAGATAACAGAGGCTGCTACAACTGCGGGGAAGAAGGCCACCGCAAGTTTGAATGTACCAAACCTGCCCGTGGTGGTGGACGTGGCCGTGGATAGAGCCGTGATGGAGGCAGCAACAACACCTGCTACAACTGCGGAGAAGTTGGCCACCGTAAATATGAGTGTACCAACAACACGGCTGAAGATGGAGGACAGGAGGAGAACCAGCGCAAGTCCAAGAAGGCTTGCTACACCTGTGGGGAGTTTGGCCATAAGAAGGACGACTGCCCCAAATCTGGAACTCAAGAGTCCGGAGATGAGGGGGAGTCCTCTGACAATGAGGAGGAAGACAAGTCCAAGAAGAAAGAAGAAGATTGCTATCTGACTCTTCAAGCACATAGGACGATGCCCCTGGAAAGCGCCAGGAGCAGAGAAATGAGGAGACCCCCACTTCGACATCAACCTGGCTCTCAAGGAGATGCAAGGATGACCAGGAGCAAGAGACCGAGGAGGATTGCCCTACACCAACGGCCTCATCTACAAGAGATGGAAGGATGCAGAGGGACAACCAAGACCAGGATCCAGAGAAGAGCCTCCCTTCAATGCCAGCCGTGCATACAAGATATGGAAGGGCAGTCAAGATACCTCGAAGGTTCCTGTAAAGTTAAGGGAGGAGATGTGCAGAGTATTAGGCTCATAGATTGTTGAGCTCTGGAAACCAAAAGGAATAATACTCTGCTAGTGATCTCTTTTGACTTGTATATAAAATAATGATTATAATAGGAAATAAACTAATGCTTAGCTAATCTTGCCTCGTCTTGGATAACAACACAGCTTGCACCATCTATCGGAATAAATATTTACTATTCTCGTTGATTTTTAATTATTCCAGAATTGGCCAAATACCTGGTATTTGGTATTTACTTGATATTTATTCCGATAGATGGCGCAAGCCATCAGCAACTTTCAGATGCACGATAAGGAGATGCCTTTTCTTAGTTTAGCTATTTATGAATGTCATTTCAAAAAGCTGCTATCTGGCATGGTGTAGGTACACCAGACCTATCTACTGTCAATGGAATATGGGAAACAAATTTAGAACTACCTCAAGGATTGGTGTTGATTTTTGACAGCCACAACCACTGCATCGGGTACTTTATTTTCTTAAAAAATAAAATTTCTTCAATGGCTTCTGATTCTTGAAAAAGTTGACCCAATTGAGTACAAATAACCAAACAGAACTTCAACACATTTGTATGCACAAAAGTCAAACTGCTTTCTGCATGTGTAAACATACTTACTGTATATCATTTATTATCCACCATGATTATCATGGCATACTTAGGATAGATGGCCATTTTTCTGGGAGGATATTGATCTATAAAAGTAAAGGTCACCTCTCCCGTCAAAATAGAAGTCAAAACAAAAAGTCATCTAATGACTGATAAGGCACAATTTGGATTATTCTATATACAGTTACGAGCGTCATGCGTTCTTAATTCTTCATCTCTGTCACCGTTTACTTTTTTTTTTTGGAATGGCGCTCTTTTATTGGTTGACTACGATCATGCCACCTTTACCCAATACCCCCCCCCATCATGCCCACCCCCCCCACTCGCTTCTTCGTTTTTGTAACTATTGTGTTGGAGCGGGTCGCTCCTTAAATAAATGCATATATTAGTTAATAACTAAATGTAATCCTCTCTTTCTTTTTCCCAGTAAGAGACGCCTACGGAAGCCAACAGTACATGGACAGATAAAGCACATAGGCTATAGTTATTAACTAATATATGCATTTATATAAGGCGCCAATTTATAATTGTAACAAATAGTATTTGAATCAAAACATTCAATCGGGTAAAACATGGGCGTTGCCCGGGTCATTCGGCTAGTAGATGATAAACACAAGGTAATAAGACCAAATCAAAATAAATAAATAGTGTGTGACGTTTCGGTAACAGCGTTGTTACCATCTTCAGACAAAAGTACTGAATGAGAAATTTTACCACAGCATGTTTTTAAATAGTTACTGTTATCAAGTGTGTAAACAAGATAACAGATAAGAAGAAGATATTTATCTGATAAACATTTCCACTTTTAATTCTAAGAATAATATTCTGTGTTTTTCAGATAAATATCTTCTTCTTATCTGTTATCTTGTTTACACACTTGATAACAGTAACTATTTAAAAACATTCTGTGGTAAAATTTCTCATTCAATACTTTTGTCTGAAGATGGTAACAAAGCTGTTACCAAAACATCATACACTATTTATTTATTTGGATTTGGTCTTATTACCTTGTGTTTATCATCTAATGACTGTTGCCACAAACTAGTAGCTTCAGGTCGGTAACAAAGTTGGTAAACTGAGAAGTGTCCACCCGGAGACCATGGTTTCGGGATAATGGCCATCGTCAGCCCAGGCCAATAGATGGCATCTTGTTTCTGATCCAATCTGTTTATTTTGTTTAAAGATATCAGTGATATGATAAGGCACAATTTGGATTATAGATTACAAACACAAGGTAATAAGACCAAATAAATAAATAGTGTGTGGTGTTTTGGTAACAACGCTGTTACCAAAACACCACACACTATTTATTTATTTGGATTTGTTTGGTCCTCTTACCTTGTGTTTGTAATCCAAATTGTGCCTTATCATAATTTGGATTATAGATAATAAATACCTGGTAACAAGACCATAATCAAATACATAGTGTGTGACATTTCGGTAACAGCGTTGTTACCATCTTCAGACAAAGTACTGAATGAAAAAAAATAGAGAGAAAATATGGTTTTACAAGCCACTAACCAAAGTGTATCATTTTCATGCCATATGTAGACAATTTGACAAATAATTTTATTGACATCTTGTCAATACATGCAAAGTACACAGTCTGTACTGTTTAAAAAAGATAAATTATATATATGTGATACTGATAAGGCACAATTCAGATTATAGATTATAAACAAGAAAATAAGACCAAATCCAAATAAATAAATAATGTGTGACATTTCTGTAACAACGCTGTTACCGAAATCTCACACACTATTTATTTATTTGGATTAGGTCTTATTACCTTGTGTTTATGCATGATACTATGTACAAAGAACATAGAGCCTCTGCCAGTGCTGAAGAGTTTGGTGGAGAATTATGGTGGAGCCATATGAAGATGGATGAGAAAATATACCACAGCATGTTTTAAATACTTACTCTTATATCAAGTGTGTAAACAAGATAACAGATAAGAAGAGATAGTTTTCTATAAGGACCCTATATATATAAAATATCATTCTTAGAATTAACTCCGCCTTTGCCGGTCACAAGCCTGGATGAAAAAGGAGGAGGGGAAGCAGTAACAAGCTCGCTAAAAAAGCTGGCCCGGCTGATAGTATCCTGTAAGGGCTCCAGGGATACAGGATGAGCAGCGTTTGTACTCCATGTTAGGAGCGGCTGCACATGGCGTCTGTTCCTATGTCAGAGGCGGCCATTTATTTTGGAGCTAAGTCAGTGACCTGCCACTGAGTAGTACTCTCAGTCTTAATGACAAAGGCATTCTACTTCACCCAGTGTGGAGATAAAAAAGAAGATGAAGATTCTTAGAATTAGAAATGGAATATCATATGCTATCTTGTTTACACACTTGATTACAGTAACGATTTGAAATATGCTCTGGTATTTTTTCTCATTCTGTACTTTTGTTTGTTGATGGGGTAACAATGCTGTTACGATGCACTAGCGTGCCATCTGTTATGAAAATTCGAAACTATTTTAGGCGCATAAGATTCTTTTTGAAATTAAACAATTTCTACTGTCCTTACTGCAATGGAAAAATTAATGAGAGGGCCTGGCTCATCAGTGGTGAACCCTCCCAGCGGTTTCGCCAGTTTAATCTACCATACTGCTGTTATATTGCATTTTTCGACCTTCCTTTTATAGTGATACTGATGCTAGACTCTTGGAATGGGTATTTTAGATGAACTATGGACATAAGCTTTGAGGACAGCATAGTTCATCTAAAATACCCATTCCAAGAGTCTAGCATCAGGATCATTATAAAAGGAATATCGAAAAATACAATATAACAGCAGTATGGTAGATTAAACTGGCGAAACCGCTGGGAGGGTTCACCACTGATGAGCCAAGCCCTCCCATTAATTTTCCCATTGAAGTAAGGACAGTAGAAATTGTTTAATTTGAAAAAGAATCATACGTGTCTAAAATAGATTCGAATTTTTATAACAATGTGTTACCAAAATATCACACACTATTTATTGATTTTGATTTGGTTTTGTTACTTTGTGTTCATAGTATGGACTATTTTTTCTTCTCTTCTTCTTTCTTATCTCCACTCAATCATATCAGGGTATCAAGCTTGTAGAGCTTGTTGATGGTGTCTGCTGGGGATGAGTAGAGTATATAATTGGATGAGTCAATACAACTCCGCCTTTGCCGGTCCCAAGCCCGGATGAAAAAGGAGGAGGGGGAGCAGTAACAAGCTCACTAAAAAACCTGGGTTCAGCTGGCCTGGCTGATAGTACCCTGTAAGGGCTCCAGGGATACAGGATGAGCAGCGTTTGTACTCCATGTTAGGAGCGGCTGCCCATGGCGTCTGTTCCTCATGTCAGAGGCGGCCATTTATTTTGGAGCTAAGTCAGTGGCCTGCCACTGAGTAGTGCTCCCGTCTTAATGACAAAGGCAGACGCATTCTACTTCACCCAGTCATGATGGTTGACAAACACCATCAAAAGTCTCAAGCTTTACAAGCTTAATACCCTAATATGATTGAGTGGAGATAAGAAAGAAGATGAGTCAATAATGTGTTCTGGGGTTGCAGGTTGAGAATTTCACTATTTTTTCTTCTTCTTTGGTATTCCTTTTTTACCTTTCTTCTTACGGTAAGATCCAAGTCCCTTGCGTACCATGATTCCTCGCCACCATGCTTGAATCTTAGTAGCAGCCATACATTCTCTTTCCTCTTTCTCCAGTT
Source organism: Cordylochernes scorpioides (assembly GCA_030710605.1). Taxonomy (NCBI): domain Eukaryota; kingdom Metazoa; phylum Arthropoda; class Arachnida; order Pseudoscorpiones; family Chernetidae; genus Cordylochernes; species Cordylochernes scorpioides. The sequence continues at coordinate 126,966,025 of CP092863.1, forward strand.
TCAATCGAAGCTCTTCTTTTTCCTGACGGTCTTCCTCGATCACAGATGTCATTACTTCTAACTGCTGTTGTAGCTCTGTGATCTGGGATTGGTTATCTGCTTTCTGGACTTCTAATTCTTCTATCTTTGCATCGAGCTCGCTGATATCCTGAATGTATCTTTCTTCCCAACTAAGGCATTGTTTTTCAAGTCCTTGCATTACCTTATTTAGGAAGGTTATCATTTCCTCGTGAGCTTTCGCCTCCAGGTTTAGATCAATAGACATCTTTTTTAACTCTGTTGTCAATTCCTTTTCACTTTTTTCAAGTTCTTTTTGTACCATTAGACATTTGTTTTGAGTCGTTTTCTCTAAAAGTTCCAGTAATTTTCTGTTTCGCATCTTATTTCTCTGTAATTCACTTTTATAAGTGCTTATTTCTTGTTCTTTTGCTGATATCTGGTCATTCATTTCACTTGATGTCCTCTGTAATCTTTCTTTTAGATCTTTAATTATTTCACGTTCTTTCTTTTCTTTTTTTATTGCATCGGTGACTTGGTATTTTTTAATCAGTTGTTGTTGAACTGCCTCTGCTAATATTTTAAATGTTCCTTTAGTTGCTAATTCATCATTTAACTTTCTCAACATTTGCTCAGTAAAATCTCTGGTTAGTTCGAGCTTCTTTGCATATTGTCTATCTGCATCTTGCTCCCATTTTGCACGTTCCTCATAGTTGAGAAAAAATGTCATTTGGGATTTGCTTTCGAGTCTTTCTCTTGTTCGAGTCATAAGAACCTCAAGTAAATCAAGTCTTTCAACACATTCTTCAAATATTGGTATGGCTAGTTTGGGATTCATCCTATAATTATAAAATATACATATTTTTTGATGTTTTCAATTTATTTTTATATATAAAACTTTTAACACACAAACACACATAAAACACTATTATATTTACCTTTGACTAAAATTAATGTTAAATAATTTGATGTTGATATTATATTATTATATGAGAAGTTTCATTATCATTTTTAACTTTATAATGACACAATCTTTAAAAAGCCAAACGAAGTAACCATGGCAACAAGTAAACAACGTAGGACTTCTAGAGAGGGAGCTCTGCAATTTGATCACACAAATACATTTGTTGATATTCAATTTCTCACATAAATATATATTAACAATGATTAGACGAAAGATATATTTTATTTTTATAAATTAAATTGCCATTTAGCAATCATTTTTGTCATCATATTAATTAATTAATTAATTTTTTTGCAATGACTTTCTGTTCACATGTATCATCAAATATATTTTATAAAATATATTTTATTACGCACATACATGCACACAAATTTTATAGAACCTTTTTTTTTTACGCTTATAATTTAAAATATATTTATTTTTGTTGAATTTTTAAAATAAATTCAGCAACATTGATAAAGTTTACAAACATGTGACTTGATTATTTTTAGTTTTTTAATTACAATTTTTCCATCGTAAATGTTGAATTAGTTTATTTTTTTCTCATAAAAACTGTAATAGATCTATAAATGGCATTTACAAAGCATTTGGTGAGTTAAAAACTACTTTTTTATCAATAGTCTTGAAAAATATATTTTTTAAAACCAATCTTGGCCCTTTAAAAAATATATATATTGAATACTAGCGGATGTGCCCGGCTTCGCCCGGGTTTTACCCGAGTGAATGTTTGTCTAACGAACATTTGTTAAAACAATTCTCTATAAACTTATAAAACGTACTCGGCTTCGCCCGGGGTTTTACCCGAGTAAAGGTTTGTCTAGCGAACATTTGTTAAAACAATTCTCTAAAAACTTATTTAAAAAAAAATGATATATTTTGATAATTTGAAACTCGTAAATTTGAATCTCTCGATAAAGTGAACATTTTTTCCCGGTCCCTGTGTGCCGTGTCATCCTGAATTTTGTCTTTTCTAATTTTCTACATTAGAAAATCATAGTTTTATCTAGTGAACATTTTTTCCCGTGTCACATTGCCGTGTCACATTGCCTTTATTCTTCATTGTTGGCTTTTTATATTATATTTACTCTTCATTGTTGGCTTTTTATCTTAAATTTATTCTTCATTGTTGGCTTTTTATATTACATTTACTCTTTATTGTTGGCTTTTTATCTTACATTCATTCTTCATTGTTGGCTTTTTATATCATATTTACTCTTCATTGTTGGCTTTTTATATTATATTCTGACCAAAATCTATCTGTGAACTTCACACAGTGAACTTCACACAGACAGAATAAGGCAATTATATAAGTAGATTTACTCTTCTTTGTTGGCTTTTTATCTTACATTCATTCTTCATTGTTGGCTTTTTATATTATATTTACTATTCATTGTTGGCTTTTTATCTTACATTCACTCTTCATTGTTGGCTTTTTATCTTACATTCATTCTTCATTGTTGGCTTTTTATATTACATTCACTCTTCATTGTTGGCTTTTTATCTTACATTCATTCTTCATTGATGGCTTTTTATATTACATTTACTCTTCATTGTTGGCTTTTTATCTTACATTCACTCTTCATTGTTGGCTTTTTATCTTACATTCATTCTTCATTGTTGGCTTTTTATATTATATTCATTCTTCATTGATGGCTTTTTATATTACATTTACTCTTCATTGTTGGCTTTTTATCTTACATTCATTCTTCATTGTTGGCTTTTTATATTACATTCACTCTTCATTGTTGGCTTTTTATCTTACATTCATTCTTCATTGATGGCTTTTTATATTACATTTACTCTTCATTGTTGGCTTTTTATCTTACATTCACTCTTCATTGTTGGCTTTTTATATTATATTTTTAGATTGAGATTATTAGCTAGTATGTAAAAATATTAACTCTGTTGAAATTTAATTTTGTATTTATATATAAATAAAATTAACTCTGTTGATTTTTTTGTATTTAATCGATAACAGCGAAGTTACGCATGTTAATGTTAGGGAAAAATATTTTGATGTTAAGCAAAACCTGCTCCATCTCGTTTTACATAAATGTTGAAAATTTGGTCGAAATTGATGCATTGTAACGAAAGTTTTTAGTGATGTCCTCTTATGAAATTTGCATTTTATTAATATAGATTACTTAATATTGTGAAAGGTATATAAGCAAAAAATATTTAATAATTAAATTAAAAGTTCCGACTCTCGTAGAACAAGAATTTTTTAATGTCAATTGATATATGACCTACCAATCTTTTAATAAAATCTATAATCAAAATAGCTAGATAATTAAGGTTGAGATTCAAGGCTGAACAGGTCTCAATCACTGATAATTAGGATTACTGATAATTGGGACTATAGATAATTGTCTAGTGCTAATTGGGGCTAGAAATAATTGAAACCAATTTTTGCTTCTCAGAAAGCTCCAAAAATGAAGTTGACTGTGTAGTGAGCTCTTTGCTATAACCCTGTACAAAGAATACAGTTGATAAAATGATGCTTGAGTGTTAGCTGAAGTGTTGTACAGTCAAACTGGCAACAAGGAATTCTATATTGAAGCTGGGCTTTAGTCAGATGTGATTGATAGTCTTAGCATTCACAGATGTAGTTTACATAAAGTAACAAGACTGTATTCAAATAAATAAACTTTCAGTAACAACTTTGTAAATGACACCACCTAGTTGCAGAGAAAAATGTCCTTTAGAAAGAGTTGTCCTCTTACCTTTTTTTTTTTTTTTTTTTTTTTTTTTTTTTGCTTATCCCTAGTACACATGGTACAGGCCATGATAATCATGGTGGGTAGTTAGCGACTGCTTTTACTGTAAGTGCACCACATGTCTACACATGTGAAAAGCAGTTCGACTTTGCACTTACTAATGCCATAGCCCCGTTTGGTTACTTGCACTCGCTGGTGGGGTTGGACTTTTGCAAGAATCGGGGGCCATTGGAGCATTTTTTTTTCTTTAAACAGAAAAAAGTGTCCAATGCGGGTTCGAACCCGGGTCCTAGTGGTCGAAAACCAAACGGTTTAACCAGCCTTCCACCGACCCCCTGTCCTCTTACCTGAAATAGTAAAAATGTTCATTTTGGTGATGAAAACTGTCCTTTGTAGAGAGGTGTCCTCTCATGGAGGTTGTTCTACTGTATTGGTGATGGAAACTGTCCTTTGTAGAGAGATGTCCTCTCATGGAGGTTGTTCTACTGTATTGGTGTTGAAAACTGTCCTTTGTAGAGAGGTGTCCTCTCATGGAGGTTGTTTCTACTGTATTAGTGATGGAAACTGTCCTTTGTAGAGAGGTGTCCTCTAGCGTGAGTGTCCTCTCATGGAGGTTGTTCTACTGTATTGGTGATGAAAACTGTCCTTTGTAGAGAGGTGTTCTCTAGTGGGAGTGTCCTCTAATGGAGGTTTTTCAACTGTGTATATATATACATATTTTAAAATGAAGGCATATTTTGGATCAAATATATTTATTAAAAACAAAATTCAATATTTCAACGAGGCAGTTCGCCTATCTTCTTCCAGAAAATCAAACTCCTTGTAAGCAAAGGTAAGCCTTCATTTCAATGTATTAAAAAATGGATTGCTTGATATTCAAAAATATATACCTATATAAATAGATCATTTATTGCCAGACCCTCTAGTAGTCATCATTTTTTATCTCCAGACCTTCTACCCTTTCATCTCCGTCACTGTTTGACCAAAGTGTTACTGTACAGGTTCACTCCTTGCGCCACTTCATCAGCACAGGACTTCCTGCCCAGCGCGTGGTGGTGACAGGAATGGGAGCTGTGACACCCCTGGGAGTGGGGACATCAACAGCATGGAAGGCCTTGCTCGCCGGGCGCAGCGGAATCGTCGCGTTAGACGGCGAAGAGTACCAGAACATCCCAGCTAAGGTAGCTGCACCCATTCCCAACCTGGATCTTACCACTCTCTTCCGGAATTCTGAGCTGAACTCTATGTCGAGAGCTACAGCCTTTGCATTGATCGCAGCTGCAGAGGCCTTCAATGATGCTGGTTGGCAGCCAGGAACAGAGGAGGAATGTGAAGGTACCGGCGTTGTGGTTGGAATGGGCATGTCGGACTTGGCGGATATCCTTCATACTGGGACCTTGCTCCGAGACCGCGGCTATAACAAGGTCAGTCCCTTTTTTGTCCCGCGCATTCTGATCAACATGGCTGCCGGCCAGATCAGTATCAAGTATAAGCTAAAGGGCCCTAATCATTGTTCCTCAACAGCATGCGCAACCGGTGTCCATGCAATCGGAGATGCCTATAATTTAATCCGTTCAGGTCAAGCCCAAGCTATGATGTGCGGAAGTACAGAAGCTGTGATTTCTCCTCTCTCCATTGCAGCATTCGCCAGGATGAAAGCTCTCTCTAGCTCCTTCAATTCCACTCCAGAGATTGCTTCAAGGCCGTTTGATAAGCAACGCGAAGGATTTGTAATGGGAGAGGGAGCTGGCATTCTATTATTAGAATCTCTTGAACATGCGCAGAAACGCAATGCCAAAGTCTACGCAGAGATTCTAGGATATGGCCTATCAGGTGATGCGCATCATATTACAGCTCCCAGCAAAGATGGCGGAGGTGCGTTGCGTTGCATGCGCTCTGCACTGAAGAATAGCGGAATGCCAATCACCTCAGTAGGTTACATCAATGCCCATGCTACCTCCACACCTCTAGGAGATGCTGTTGAGATTGAAGCAATCCGACGGACTTTTGAACAACATGTATCCAACCTGAAGATCTCTTCGTCTAAAGGGTCCATAGGACACTTACTAGGCGGAGCTGGCAGTGTGGAGTCCATCTTCACTATCCTGGCGTGTCACCACGGCATCTGTCCACCTACGCTAAACCTACAGGAGGCAGATGACAAGTTCAAAGACCTCAATCTGGTTCCCCTCACTGCCCAATCATGGTCGGATTCTCACCGGATAGCTGTCAAGAATTCTTTCGGCTTCGGAGGAACCAATGCATCACTAGTCATTGGCAGTTACAGCTGATTGTGTGAGCTAGTTGTTCCATCTGTGATAGAATCTTGTTAAAAAATAATATTTTTGACCAAGATTCCAAGTTAATAGAACCACTTCACTGTAAATAGATCCATCTACCAGCCATCAACGCCATTAGATTGTTATTTGTAGAAACAAAATATATTGTTACGTCAACCAATTTACATCCCTAAATTCATTCATTTTCACAACCTAATTCAGAAACATAATATCTCTACAATAGAACAACTAAATTCACCCTTTATTATAATACAATATAATGTGGCTTATGATTGTAGAACAACATTTTAAATTATCCCGCATGTGTTTCTTTTGAACAAAAAAATCAAAATTTATTTTAAGGAGAAATAACAACTACAGTAATCCCTCGTTAAGACGAACTCAACGGGAGAACGAAATACCCTTTTCGTCTTAAAAGAATATATACCGAATTCGTATAAACCGAATTCGTATTAGACGAATTGAATTCGTGGTATCCGGGGGTTGTACTTATGTACTACTGATGAGTAAGAAAACTACATTTCTGAGGAATAACGAATAAATTTATTTGAAAACAATATTAATGAAAGTATTTTATAATTTTAAGGAACAACAATTATGTATATGTATGTACATAAAGTATTTTATTTTAAAAGACAATATGGATAATATAATCACAATGTAAGGCAATAACATGAGAATATAAGTTTATTTTAAAACACAAATAAAAAAGAACAACAAAAGAAACAACTTACATAATATACTTGGTACATACAATGTTTATGTGTATGCAGCATATGCAGTATGCATAGAGTATCCTATATCTGGGTTTTCTCTGCAGGCTTCAGAAAGTCTGTTATAGTTTTTTGGTGGTATTTGATTGGGCACTGTTTCAGACACTCCCTTCTTATTTTATCCAGGTCATCTTCAAAATGAACATCAATATCCGCAGAGGTTTTGGACAGCTTCCGGAGGGTTTCGAGGGCCGCGATTACTTCCCCTCTAGTAGGCATCATTATCTCTTCTTTCACCTCATCGTCTTCTGTTTCTTCTTCTTCTTTCTTCTTTTCTTCTAATTCGGGTGAACCGCAAATTTCCAACCCTTCATCCAGGGCAACATACTCCAGGAAAGTCAAAGTCTCAGCTGGGTTTGTAGCTGAAAGGAGTTTGGTCCATTCTTCAGGCTCATCAAGCATTGTTTCTGGAAGTGAAAACGAATCAGCTGTTTTTTCCACACCCAATGAGACACTTATTTCTTTAGCCTTTTCTTTGACAAGTGCGCCGGATACAGGAATATTATTTTGTCTACTTTTTAAAAACCATTTTAAAAGCTCATCTTCCACGTCTTGATGGGATGCTTTTCGAAGTCGTTTTGAAGAGCTCGAAGACCCTGAGGCAACAGCCGCATCTATTTTTTCTTTGTTTTTTAGAATGGTTGATAATGTGGATTGTGAAAGCGTGCGCTCCTTGGCTGCTGGCTGGCAGGGGTCACCATGGCCCCTACATTTATCAGTCGAGAAAAACAGCACTACTGGCACAATAGAGTCGAAATTTTCCACTGATTGAGTACATGGAACGACCCCAAGGGGATGGTTTCATATAAAATGAGTCATCATAACAAACAAAGGACGAATGTTTACACAAAAGACAAAGAGAGCCAAAACTTGATATCAACGGCGCTTTTGTTGTTTTAATAGTTTATTGTTTTACTTATAACTCGCCTTTAAAAACATATTAGAATTCGTTTTAACCGATTGATTAGTTCTGCTGGGGGCTAAATTTAATTCGTATTTCGTCATAACCGAATATTTCGTCTTAACCGGCAAAATCTCTTTGGAAAGCATTAAAATTTAACGGGGGAAAAGAAACGGTTCGCGCAAACCGAGAGTTCGTATAATCCGAATCGTGATAACGAGGGATTACTGTATTTCAAACCTTATGGATAAAGAATGAATTGTGAAGAGTAATGATAAACGAAAATCCCTGGACACTTTTATTTTTCCGTTTATCATTACTCTTCACAATTCATCCTTTCATACTTCATCCCTAAGGTTAGAAATAATCGTTATTTCTCCTTAAAATAAATTTTGATTTTTCATTCAAAAGAAACACATGTGGGATAATTTAAAATGTCGTTATTCTTTTTTTTAAATCCCAAAAGTTATATTATCTTTAACAACTTTATTTCTAAACACCTACTTTATTTCAATAATTTTTTTTTAAAATCCCAATAAGGCTATTTTCTTAAATTATAACTAATTACATAAGGTACAATTTGGATTATAGATTAGAATTACAAGGTAACAAAACCATATCCAATGATAAGGTACAATTTGGATTATCTATATATATAAAAATGAATGTATGTGTGTGTGTGTGTGTGTCTGTCTGTCCTTTATGCCTGACCAAACCACTCATTGGAACGCCATGAAACTTTGGGAAGTTATTAAGTATAGTACTGGGAAGGTTTCTGAAAAATAATTTCTTGAATATCTTGAATATCCTTAGAGTTATTTGCAGATTTGTAGCTTTAACTCGCAAGCAGCACCACCTTGCGACGGAGATAGGCTTAGGTCTGCCCCACCCCCTGGCGAGAGAATGTAGTCGTCCGACCGCCGGCCGGATGGACAGTCCAAGTACCCACCGACCAATCAGAGGGATCAAGAGGTCCTGGCGCGCGGGGGCAGAGTTGGTGACACAGCTGTGCCTCGCGGGGGCTTGCCCAAGATGACCTCCGGGAACTTCGTCCATCTTCCATAAACGACCATGATTTTATTCAACTTATCGAGTATTATTCAAGGGACCGGGAAAAAATGTTCACTAGATAAAACGATGATTTTGTAATGTAGAAAATTAGGAAAGACAAAATTGAGGATGACACGGCACACAGAGACCGGGAAAAATTATCACTTTATCGAGAGATTCAAATTTAAGAGTTTCAAATTATCAAAATATATCTTTTTTTTTTATAAGTTTATGTAGAATTGTTTTAACAAATGTTCGTTAGAAAAACTTTTACTCAGGTAAAACCCGGGCAAAGCCGGGTACGTCCGCTAGTAGATTATAAACACAAGGTAATAAGACCAAATCTCCAATGATAAGGTACAATTTGGATTATAGATTAGAAACACAAGGTAATAAGACCAAATCTCCAATGATAAGGTACAATTTGGATTATAGATTAGAAACACAAGGTAACAAGACCACATCCAATGATAAGGTACAATTTGGATTATAGATTATAAACACAAGGTAATAAGACCACATCCAATGATAAGGTACAATTTGGATTATAGATTATAGAAACAGAAGGTAACAAGACCACATCCAATGATAAGGTACAATTTGGATTATAGATTATAGAAACAGAAGGTAACAAGACCACATCCAATGATAAGGTACAATTTGGATTATAGATTATAGAAACACAAGGTAATAAGACCACATCCAATGATAAGGTACAATTTGGATTATAGATTATAGAAACAGAAGGTAATAAGACCACATCCAATGATAAGGTACAATTTGGATTATAGATTATAGAAACAGAAGGTAACAAGACCACATCCAATGATAAGGTACAATTTGGATTATAGATTATAGAAACAGAAGGTAACAAGACCACATCCAATGATAAGGTACAATTTGGATTATAGATTATAGAAACAGAAGGTAACAAGACCACATCCAATGATAAGGTACAATTTGGATTATAGATTATAGAAACAGAAGGTAATAAGACCACATCCAATGATAAGGTACAATTTGGATTATAGATTATAGAAACAGAAGGTAACAAGACCACATCCAATGATAAGGTACAATTTGGATTACAGATTATAAACATAAGGTAACAAGACCACATCCAATGATAAGGTACAATTTGGATTATAGATTATAGAAACACAAGGTAACAAGACCACATCCAATGATAAGGTACAATTTGGATTATAGATTATAGAAACAGAAGGTAACAAGACCACATCCAATGATAAGGTACAATTTGGATTATAGATTAGAAACACAAGGTAATAAGACCACATCCAATGATAAGGTACAATTTGGATTATAGATTATAGAAACAGAAGGTAACAAGACCACATCCAAAATAATGAAATATTTGTGACATTTCAGTAACGGTGTTGATAAAGTAAAATTTGAATTATAGATTAGAAACATAAGTTTAATAAAAAGAGAATTGGAAAAGATTGGCCCATCAGTGGTGAACCTTCCCATCAATTTCACCAATATAATGCACCAGATTTAAGCTATAACTATTGTATGTTGATTCTGCTTACACTCATGGACAAAACTTAAGGAAGTTGTACCTTTCACCATGTATATCGGGATTGAGACAATAACTCTGAAAGATATTACAGTGATCTTTATTGAAGACACACGAGATAACCAAGTGTGAACAGCCTCTGTCTCCTTAAAAAAATATATATAGTTAAACCTGTCTATAGCACCCTCTCTTGGGACTCACCAAAACAGAGTGCTATAGAGAGGGGGTGCTATAGACAGGTCACTTTTAATGTAAATCGCATCGTACTACGTATTTAAAATTGGGCGCTAAAAAGAGGGAGGCACTATTTAGAGGGGGCGCTATAGACAGGTTTACCTGTATATGACTGGTGACATCAAAGACTTTCAACTTCCTTAAGTTTTGTCCATGAGTGCATATAGGATTTGTACTTGAAGGTTTATTCTTGATGGTGTTTAACGGAACTATAGAAAGATTCTTCGAGCACGGCTCTTCTGCTAAAGGACAAGACAACAAATCCAAGATGGACTGTAATGGCAGCTTACAGAGTACGCTATGTTTATTGTTTATTTAGGTTCCATATAGTCCAACCTCTCTGTAACAACATCTCTTGGAACACAAGTTAATAAATAATGAAAAAGACATCTCCTTATCGTGCAAATGAAAGTTGCTGATGGCTTGTGCCATCTATCGGAATAAATATCAACTATTCTCATTGATTTTTAATTATTCCAGAATTGACCAAATACCAATTCTGGAATAATTAAAAATCAACGAGAATAGTTGATATTTATTCCGATTGATGGCACAAGCCATCAGCAACTTTCATTTGCACGATAAGGAGATGCTTTTTTATAATTTATGCACCTTATTCCAGTACAATATCACATTTGTACTGTTTTTTCAAAAGGTAATTAGACCAAATCCAAATAAATAGTGTGTGAGGTTTCAGTAACAGCGTTGTTACCATCACTAGACAAAAATACTGAATGAGCAATTTTGAATGTGTAAAAAATGAGCAAAAAAAACCTCAATCAGTTCTTTTGTCTAATAATGGTAACAACTCTGTTACCAAAATGTCATCTATTATTTATTTATTTGGTTTTATTACCTTGTGTTTATAATCCAAATTGTACCTTATCATCTCTTGGGATAAAGGTACACAAGATAATAAAACCAAATCTATATAAATAAATAGTGTGTGGACATTTCTGTAACAGCATTGTTACCATCAGACAAAACTCCTGAATCTAAAGGTACTGATGATGGTAACAACAGTATTACCTTCACCTACTATTTATTTATATTTGGTCTTCTTATCTTGTCTTCTTCTTTTTTCTTATCCCCACTCAATCATATTAGGGTATCAAGCTTGTAAAGCTGGGTGAAGTAGAATGCTTCTGCCTTTGTCATAAAGACTGGGAGCATTACTCAGTGGCAGGCCGACTTAGCTCCAAAAGAAATGGCCGCCTCTGACATGAGGAACAGACGCCAGGCTCCTTTTTTATTCGGGCTTGGGACTGGCCAAGTCGGAGTTTTATTACTTGTAGTTTTAATATATAATCCAAATTGTACCTATTATCGTTTGGAATAAAGATGGACTCTCACATGAAAATAAGGAAGAAAAAGAAGCCTTTAAAATGTGGACATGAAGAAAGCTACTCAGAAAGTTAAAGACAGATAAAAGGTCAAATATTTCAATCAAAAATAATATTGATCCAGGTAGATTACAAGAATCCCAAATATGTAAACAAAGACTGACCTACTTGGGATACATAATGAGAGTAAATGGATTAAAAAAGACGTTGATGTTGGGAAAAATTGAAAGAAGAGAGGAAGACCTCCAATGAGATGGTTGTAAAGGGTCAAAAAAACTACTGGAAGGTCACTAGATGAGCTGAGAGTGATAGTGTTGTTTTTGATGATTGACAAACTTCTCTTTTAAATGTATTATTTATTATACATACGTTACAATAAGAAAAAACACAAAATAAATACAAAAGATAATAGTGGCTATATATTTTTTTTAATCAAGTTTTGTTCGTAACTTTTTAACAACAACAACTTTTTTTATATTCGGTTATTATCATATCCAATCTCACAGAATATGTATATATATATATATATTTTTTTTTTTATATATAAAATTAAATATTCCAACAGATAGTCACTAACATCAAATTAGAGAATATTTGTCCATATAGTCACCAATATTCGACTAGATGGACAATAACAACAAAGCCAAATTGCTGTTATAAAGAGGTTGCATTGTATATGTGAAGTCAGAAATGGCTAAAGAGTTATTCATTTGTGAAGAAAAGAATATACTCAGAAAGCTTCAATAAAAATGTTAAAAAATATATTTTGGTTTCCTAATATTTCAGAATCTGCTGATAACTTGTAGAAGACTCCAGTTTAAACAATTAAAATTTGCATAGAAATTGATGCAATTATCAAAACCAGACCTTGCTATTTGGTTTATTTGTGAAAATAAATATTCATATCTTAATGGTTTCATTTGTTATTTAGAATTGTGCATTATTTCTTTGTATTGATTGGTATTTCTGATAGCTCCAAATGCAGTAGAATCCCACTAGAGGACACCTCTGCAAATCACAGTTTTCATCACCAAAATTACCATTTTTATTATTGATCTGTTTTGTTTAAAGATAATATATCAGTGATACACTGCGTGACATTGAAAATGGAACACCAAGAAATAGTGGCCAGAAAGTGATGAAACTCGGCAGACAGAGAGAGACAGGGACGAACAATAAGTGATCTTTATTTCAAAATGATAGTCATAATACAGAGCGAGAACGGCGTCGGCTTAGTAGCAAGTAGGACCACCGCGGACGGCGATACACGCAGCAACACGTCTAGGTAGAGAGTCAATCAGAGTACGGATGGCGTCCTGAGGGATGGCTCTCCATTCCCTCTCAACCATTTGCCACAGTTCGTCTTCTGAACGCGGCTGTGGCAAGGCATGCAAACGGCGTCCAATGATGTCCCAGACGTGCTCGATTGGTGAGAGATCAGGAGAGTACGGTGGCCAGGGAAGCATCTGTACATCTTGCAGAGCTTGTTGGCTAATGCGAGCAGTGTGCGGTCGGGCGTTATCCTGCTGATAAAGGGCATTGGGTACCCCCTGAAGGTAGGGGAGTGTCACCGGTCGCAGCACATCATCAACGTATCGTTGGGCCATCATAGTGCCCTGAATACGAAGTAAAGGTGACCTGGAATCATACGCGATTGCGCCCCAAACCATGATTCCACGGTGGGGCGTTCCACAATTGCTGCCGGATTGGACCTTTCTCCACGTCGACGCCACACGCGTACACGGCGACTATCACTGGACAAGCAGAAACGCGACTCATCTGAGAACACGACCCTGTGCCATTCCGTCATCCACGTCGATCTAGCCCGGCACCATTCCAAACGTTGGCGCCTATTCGGTGGGGTCAATGGCAGTCTTCTTAGTGGACGGCATGAGTGCAAGCCATTAGCAACCAATCGACGGGAAATGGTTCTGGTCGAGATGGAATGATCTAGGGTGTCTTGCACATGTTGCAGGATGGCGGTACAAGTGGCTTGTGGGGCCGCCACTGCTTGTCGAAGGATACGCCGATCCACACGTGCTGACGTCACTCTGGTTGCACCGGCATTCCTATAAATTGCCACATTTCCTTGTTCCAACCATCTTCTCCACAGTCGGTGCACCGTGGACGCACCAAGGTGTGTATCAGCTGCGATTTGACGTATGGACCAACCTGCCCTTTTCAGTCCGATCACCATGCCCCCCGTAAAAGCGTCTGTCTGCTTGAACTGCCTCCGTTTACGATGACCTGGCATTCTCTGTTATTACACGTGTCTTTTGACACAAGAACAAAATTTCTACAATGATTTTCCTTGAAGAAATAACGACACGAATACTGTCCTTTCTGCAAGTTCCTTCCCTTATATCTTACTCCATGTGCGCACGAGAGCTGCGCATTTTACATCATTTGCATAACTCGGTTAGGCGCGTCTAACCTGAAATTTGCATAATTTTCTGGCCACTATTTCTTGGTGTTCCATTTTCAATGTCACACAGTGTATATTATTACTTTACTCTGTTTTGATTCGAAACGATTCGAACTTTTTTATCATCATTTTGTAGAGAACAAAATGTTTGTTATATAATGAGCACGTGTGCAAGAATTGTAAAAAGAATGAAATAATTATAGTAGCATAAAAATGGTGTATCTTTCATTTATCTTTAAAGATATCTAAATTTATATAAAGTGTGATTTCTTATAAAATAACTTTCACTATTAATATTCAACTTATAATAGAAATGTATCAATTATTTAGTAATTCTCCAGTAAAAGGACACCTCTTTCTAAAGAACACTTTGGCTCTGACAATTTTTATCTCACACCAGTTTTGGTAAAATTTCAGACAAAAATCTAACCTTTATTCCATGGTTTAGGGCTCTGGATCTATTAAAAATTATATTGTGGTTCATTCCTTAGTACCACTACTAATAGCTTTTTTTACTGAGGTAATAAACATAATTCATTGTTTTAATGCTCTGCCTTTGCCGGTCCCAAGCCCAGATGAAAAAGGAGGAGGGGGAGCAGTAACAAGCTCACTAACAAACCTGGGCTCAATTGATAGTACCCTGTAAGGACTCCAGGGATACAGGATGAGCAGCGTTTGTACTCCATGTTAGGAGCGGCTGCACATGGCGTCTGTTCCTCATGTCAGAGGCGGCCATTTCTTCTGGAGCTAAGTCGGCCTGCTACTGAGTAGTGCTCCCAGCCTTAATGACAAAGGCAGACGCATTCTACTTCACCCAGTCATGATGCTTGTCAAACAGATAACATCAAGGGTCACAACTTGATACCCTAATATGTTGAGTGGAGATAAGGAGGAAGAAGAAGGGAGAGGTGCCTTTTTTATTACATGTATATAGTGTAATGACGAGAAAGCTTCAGCAGTACTGTGGTGGTGGAAAGCAGGATCAGTTCAGCCACATTTTTTCTCAAAGAATAGCTGAGAGGGGCCAACGGACTGGTCAAGAAAGAAGAGGCTCAGTTTATTGCCAGCGGTGAGTCTTCATACATGTTGACAGCTTCTGTTGGAAGATACTCTTTATATTGTGGCGAGGAAATAATTTATTATTTAATATTATTCAATGAAAATATTCAACAGATTATAAAAATATATATTACTCTACGTGTGGATCTCATGGAATAAAGTCCGCCCTAGACTGACGAGGGCCATTAGCCCGAAACCATGGTCTCTAGGTGGACACTTCTCAGTTTGCCAAAGCTGGTGTTGTGGCTTTGTCACCGACCCGAGGCCGCTAGTTGCCGCGGCGGTCAATAGATGGCGTCAGTTTTTGACGGGAGAAGCGCCCATTGCTTCTATATATTACTCTGTATTTGTAAAATCATCTTTAAAATATTTCTTTGCTTGTGCTTGTTTAAGATTCCCTAGCTGTAGATAGTTTTGGTTAATTTGTTAATATTTGTCGACTGGTCGCGGTGACGTTATCAATAAATACTTTCACATCTCCAGATATACAAAGACTTGATTTCTACTCTACAGTATGTTACTTGCTTTGTTCTTCAAAATGCATGAAGGTGAATAAAGGAGAGTCGAACAGAGATCCTTACAGATCTGTTGGGCTCCTCCGGTTACGCTCTATCGACATGTGTCCCTACAATAAATTAAATGATCTATAAAATAGTGGTCGGTTCTCTCATCAAAATAGACGCTGGAATTGATCGCCGTCTATTGGCTGCCTCTACAGACTAACGGACTCAGTTCAGTGACAAACCCATATAATTTCAAATTCTCTGGGATCATCCAACAACTTTAATGGATCTCAGATAAAGATGAGCATGTTATTATTAAAAACTATAAACCTGAATATAAGACCAAATTAACAATTTTTTTATAGAAATATAAGGTGTTGAAAATATTATTTCAAATTTAAATATCAAGGAAGTACCAGGTCCAGATTTTACCAGTAATAATATGATCAAACGTGTAGGTACACCTTTAATTCCGATTTTATAGCAAAGATTCAACAAATGTGTTGAATTAGGTCACTATCTGGATGTATGGAAAGACTCTATTTATGAAGATTATACTAAAACCTAGCAAAATAAGCTATGAGACAAGCAAAATCTATAGACCTATACTATTGACATTGACATTTGTAATATATTTAGAACATAAAAGGTTTTTAATAAAATCATAAAGAGAACAATCTATGAGTATAAGGCAACATGGGTCTTATTAAATTTAAATCAACGAATGGTATAATGGTAGATATGGAAAAAATATATATATACTGAAACACAGACAGGAGAACTGGCTTCTTTGGCAGGCACGTTCGACAATGTATGTTGGCCAGCAATTATTAGAAGACTTGATTATTAGTAACATTCCCTCCAAATAGGTAAGAATCATACAATATTTCATTTAAACAGTGGAAGAAGGGCAAATTCCTCACATGAAAATACAAATATTACTAAAACCTGACAAAGAGATACCCTCAAGGCGGGAAAAATCGTATTTACCGCTGTTTCTGTATTAAAGTATCACAATAAGGTACAATACACAACTCCATTCCATCAGAGTCGGTAGTTCTATAATCCAATATAATTTGTAATAATAATAAGATGTGGGGGTAGCACCATAAAACAAAAGAATGAAATATGTATGAGAGGAAACAAGAAAATTTCTCCATATAAGTTATATACTAGATATTTATTCAAATAAATTAAAATTTGGGAACATTTCTATATTGACGAGATATGCTATTTACATAGTAATCTTGATAGAGGTGACCTGAAGTTACGAATTTGCCTTTATAAAGGGAAAAAAAAAACCTAGATCTCCATCTATTCTAGCGAGACAAAATATGAGAACCCTATCATTCCTTTTAAGTTACTTAAAGCCCTTTAGGGCCCATGCGAAATCTAGGTTAGTTTCTATTCAAAAAAAGGGGGCGCTAAGTCATAATGACAAATGGCTTACCTTTTCTCGAAAGTGCCGGCAAAGGTCTGGTCTCCCGACTGAAGACTGTCCTCTCACTGAGCGACTCCCATTGAATCCGCCTTTTGGCAAAGAAACCCTCTTTTATCCTTGTCTCTCTCCATTTTCATTCGCTGGCCGCGCCAAAGTTTCTATTGGTTGGCATTTTCATTCGTCGAAAGAAAACACCAATGAAAATGGCCAACGTCTCCAGTATACAATTTCACCGACGCCCCAGGCCTCTCCCATCAAAATAGAACATATCGTATTGCCAAAACAAAAAAATCTAAAGAGGGAAACAGCCACGGCACTAGTGTAAAATGTCATCAGACCCCAGGCCTCCTCCACATGGGCTGTAATACGATCCTCCCTTTTCTCGGGACGGTATATATAACGCCCCCCCCCCCCGTCTTAGCTAAAAATCGACACAGGCCCCTTTCACTTGAACTGTAATATAACGCTTCCCTTTCTCGGGAAGGATATTTATAAGGCTCAGTCTTTTAGAAATCTTCCTTCTCCATTTCTTCTGGTCACCTCTACCTAAATTTTAGATGAGGGGAATATATGTACATATGGAACAACAGCTTCCAGCGCGGATGTCTCTGGATGTCACTGGTGTCTTCTTCTCCACCAGGCATCAGCTTTCGGCATGGAAGTCTGGTGTCATCAAGTGTCTAGGTTTCTGGGCAAAAAGGTGGTCTATAAGTCTATGTGGGAGGGAAGCCATGTATCCATTTGATGTTGATCATACATACACCTTCTGTTGGGGTATGGTTACAAAAACGTGCCCCAACAGATCCTGCGTGCTTACTTGGTCATCTTTTACATGAATATAGCGCAACAATATGTATATATTTGATAATTTAAAAGCCAATCATTCTGCTATGCCCCTGCCTATGTCCAACCACCTTGTACCCTGTACCAACTTACTGTATGACATGATGTACTGTTAAGAGCCAAATAAAATACGGACTGTATGTCAGACAGACCGAGAAAAACAAGGAGATAATATGATTATAGATATTAATAAACGATTGCAGTTAGGCCTAGAGTTAAGAGGAAAGATTCTCATCTCGCATCATTAGCGCTAGGTCACTTTTATTCCAGAAAACTCCAAGACAAAGGATTCTGGAGTTGAATTCCCTAAAAACAACTTTATTTGGGTCAATGGTCCATCCTCACATTTTCTGCTATAACGATCAAAGATGACTTCCCAGTCGTTTGAATCAATCAAGGCGATTCTTCATCTTCCATGATGTAATGAATGACCAATCAAAATCTTAATAGAGGTCACGTGACACCACCCCCGACTGGGGAAGCCTCAGTAGCGTCTCTGAGTCTCATCTGTACTAGACGTGTCTCCTGGTCCAGCGTAAATCGCGGGGCGTAAGCTCACTCTCCTCCATGTTCTCTGTCTGTCAGCATCGGTTCCCTTGACCAACCTATCCTGTGTCCTCACTCCTTTAATCACGACTGCAAATTCACCCCAATTCAATCCAAAACTTCAAGTTGACAGCACCTTAGCTGTCACAACTACCACAGGGTAATCAGAGAGTCGACAAGATTCTCTCTATATATATGTGTGTGTGTGGTGAATTGAGAGCAGTCGTGGTAGTTGTGTGGCAAGTGGTAAAAAGACACACAGAAAGCACGAATCGGGAGCAAAAAATCGTGAGGAGTAGGTCAGAGAGAGGAAAGAGAAGGACCATTCTGGGAACCACCAATGTGGAGTTGACCTCCATGAGAACTGTTCCGTGATGATCAAATCCAAGTGCTTTTAAACTCTTTTGAGTAAGATAAATTAGTCCCTCAGGGGGAGGAGGTGAGCGGGCAGCTCCGGAAATATTTGTTTTTATAAGACTGTACAGATGAGAGACCACCCACAGGGTTGCTCTGACCAGGGAATTTCTCTTTCCTCATACTTCCACACAGAGGCCATCTTTATTTAAATATTTCAAAATATTATAACATATTGTCAGTAATTTATTTAATCGTAGAAACTTTCTCCTTGGGATATTAAAAATATAAAGTTAAGTGCCAGGAGAAAATGTTTTCTCCTGGCACTTAACTTTATATTTTTAATATTGTCAGTAAATAATTTATTGAATTATCACTGATTAAATAAATTAATCTTCCCTTGAATTGAATTAGCCCCACTGCTGTTTCATGTACCTTGTAAATAATTTTGATCTGATCTGTTCTGGATTGTAAAAGGCGGCGTGGCTGAAGGGAAACCAAAGCGTCAAAATAATTTACTTTGGTTAAGTAGCCAGTAAAACCATATTCTCTCTCTCGAGGTGCGAGGATGCACGGGCGCGCGCTCCTGCCCCAACTCTAGAGGCTTGGAAATTCTAACCGCCTTCGAAGAGAATAGAATTTTGAGATGGAGGCGATGGAGATTTCCAATGTGTTTTCGATACTGGCGGAGAGCCAGGATGATGACAAGGATGATGGTGGTACTCCCACCCAGAAAAAAACTACCATTGCCAAGAAATCGGCGGAAGAATTTTCTAAGCTTGATTCGAAAAATACATTTTCAATCAAGCAAACAAACGGCGACTATGTAAATCAGGCCGCTGGAAAAAAAAATAAGCCGATGCAAATTGGGCGGAAAGAGTGGAAGCTTCGGAGAAGCAATCTGCTTTGGAATCGGATTGGAAAATTCCTAAATCCAACAAAAGAAAAGGTCGGGAATCTCCGACCCAGCAAACAAAAGTGGCAAAGGCTGAAGCCATCGCAGCCAGGCCGTCACTACAACCGAGGCGGGAAATAAGGGATGCTGTCACGCATATAAGAACTAGCAGACAGCAACAAGATCTAGCCAAAGCGAGGTCGGCAGCGGCAACATTTGACCAGTGTTGCTTCATCGAATGGAGCCCGGACTTCCACCCAGTCCAGTACATGAAAGCGCTGGAGCAGATGCTGGAGAAATCTTCAGTTTACCAGCTCATGAAGATGTCCGGCCATGTTCTGGTGACGCTTTCCAGCGCTGAGAAGGTCGAACGCCTAATCGAGGAGGGCCTCACCATCGGCAGCACACTCCTGAGAGCCTTCCCTTACAGGAAAAGGGCTGAGAAGATCATCATAGGAAATCTTCCTATCGCCGTAAAGGATGACGACATCGTTGCGGCGCTAAGGCCTCACTGCAAAGTGGCCTCGATGGCCTACGAATTAGTAACTTGCGAAGGTTACTCCTGGACCATGGGCAGTAGGGAGGCCTTCGTCTTCATGAATGAAGGCCTTAAGATTTACCAGCTCCTGGTAAAACTGGAGATCAAGTCAAGGGGTGAAACGACGCCAGCCTACATCTCCTACGGTGTCAAATGTAGCACGTATCATCGCCAAGGACATCGGCGTGCCAGCTGCCCCATGAGGGACTTGGAAGAGCGCTCCACTCGACAACCTACCTTCCAGCATGGATCTCTTCCTCCTTCCACCCAGACATCGCCCTCGTCCCAACCTGCTGCAACTACACCGGCTGCAGTTGGCCACAATGGCCCTGAGAAGGTCCCGGCCAAAAATGTTCATATTCCCATGAAACCTCCTTCTGCCAACGAAACCAGCGGTGCCAAAGCTCTACCAGCGGCGGCAGAAGTGGCCACATCAAGTAAAGAGAGCCCGCCCAACATCGCGCTCCTATCTTGACCATAGCCCCTGGATCCCGGGTTCCGTTGAAAATCCAATCCCCTAAGTAAGGAGGATGAATCATCAACTGACACAAGATCTAAAGCCCTCCGACAACTAGAAGAGGTACTTAAACAGCTCCCAGACACCGTGTTCGAGAATACCGAGGCAGCGGGTATGGAGAAGGAAAAAATCGTGCAGGCAATCATCTCCGAACGCAGTTTGAAAAGATTTCTGCCTGACCAGAAACCTGAGCAGCTGGACAGCCTGATCAACCTCATCGGGACATTCGTCGACCGTGTAGAGGACAAAGCCTGCCACCTTTACAAGCGACTCACCCATCTCCGGGCAGTTGCCACCAAAGGTAGGACCACGCAATGAGCTTCCGCATTGCGTCCCTTAATGTGCGCGGCATTGCCGTTCGCGCCAGGAGTGTGGAGATGTGCTGCTTCCTTAGGCAGCATGCAGTTGATGTCGCGTTTGTCCAAGATCTAAGGCTCTAAACAACATCCGGGACCTATGCTTTGGCTAAAGCGCCGTCTTCGCACCATCATCGACACCCAGGGAATCCGGCCTCGCCGTCGTCGTAGCGCCGGGAGTCACCGTCCTCTGGTATCGCGTTATGTGGCCAGGCAAGATCGCCATTGCCAGCATCAACATCCGGGGCCTCGAGACCCGCGTCATCAACTGCCACCTGTCTCACACTCCTGAAGAACGGAATCTTCAATTGCAGGTCATCACAGAGGAAGCCATCAGAGAAGATGCGTAGGCTCTTGGTGACTTCAACATCTCCGAGGAGTCCTCGAGCGACATCGGGTCTGGAGCCGTGGAAGCCTTCGCGGAACTCCTGGACCGAACCGCCCTCGTCGACACCGCCTCCATCTTCAATGTCGCGCACCTGCCTACGAGGGTTGCCAGTTACGGAAGCCGGGTGGACGCCGCCCGTCTGGATCGAGTTCTAATACCATCAAGACTCTCCGGTCGCGTCACCCGTTACTGGACCCTCAAATACCGCTGTTCGGACCACCGTGCCATCCTCCTCCAGGTGGGGGATCCCCCTTCACCATCTGCGCCACCAATCTCCGCGCTGCTTCGAATGGCGCCTGTCATCGAGAGAGTTGGGGCGCTTCTCTGCGAAGCTTCTTTGAAGATCGAAGACACCCCTCTTGGAGATCTATGGAGAGAATGGGGGAAAATGAAGCAGGACCTGGTGGAAGACATCAAGTGCCTCTCCAATCCTTGCGCTGAAGACGAAGATTACATCGCCAGAGCAAGGCGGTTCCTGCGTTCCAGGCTCGAGGTCGAGACCGTAGATGCCGACTACCCTTTGCTGCCTGAGCTTGGGCGCGCCTTGCGCCTTCGACTACCTCGATCGGAAATGGCAACCGTCTTCGACGCCCAGGGGAACCCTGTAGAGGGAGAGAGCCTGAGATACACGGTCTTCAACTCCTACAGGGAGCGTTTCGATAGCTCTGCCTGCACCCCGGAGACCATCACTGGATTCCTGCAAGGAACTACGGAGAACATCACCTTGGAGGACAGTGACCCGCTTCATCGAGAAGATATCTCCTTGAGTGAGGTGGAAACTGCCATCAGCCGTCTGCCACAAGGGAAAGCGGCTGGTTGGGATAACGTGCCCTGCGAGCTCGTCAAAGGCTTCGAGGACTTCCTCGGTAGGGCCATACATCGAGTCATCCTCGAATCCAAGCTTCGCGGGGCCCTGCCTGAATCCTCGAGGAGAAACATCATCTGTCTCGTCCCCAAATCGCACGGTGGTCTGGGCCTAAGCGGCCACAGACCTATATTTCTACCAACGGCGGACTACAGAATCGTCAGCGGCATATTTCTGGGTCGTCTTCGTCGCCACCTACCAGCCATCGTGCCGGAATGTCAGACGTACGCCGTTCCGGGAAGATGTCCCTCCTGGAACATCGCGTGCGTGTCTAACGAGGTGGCCCTGGCCTTCAAGAACAAGTCGCCGCTGGCAGTCATCTCCACCGACCTGCAGTCCGCCTTTGACAATGTGGACCGAGAGTTCCTGGCCGCCCAGCTGCGCTCCATCGGCCTGCCTCCGCCCTTCCTGGAATGGCTCCACCTTCTCTACGCGGAGGCCGATGCTACCATCTAGGTCGATGGAAACTTCACCCGCCCATTCAGAATGCGCAGAGGGCTTCGTCAGGGTTGTGCCTGCAGCGCAGCCCTATTCTCCATCTTCACCGGTCCCCTCCTGCGCCACCTGGAGAGAGCTCTTGGAAGAGGGAACGTCCTGGCGTACGCCAATGATATTCTCCTGCTGATCCGCGAGGATTGGCAGTTCGAGAAAGTCAAGACCATCTTTGACGAATTCCGACGTGCTTCGGGAGTATGCGTGAACTTCACCAAGAGTAAGGGACTGTGGTGCGGCGCCTGGAGGGACCGCGCCGACTCTCCGCTGGGAATCTCGTGGTCCGCATCTTCCATCACGGTGCTGGGCTGCGAAGTTACATCTGGCCAAGGAAGATCGGTCCAGGAAAATCATCTGCTGGGCATCCTGGAGAGAGCAATCTCTAGATTGTCCTCATACGTCCGTGGCTTCTCCCTGGTCGGGCGAGCGAGAGCGGCCAACTCGCTGGTAGAGTGCGGCAGTGCTCCACCATCTGCACGGCTACCTGCCCGGGGACGCCACTATCGCTAAATTACAGGCCAGGCTGACGCGGTTCGTCTGGGGGTCCTGCCATCGAGCTGCTTGGCTCCCGGGAAATATAATGGCTCGCCCTGTGTCCGTCGGTGGTGTAGAGCTGCTGGATGTAAAGACCCAACTCCAGCTCGCCTGCTTCAAGGGAGTTCAGGCTGCATGCCGAGCGGGGGGCAAAAACGCTTATTCATGGCTGGTGGAGTCCGGTGCCTGGATGGCCCCCTTGTCCTCGGGTTCCTGGCTGCTGCCCCGTCGCCGTCGGCTGCTGGATCTGTGGGAGCAGGTCTCCTCCATCCTGAGCCTGAACCACCGGGTGGTGCCCATTCCCGCCCTAATGAACCTGCCTCTCGTCGGTGCCTGCAGGTTCCTGGCGACGCCATCGCTTCGGGCTCCTTCAAGGTGGGTAGGAGTGCGCGTCCGCGACCTGGCGGGTCCTGCTACGTCGCTCACCACAAGACTGACGAGGAGCACCTGCGACGATGCAGCCGCCCTTGGTTCATTCTGCCGCCGTCTGGTGGCGGAAAACGCGGGGAGCTCGCATCAGGAGAGGAGCCTGGAGGAAGCCGTGGTGCTGCGCGGGACGGCCACGCCGTTCTTGAGCATCAGCACACGCACTGCGCGTCGCATGTTGGAGCGTCCCCGCCTGGCCGCCGTTCCCATCTCGCGGTATCTCCGGCGCTGGGCGCCTGTCGTCGACGTGCCCTCCACCAGCCTGGCGTTCTCATCTCTCCGTCGCTGCTCCTTCGGGGGCCTTGCAGCGGACATCGCTCTGCGGCTGGCCCTGCACGCCCTGCCTCATCCGGGGCACCCGGCGTCGAGCCAGCCCATCTGCATCGCCTGCGGCTCCAGCGACCTGTCGCTGGCTCATCGCTACTGGTCCTGCAGCGCCGTCCGCCCTCTCATCCGAGAGGTGTTCTCCATCATCGGGCGGCCGCCGGACCTGCAGTCCTGGATCTTCGCGGTGGACCTCGAGAACCACGCCATCACCATCTCCTCAGCGGTAAAGCATGCCATCTACGTTTTCTTCGTAGATCGCGAAATACGTAGTGTCGCTGGGGACCCATTGGCGATCTTCCATCAAACTCTGCAGCGGTGGCAGAGGCGTCATTTACATAGTTGTATTTTTTAATCATTTTTAAAATCTTTTTTTTTTATATAACCATCATCCTCATTATAAATTTATCATTTTCTCATAATTAGTGCGGACTGTGCACTTTACATGTATTGACAAGATGTCAATAAAAATATGTTAATTGTCAATTGTCTCTCTCTCTCTGTTCTGGGTAGTTGACGCTCTGCGCTCCAGGAACCTGGTTTATAAATCTCTTTCTCTGATCTATATAAAGCTCTTACTATCTTATTGATCTTGTTTATCTTAATTAAACGACTTCTCCATGACAATATTGTAGCGTATAAAATCAGGTCTTTGTATATCTTAAGATGTCAAAGTATTTATTGATGATGTCAGCACAAATAGTCAACAATTATCAATTAAACTATCTACAGCTAGAGAATATAGAGCAAGCAAGCTAGGCAACTAAATAATGATTTAGAAAATGTAAAATTTTAAACCTGTTTCCAAATATTTTCATTTTGAATAATTAAATTAAATCTTTTTTCAAATATTTTCATTGAATAATTAAATTAAATAATAAATTATTTCTTCGCCACAATATCTATATATATAAAAATGAATGTATGTGTGTGTGTGTCTGTTTGTCCTTTATGCCTGACCAAACCACTCATTGGAACGCCATGAAACTTTGGGAAGTTATTTAGTATAGTACTGGGAAGGTTTCTAGCAAATAAAATTTTTGAAATAACTTTTCGCTTTAAAATAATCAAGATAAATATTCTAATTTATCTGTTATAATTCAACAATCTGTTCTAAATATTATCATGATGATATGATGATTTTGTAATGTAGAAAATTAGGAAAGACAAAATTCAGGATGACACGGCAATTTATTTGAGACAAGAATAATGATACAATTCCAAGGCAAGATGCTATTCCTTTAACTTCCAATTACCGAGGGAACCAATTAATATTGATTTTATTCAACTTATCGAGTATTTTTCAAGGGACGGGAAAAAATGTTCACTTTATCGATCGTTAGACAAACCTTTACTCAGGTAAAACCCGGGCGAAGCCGGAGTATAACAATAAAATTCATAATGTTTGTTCGTGTTGTTTAAAAAAAAATAAATGGTGATCGACTGAAAGGAAAAACAATGGGGGAAATAAATGCACAGAAACACAGTATAATAAAAGGATTTATTTTAAAAAAATTAAAAACAAAAGGGATAAAAACTATTATACTATTATTATGGGTAAAAACAAGAAAAATGGTTAAGCTAAATTATACTTATATCTAAGGGATTATGTATAAAAAACAATAAACAAGGTTAAGCAAAAGAGAAAGTAAAAAAAATTAACTAATCTCAGGGAAGGGAGATAAAAATAAATGGCGGGGGGGTGTCGAGCGTTTGTTTACGCAGTACCTCGTGGCAGCACCGTCGCAGGCTTGGCTTGGCTTGGCTTGTCTTGTGCGATGTCCAATTGTCGCGACTCGTTGGTTGTCTAAGTGTCTTTTCCGCTCTCAAGTTGCTGCTTGAGGGATACTCCAATGCGTTCTCTCCGTCCACAAGACGCTGCTTGCAGGATAGCTTGACGTCTTTCCTTCCACAAGACGCTGCTTGCAGGATAGCTTGACGTCTTTCCTTCCACAAGACACTGCTTGCAGGATAGCTTGACGTCTTTCCTTCCACAAGACGCTGCTTGCAGGATAGCTTTTAGACGTCTCTCCGTCTGGCAAGGGAACACAACTTTCCCCTCCGCTTCTAACAAGGGAATCCTGCCAACTGACCAAAAAAAGAATGTAACATGACGCTCCGTCGTCTCCGCCCACGCCGACCTTTGCCCTCGGTCGGTCCAAGCTGGGGCTATCTATAGATATAGAGAGGTAGATGTCTTGCTCGTTGTCTCCCTTCACCTAAGACCTTCATTCTATGTACAAAAGGTAAAGGATCTGTAAAATAGTTTTAACAATGTTAATGTCATCATAAAAATAATTCCCACTTTTCCCACTCTCAAGATGTAGTGGAACTACTCTTTGTTGATGTTTTATGTCTGGATTGCTCTAATCCTTCAAGGCAGTGCCTCCCGTCTTGGAATTTCATGACAGGGACAGGTAAGCTAGCCCAAATGAAATAGTAAAAATATTTACTGGCAGAGCTATCTTCAATTTTAATAACTATGAATGCCACCAGGCAGCCTCAATCTTTACGAAAGCTGAAAGTGTTAACTTCTTTCAAAATAGAATAAATATATCAAAATCTGTGAAAAAATAATGGAAAAAAAATAATAAAAAGGTCAGATGTTGATATCCTGGTAGGATATGCCTTCTTTATTTTTGATATCAAAATCTGTTATTTATTTCAATAAGTTTATTATTCTTGTGAATTATAAAAAAATTGCCATTTGAATCAAAGAGCTAGATGGGATTTGGTCTTTTATAAGCATAAGATTTCATTAAGATTTATAGAAAAAATTGTAACCTTTTTTTAAGTTTACTTCAAATGTTGTAATTTAAAAAAAAGTTTTTATATTAAGATTATTTTAATCTATATTTTGAAAGCGTTTTTTAAACTTATAGAATTGATGTTAAGATTGTTAATATTTTTTGAATATTTGCTAAATTGCGTTTTATGCATTTTTCACAATCATATTTAAATTATTGAAGTCATTTTGAACTAAAAAAATAGTAAATAGTTTTCTAAAATTATCTTCTTCATATTATGCATATAATGGAAATTTCTCTCGTTACAATCTATCCCTTATGGAAAAAAGCAGCAAGTTTGCTATAAAAATTGGTTTGATATATCGTGTTGATAGGACTTAGCAGAGGTTCTATGTGTATAGATTTTAGATATGAAATTTCGAGAAGGGAATACTTTAATTATAAAAAAAAGGTAATATCCTGAAATAGATCCAAAGATAGCTACTGTGCCTCTAAATCGCAATAATGATAACTACAGAGGCGCTCGTCTGGTTGAGAAGTCAATAAGTTATGCTATAGTTTTATTCTTTAGATTCTTCATAATCAAAGGTTATTTTAACTTCATCAGCATTAGTGATGGTATGCAATGATCTCCTGGAACCTGGATTGTCTGTATATCTCGTATATGATGGGTACAAAAAAAATATGAACAATGCTAGCTGAATACTCACTAAGATAATATATTGTTCAATGGGTATGGTTATATTACTTTATCTTCATGATGACTAAATCAAATTATCCATCTAGCCAAAAAAAAAAAAATGCTTCAGCTATGTGTGCAAAATTTAATAGAGGGTATTTATACCCATACATATGGTCTATTGCCTTGAAAAAGCGATAAATCTGAGCTAGATAATGCAGCCTTCAGAAAAGAAAAAAATCTATCATCACAAAGAAAAATAAATCCCTTTTTGTGAATGGATAATGTCAAAAAGTTAATAATTATAGTAAAAAGAAGTTCATTTATGCAATAAATTTGTTATTCTTGGCCTTTTCGAAAACTATTTAGAAGAAACTAGCTGCTTGTTGCAAGTTTATGAAATATTTTCATGTCATATAAAAACTTAGTCAATTTGAAATGCTTTGTAGAAACTATGGGACAAATAGATTTTTTTTTTGCTTAAAATGATATTTAAAAAAATATGCTGACTTCTGTAATTTTTAGATGAGTAAAAATTTTATTTATTCATATAATTTATTTTGTTTAGATTTTAAATACTTTTGAAGTTTTATATTATATATTAAATTAAAAAGGATCTTAGCTGTTACAAGAGATGTGGCCAACTACCAAAATCGCGCTAAAATATTTTAAATCGCATGTGGGTTCTCAGTTATTATGATAATATAGGGTATAATCATAAATTTAAAAAATAAACATTAATTCTTAAAAGTTCAATCTCAGTAATAGTAATGATTAAAACCAAATATATATATATATTTTTTTTACAGCATGTGCTAGCTTTTTACAATTCAAATTTTGAAATTAATAACTTGCAATGAAAAATAGATCTAGGATTAAAATTTTTCCCAAAATAAATTTGAAATATAATAAATACAGTTGTCTTCATTTTTTATTTAATTTTAATTTTAAATTCGAAAATATATTAAAGCAAAATAAGGATTATAACGAGGCTTCTATGATTTTTTGGTCCCCTCCTTTTTTTTCTAATCGTGGAACTACTCAAATGTTTTAAGATTTATTTTATTTTTTAAATTAATAAAAACAAAATCGGCTAAATATAATTTTATGCCTAAAATATAGGCATTACACATTCAAGTACCAGTCTTTTAATTTATTTTATTTAAAACAAAAAAGTAGTTCGGTCAATGTCTCCTCCCTTCATAACAACTCACTGCATCTTTTCTCGAGGTATCAATGCTTCTAAACTGGGAGACTACGGCTTCCATTAATATTAGGCTTAAATACTGGCCTGTTGAGGCCTTAGTATTTATAATATAATTTTCAATATTTCAATAATTGTTAATTAAAGAAACATTTATTTCTAAGCATAATTTGTTTACCACCAACTGTGATAGACTTTTTTTAGAACTAGCTAACGTGTTCAAGGCAAGCGAAACCAGCCATTTGAAGAAAAAAAATACAAGTTTTCATAATATTTGGTTAAAAACCTTGACACATTTAATATTTTTAGAAACATACTTTACGGTAGCAAAAGCGATTAAAAAAATTAAATTCATGAATAATTGCTACTATTACAAGGGACTATTTTTGACCTTGCAAAATAGTTTATATGAAAAATATTTAATTTAATAAAAAAGTAAACACTCTTTACTTATACTAGCTTAGAAAGCATTTAGCTCATTTTGATATAAAAATGTCAGTAAATAATAGCAATAAGAGGAAAGGAAAAGCCAATCCATCAACTGGGGCACTAAACACAGCTAGGTAAGTAGAATTTTTAAAAATGTACCTTTCACTTTATATAAAATAAACATATTATTTATTTCAATAGCTTTTATATCAATATTAAAATTTGATTTCATCATTATGTAAAAGCTACTAAGTTTACTTTCACATATACTTTCATTTTGTAGTTAACAAAATCTGATTCATTAAATAAATAATAAAAATAATACATTATATTTTATTTATAAACAGACGATTCATACATTATAAAACTACAATTAAATAACATTTATATTGAAACTTATCACTCTTGTAACTTATTTCCATTTATATTTCCTAATAGTTATCAAATTATTAACCAAAAGGTCATTTACTACCCACACATTAGTAATAATGTCAAATAATAACTTATATTTTAGAATATATATAAAAATACATATCTAACACAATCATCCGTGTTATGCAATCAAAAGTTATTTTATATATTTGGATGAAAAAAAAAAATTAATACAACAAACATCAATATACAATTTTAAAATATATTTTAAACAATGTTTTTTTTTAAAGAAAATAATTGTCAATAAGGCTTAAATAATATCAAAATATTTATATACAAACAATTTGGTTAACATACCAGTTTTCTATGGGAAAAAAGACACCTGTTTCAATATAATTGAACAAATAAATATATACATATTTTTACACATGGATTGTGAGGTTTTTTTTTTTTTTATATGATATTTTATTATGAAGAAATACTATTGGTATGTAATTTCATTGCATAAGATATATTTTGAATGCCATTTATCAAAAGACTATTTTAACCTTTTATTGAATTTAAAAAACAAATCAAAATGTGGATATTTATATCTATATTGAGGGTTACATTTTACCTTTTACATAATTGGCCTTAAACTTGGTGATTGTATTTTTGAGAATTCAATCATTCCACTTTGTAATAACACAACAAATAAGGGGGTCGGTGGAAGGCTGGTTAAAGCGTTTGGTTTTCGACCACTACGACCCGAGTTCGATTCCCTCATTGGACACTTTTTTTCTGTTTTCTTGTAAAAGTCCAACCCCACCAGCGAGTGCAAGTAACCAAACGGGGCTCTGGCACATTTGTAAGTGCAAAGTCGATCTGCTTTTCACATTTGTAGACATGTGGTGCGCTTACATTAAAAGCAGTCGCTAACTACTCACCATGATTATCATGGTTTTGAGATAAAAAAGAAAAGACAACAAAATATATATACTTGAAATGAAGGCGATAAAAACGTGATTTTCTTTTAATGGTAAAACACAAGCTTTCAGGCAAGAATGCCCTTCTTCAGGTTACAACTTGGCAATATTTTTAAAACTATGGATATGAAAGATAGCCCAATACAGTAGGTAAATAGTTCAGCTGGGGGGATTGGCGAGGTAAAACACGGAGTATTGGGGTGGGAGGTCGATTTTTCGGTTAAAACTGGGCATGCAGTGCGAGACCAAAGATTCAAGGACTAGACGCTGATACTTGTTCCCGACACCCTTGTAAACGCATACAGCGCTGTCCAAATTGAATACATATACAGTAGAACTACCTCCCTGTAAAGGACAACACCTAATTACAGAGCCAAATTGTCCTTTAGGGAGAGTCATTACAACCTGGCCAGAGAGAGATGTATATGACCTATTGACACCTTCACAAGAAACAAGTATATTTTTACCAAATGAAAACATTAAGATGCGATTGTTTCTTTTATACATAAAACAATCTTTTACTGTCCTTATTGCAATGATAAAATATATTGGGAGGGCTTGGCTCATCAGTGGTGAACCCTCCCAGAGGTTTCGCCAATTTAATCTACCAGACCACTTCTTTAGAGCTCTAATACTGTAGAACCTACCTGTAAAGGACAACACCTAATTGCAGAGCTAAATTGTCCTTTAGAGAAAGATGTCCTCTTACTGGAGAGTTGCTAAATTGTAAAAATGGTAATTTTGCAAATGAAAACTGTCCTTTGTTGAGAGGTGTCTGCTAGCGGGGTGTCCTCTAATGGAGAGGTTCTACTGTATATGAAGAGGCATTTTAAATTTTTTTTTTTTCAAATTATACACATTGAAGATGAGGGTAAACAATAAAAATATTTAGTTAAAAAAAAAAGTTTAGAAATACAAGGTAATAATAAGACCAAATCCAAATAGTGTGTAACGTTTTGGTAACAACATTGTTAACATCGTGGAAAAATAGTACAAATGTGATATTGTACTGGGATAAGGTGTATAAATTATCATGCAACTGAAAGCTTTTCTTGGTTAATCAAGAATGGGGGTATTCGGCCGATTCTGGAATAATTAAAAATCAACAGGAATAGTTGATTTTTATTCCGATAGATGGTGCAAGCCATCAGCAACTTATACAGTAGAACTACCTCCCTGTAAAGGACAGCACCTAATTGCAGAGCCAAATAGTCCTTTAGAGAGAGATGTCCTGGTGGGGGGAGAAAAAGGAGATGCCTTTTTCTTTTTCATGTTGTTCTTTTTCTTTCTTATCTCCACTCAATCATATTAGGGTGTCAAGCAAAAAAAAAAAAAAATTGAGACTTTTGATGGTGTCTGCTGGGGATGAGTAGAGCTCATCAATATTTGAGTCAATACAGTCAATGATGTGTTTTGGGGTTGAGAATTGCAGATATCGTAATTGTTAATATCACTAAAAAAAAACGTACTGCTCTGTACCACCAGTCATGTGCTGCAGTAGATTTATCTGTTTATTGATGTGTATAGTGAGATCTCAGGAATCTCTGGAGAAGAATATTTTGTGAGTATATCAAGGTGTTTAGCTATCAGGAAAGTTGTGTGAGGAGGTTAAACAAAGATTTTTTCTCTTTCTCCAAAAGGATAGATATCAAGCGTTGAGATAGGATGAATGTCCAGCCTGGCCAGAATTTGCAATGACATACTCAGGGTTTAGATCAATCAAATCTCCGAGTTTCGTTATTACACTTTTAACGAGTTTACAAGTTTTCGGGTTTTAAACGACCTTTCTACAGGTAAAAAGTCTTTTAGAAATGAAAAATATATATATACTCCTTTACCTCACTTTGTGTCGGGGTTACGTTCCAAAAAAACACGACACAAATTGAAACGACGTAAAGTGAAAATATGTGAAGGCGCAATCTAAAACAAAGGTGTTGCCATATTTTAGGAAAAAAAAAAAAATTAAAGACTCAAATCTAAAACAACGCAACTTCGAAAATCTAATGACGCACAGTGAAAATCAGTAAAAATTAAGCAGCAATGCAACTTCGAAAAAAATGCAAAATAAAACGACGCAAAGCGAGGTATTGGTGTATACTTTTCTAAAAAAATGTTTACCTGTTGAAGGGTCATTTAAAACCCGAAAACTTGTAAACCCGTTAAAAGTGTAATAAAGAAACTTGGAGATTTATATTTGATTGATTGATACAGAGGATTCTCAGGGTTTCAATTTCTTAGCCAGAGAGAATGTCTTGAGGAAATTGATTAGGAAAAAAACACTCTGACAAAATGAAGGCCAAAACTGTGCACCATCTATTGAGAGATTTTGAATTCAGGCAGAATTAGGTCGTTGATAGAAAATTGAAAAATTTTCAGATTGCCTACCATTTGACCTGGGCCTTCAAAAATGGCCAAAGTTGGCGCTCAAGTTTTATCATTTCTTTTTTTTTTTTTACTTATCCCAAGTATACTCATAGACTCATGGACAAAACTTGAGGAAGTGGAAAGTCTTTTATGTCACCAGTTGTCTATTTTTTTAAGTAGACGGAGGCAATTTTGTTCACACTTGGTTATCTCGTGTGTCTTCAATTAAAAGTCACTGTAATATCTTTCAGAGTTATTGTCTCAATCCCAATATACATACTGAAAGGTACAACTTCCTTAAGTTTTGTCCATGAGTGTATATTGGTTATCTCGTGTGTCTTCAATAAAGGTCACTGTAATATCTTTCAGAGTTATTGTCTCAATCCCGATATACATGCTGAAAGGTACAACTTCCTTAAGTTTTGTCCATGAGTGTATATCGGTTATCTCGTGTGTCTTCAATAAAGGTCACTGTAATATCTTTCAGAGTTATTGTCTCAATCCCGATATACATGCTGAAAGGTACAACTTCCTTAAGTTTTGTCCATGAGTGTATATTGGTTATCTCGTGTGTTTTCAATAAAGGACACTGTAATATCTTTCAGAGTTATTGTCTCAATCCCGATATACATGCTGAAAGGTACAACTTCCTTAAGTTTTGTCCATGAGTGTATATCGGTTATCTCGTGTGTTTTCAATAAAGGACACTGTAATATCTTTCAGAGTTATTGTCTCAATCCCGATATACATGCTGAAAGGTACAACTTCCTTAAGTTTTGTCCATGAGTGTATATTGGTTATCTCGTGTGTTTTCAATAAAGGACACTGTAATATCTTTCAGAGTTATTGTCTCAATCCCGATATACATGCTGAAAGGTACAACTTCCTTAAGTTTTGTCCATGACTACATACGTGGTACAGACCCATCATGCCGGGTAGTAAGTAGCGACTACTTTTACTTTAATTGCACTCTACATGTCTACACACAGTTAGAGATCAGTTTGGACTTTTGAACTTACAAGTGTGCCGCCGGAGACATTGTTTGGTTACTTACTTACACACTGGTGGGGTTGGATTTTCTCAAGAATCGAGGGCTATTGGAGCAAATTTTTCTAAAAAAAAGTTGATAAAAGATTTGATTCCATAAACACAAGGTAATAAGACCAAATAAATAAATAGTGTGTGATGTTTCAGTAGCAGCGTTGTTACCGAAACGTCACACACCATTTATTTATTTGTTCTTATTGTGTTTATAATCTATAATCCACAAATTGTGTCTAATGATTTGATTCCATATCAACAGTTTATGCTGCTTCTCCACCAATCCTGGTCAACAAGTCTTTGACATTGACCTGATTCTGCTAGATTACGACCACTCTTAATGTTGGTACATGGATATTTGTGCATCTATTTTGACAGGAGAGTGTATTCCACACACCCCTCTTACCAAGATTAAAAATTTCTTCCGCAGAGACAACATATCCATCTAAGAAATGGAAACCTGGGGCAAGTTACGGCGAATTGTGGTCATCCTGGATATTTGACCTATCTCAAGACTTGGTATCTCTCTCTCCCTTCAGAGAGAGAAAATCTTTGCTTAACCTCCTCACACACACAACTGATATCAACACCTTGATGCACTCAGATTGCTTTGGTTCTCTAGCCATTTGTACAGCCTATAGAACTCAAGATATATAAATACCTCAAACAATATAAATAAATAGTGTGTGACGTTTTGGTAACAGCATTGTTACTGAAATTCATTCATTTTTATCATTCATTCAGTACTTTTGTCTGAAGATGGTCACAACACTGTTACAGAAACGTCGCACACTATTTATTTATTTGGATTTGGTCTTTATACCTTGAGATCTATAATCCAAATTGTGTGCCTTATCAGCCTATAGAACTCTTATAAGAAAGGTCAATTGTCCGGCACAACACAAGCATTCCCTTAAAGCCAAGCTATATGGATATGGGCATTATACATGTTATTGAGGGAAGGTGTATAGGGTCAGCTAGATCAACAGATGTCTTCTAGACATCTACATAGAGACCAATATAAAAGGTTTGTTAGAGAGCTTGTTACTGCTCCCCCTCCTCCTTTACATCCGGGCTTGGGACAGGAAAAGGTAGAGATAATGAAACTAGAATATATACAAAGTTACATAGGCAGGTAAATATGTATATGTGTAGAACTATGTAATTATTCCTTCTAAAAACTACAAAAATAATTTCTCACAATAAGTTTATTTCTATTTTAAAATGGTAGCTTTCAAGAGATAATCGCTCTTCAACGGGCTTAATTAAAACATAAGACTATCTTACAAGAAATATATTTATATATATACACATTTTTATTTTATTTAACAGTTGGGAGAGACACGCCATATCCACAATTTGGATAATTGCGTGTATATTTTAAATTATATACAATTTATAAAATTGAACATTGGGAATCACATGAAAATTAAAAGTTTGATGTCAAATTTTGCATATAGTAATTATAAATAGTAGCTTTAAATATGTACATTCAATACTTTCGCCTCAAAATATACATCCTGCAGAAACTATTAAACTTTATGTATTGGTCTTTATTGCAAGCAACTTGTTTTGTATTAGTCAGGTAAAGTTGGTTTTCTTCCCTTAGATCAGAAGTTAATGGACAGTCTATCAGATGTTCAGGGGTTTGTTGTTCGTTTCCACAAGTGCATGCAGGTGAATCGATTTTGCCAATTCTAAACAAATATGTGTTAAAGTCACCATGTCCAGTAAAAAATTGAACGTTATAAAAGTTGGGTTGAACATAGTTAGGAATTCTTGAAGTATCAAAGAATCCCTTGAAATTATCATTGGCACCCCCATAGTATTCCTCAAATTTCTGGTTTATAAAATTAGATATAATTTTTCTTTTAGTTGGATCTGATTTTTTGTATCCAATATTTATTTTTAGTATATTTGTTTCAATAAAATCCGTGAGCTTTGGTTTTCTAGCAACAATATGAGTACAGTTTGAAGATGTTGAATTATAAACCTGTGTACTGTGCTTCAAAATTTTGTACTGCAGAGAGTTTAATTTATCTTTGACTTTTTTTGGGTATAAAGTTGTACCAGATCGTGGAACCATAAGTTAGTGAACTTCGAAACAGTGTCTTATAGAGTTCTATTCTTTTTTTTACTGTCCAGTCCCCATGCTTTCCCGGTTAATCCAATCAGGTATCCACTAGCTCTATTTGTCTTAGTAATAATCTCATCAATATGGGGCACAAAATCCAATTTATTTTTATTTCTATGATTTTTAAAAGTTATTCCCATAATCTTCAGTTTTTCTACCCGATTGGCAGTGATAGTGTTCGGAATTTTTGCAGCTATTTTGCTATTAAACAAGTATAAGATTTTTGTTTTCTCTTCAGATACGGTCAACTTATTGTTCCCACACCAGTCTAATATTCTCCCCATGACCTTTCCTGTTGTATTCCGAAGTTCTGTCAAGTTGTTTCCCCAACATATCACAGTTATATCATCTGCATAAGCAATTATTTCACTCTTTGATTCTGAATAGTTATTCAATAAATCGTTTAGAATAATATTCCATATTGTAGGGGATATAGGCCCACCCTGTGGACATCCCTTGCTTAATTTTTTATGGGTTTCATTTGATGAGTATCTAAATCTCACTCTTCTATTATTAAGAAAAGACTAGTAGTTTTATTATTGAAGCTTGAACGTTGTCCTCATCTAGTCTTTTCAGCACCATCGGCCACCATGCATTGTCGAACGCTCCACTTATATCTACTGCGATTATAGCTGTATATTCTTTGTTTTTATGTTCTAGAGCTATTTTGACAATTTCATTTAACGCTGAGATGGTAGATCTTGATCTTCTAAATCCATGTTGACGATTGTTAAGCAGATTCGAGTCTTCATAAAATTTTATTAGTTTGCTGTTAATTATTTTTTCAAATATTTTGGAAATGTTTGAGTTGAGACAAATGGGTCTGTAGCTTTTATAACTTTTCATGTCTGTTTTACCTGGTTTGGGAATAATTATTACCTCAGATTTTTTCCATTCATTCGGATAATAACTTAAATCTAAGCATTTTTTGAAAAAGTTTCACCAGTATTGGAACTATTAGTTGTTTAGTATGTTTTATCATATTGTTAAAAATATTATCAATTCCAGGCGTTTTCTTTGAGTTTAGCTCATCAATTATTCCATTTACTTCATTGGGCGTTATTATTATATTTTCTTTATTATGAAATCCTAGAGTATAGTTCCTTATGTTTTTGTGGAAGGTAGTGTCTTCATTATCTCTATCATCGGGGAAAAGGTTGTTCAAAAGTTCCGCTGTGTGTGTCTTCTGGAATCGTTCTTCATCTTTATTCACTTCTAAGATTTCCAAAAATCCCTTTCAGTTAGAACCGTTTTTAATATTTTTGTATACCCTGTATAAATTTCCATATGGGTTTTTTGATTTGATGTCCTCTAAGAAAAACTTCCAAGACATTCTTTTAACCTTATTTATTTCCCTGACGTATTTGTTTCTTGCACTTTTATACTGTTGTTGAATATGGATAGAGGGATTTTTTGCCCGATAATAGGAATTACGGAGGTATTTACAATAGCTCTCAAGGCGTGTCAAGTCCGCGTTCCACCATCTGTTTATGTTGTTTTTTATTTGTTTGTTTTTTCTTAGTTTAAGTGTATTATACGCTGCTTCAATGAGCGTGTTCGAAAGTTCTTTTACAGCGCTATCGACGTCTTTCCTTGTATTTGCTGTATCTAAAAAGTTTTCAATATTATTTTGATCTATTTTATTGAAATTCTGGCCAAAATTTGACCAGTTCGCCTTTTCTTCACTGAATTTCCATGTGGAATAATTAGTAGCTGTGGTGAAATTATCAGTTATATGTACTTCATAGATTATTGCTACATGATCAGAGATCTGCGATATTTGTTCTGTGTGCCAGTTTCTGATAGCTGCTATTGCTTGTTTGTTAGTCAGCGTAAGATCAATCACACTAGCATTTCGACATGTAGTGGATTTATTATTGTGTATGATTAAGTTCGTTTCGTCAATGATGGGGATCAATCTATGCCCATTGTAATTTTTTGTAGAATCATACCATAATGGCGATCTGGCGTTAAAGTCACCACTTATAATTAGGGGCGTGTTTATAATGTTTCAGTTAGTGCTCTGAAGAATGTTTTGTGCTCCTTTCTCATAGAATTGGGGTGAATATAAATGTTTGATATAGCAATTTTCTTACTTTCTGTTTGTATAGTAATGGTTGTGGCGAAGGAGTTAGTGAATTCTTTTATTAGTTTAATTTGTAACGCATTGTTTCTAACAATTATTGCTGTATTTATATTTGGACTGTTCTCCTGATGATATATTATATTGTTTCCTGGAAAAATTATATCTTCTTTCATTTTATAAGGCTCCTGAATCAGAATTAAGTCTGTGTTTATGAATTTTTTGGATGAACATAGTTCACTTATGCAGGTATTGCTTTTCCTAACATTTTGTTGTATAATTTTAATTCTATCAGTAGCTGTGTTTCTTCCATTCATATGCATTCAAATGGTGTTTTAATTCTTGTTCTCCTCTTCTTGAATTGTTGAGTAGTCTGTACGCTGCATCGTGTTTTTAATCTCTCTTTCGTAGATCGGGCACGCTTGGGTATTTGGTTTATGATCTAAATTTCCGTTCTTAAAATATGGGTGCTTGCAGCAATTGCTGCATCTTATTATTTCGGAGCAGTGATGCTGTCCTTCCATTCCACATTTTACACATTTTTTT
This sequence comes from Cordylochernes scorpioides, assembly GCA_030710605.1. Classification (NCBI taxonomy): domain Eukaryota; kingdom Metazoa; phylum Arthropoda; class Arachnida; order Pseudoscorpiones; family Chernetidae; genus Cordylochernes; species Cordylochernes scorpioides. The sequence continues at coordinate 127,004,914 of CP092863.1, forward strand.
ATATTTGGGCAGTTTCTAGTCCGATGTCCAGGGTGGAATAAGTTACAGTTTTGGCATTGATCAACAAGCACTTTGTCCCTAAAATCGCACCGTTGTATATCCGTATATATTTTGCCAAGTTTTTTAATAATAGCATAGGCCCCCGGGGAGACCCTCAGAACTACATCTTGCTCAGACTTTACAGATTTAATAGGAAATAAGACCTTGATCTCATTATTTAGCCCAGCAAGTTCTGGGTTCATCTCACAGATTATCGTTACCAAATTTGTTAGATCTGTTATTTTGCTAATCAACTTAACCAAAATTGTAGGATCTCTTAGTTTTGGCTTGTATATTTTGCTGATCTGGTTGATTTTGTCAAGCTTCTTGAAATTTTCAATCAGTTGGTCTATATTCTGATCATTAGGCAGTTTAAGGATCGTCCCTTTTCTTGTATTTATTATTCTATTGATTCTTGTGTTATTACCCTCCTGTCTAAGAAATTTAATACCTTCATTTACCTTTTGTTGTACCTGTGATATTGCTTGATTTTCATTAGCCGTTATAATAATGGTTTGTTCCTTAGTATTTTGTCGTACTTTTTGTGTAAGTAAGTAATCTTTGTTTTTAGCCACTTCTGCATACGAATCTTTACTTAAACCCTGCCCAATTATCTTTGATAAATCGTTATTGATTACCGTAAAGTTATTTTGCATACATTTTTCGATTTTGTTTATTTTCTGATCAATTTTAAGGGATTCTGTTATATTATCCTTTATCTGTTTTATTGTTCCCCTTAAATATCCTATATCTTGTTTATTTAATGTTTTTTGATTGTTATCAAATTTATCCGTAAAATATTTGCATAGTTCATCCAATCATTCTACAATTAGAGCATTCATTTCCAAATTTTTACATATTTAATAATAAACCTTCAAAAATTCAAACAGCAATTGCCAATCAAAAGTTAATATTATTTTTTTATTTAAGCTATTTATATATAAAACTAGACGAATGGCCCGGGCAACACCCGGGTTTTACCCGAGTGCGTATATATTTTAAAAACGTTTTAATTCAAATACTATTCGTTACAATTATAAATTGGCGCCATGGATGTCACTCTTGTGAAACGTCCCGTTCCAAACTGTGTGTTTTTAAAATGTTTTAATTAAAATACTATTCGTTACAATTATAAATTGGCGCCGTGGATGTCTCTCTTGTGAAACGTCCCGCCCCAAACTGTGTCTGTCTTGAAAATATAAAAATAAAAATGTGAATTTTCATAAAGATTTCATCATGTCGATTTTTTTTTTTTTGCATTTCACCTACTAAATCGATAGAGATAATTACATTTGCAACATGAACTTAGGTATATTGACTAAATAGAAAACTGCATAGTAATAAAGATCATTTTTTAAAGGCACCATATAGTTTTTTTTTTTTTTCAATAAAATCGAAACAAAAATTAACGATAAATAACGATAATTGCCTTAAAAAAAAGAAACATTCGCGGTGATTTTGTCTTGCATTCATTTATACAATTATTATATACGAATGACCCAGGCAACGCCCGGGTTTTACCCGATTAAATGCTTTTATTCAAATACTATTCGTTACAATTATAAATTGGCGCCGTGGATGTCATTCTTGTATAATATATAAATGAGTTTTAAAAATTGTAAAAAAAAAAAAAAAATGCATCGGCCGGGAATCGAACCCGGGCCGCCCGCGTGGCAGGCGAACATTCTACCACTGAACCACCGATGGTTATGAAAATTCCCATCCGTGAGCTTCAGACAAACAAACAGACAGAATAAGGCAAATATATAAGTAGATTTTAGTTTTATAACAGGCAAGGAAGAAGTTTTATAAACAAAGCTTACCGGAGTTAGCAGAGCCAAGCGACGCACGTCCGCACTTCCGACAACAAAAAACACATATATGCTCAGCGTGGATAGTTACAAATGACATTTTAAAATGGAAATGTAAAATTTTTAGATATCACTTTAAACACGATAGCTATTTCCATCTCTAAATAACTTTTATCTCTGATAAGGCACAGTTTGGATTATAAACACAAGGTAATAAGACCAAATAAATAAATAGTGTGTGATGTTTCGGTAACAACGTTGTTACCGTCACACACTATTTATTTATTTGGATTTGGTGTCTTATTACCTTATGTTTAACTTTTATCTCTCTCTTTAATAATGAATAGAGATTTATAATTATCTCTATGTGCAAAAAATGGTACAAATGTGCTATTGTACTGGGTGGAATAAAAATTATGAAAAAGACATCTCCTTATCGTGCAACTGAAAGTTGCTGATGGCTTGCGCCATCTATCGGAATAAATTATCTCTATATTCACAAGGTCTATTTATAGAATGAATGTAGAGTTTAAATCACAGGTGGTGTTGTGTCACCAGCTTGAACTGACCTTGTTGAAGTGGTGGTCACACTTGTATCAAATAGCTCTTTCTAATCTTGACCTTTTATTATTATTATTTTTTTTTTGTACATATTAAATAAATGAAGAAGTAAAATTAAAGGGTTTCTGATGGATGTGTGGGGTCTAAACCGTTGGTTTTCTACCGCTACGACTCGGTTTAAAAAAAATCTCGCATTAGGCACTTTTTCTAATAAAAAAAAAATTGTTCCAATGGCCATCCAGATTCTTGTTAAAGTCCAACCCCAAATGTGAGTACAAGTAACCAAACAGGGCTCTGGCATATTTGTATGTTCAAAAATTGGACTGTGCTTTTCATTTGTGTAGATATGTGGGGCACTTACAGTAAGCAGTCCTTTACTACCCTCCCACCATGATTATCATGGCCTGTACCATGTGTACTAGGGATAATAATAAGTAAAATCTGTGTGATGAAGTATATTAAATAGAGAGAAATATAATATTCAGAATAAAGAGAAAATCAAAATGGAACTATAAAAATTGGAAAAAATATATTTTATGAACGATAAGGTACAATTTGGATTATATAGATTAGAAAAGAAACACAAGGTAATAAGACTAAATCTAAATAAATAAATAGTGTGTGATGTTTCATGTAACAACACTGTTACTGAAAAGTCACACTATTTATTTGGATTTGGTCTTATTACCTTGTGTTAATACTTTAAGAAAAATATAGTAAAACCTCTAAATAGTGAACACCAATGGGACTGAACGTTCGTTCAATATAGCCACAGACTACACAGGCTTTTTTTTCTACTTTTCAAAATTCGAAAATCGATGGGGCACAATTAGGATTATAAATTAGAGCTACAAGGATGGATTTTTCCCCTTGTATAATTTTATACAATCTTATAATTAAAAGACTGTCATAAACACAGAAAAACCTCTCGTAATAAAGGTCATTTTGTTTTAATTCCTCAAATGACCTATTTCCATACCTTAATGCTGATTATCAAAATGGCCACAAATTATCTTGTGAAGTCCTTTTGATGATACGTACTTCCTATCCCTAGCATAGATGTTACCTCAATTTTTAAAAAATGAAGACAATTTTCCTAGGCAAATCTTTATTAATTATATACTAAAGGATATAAAATCATTGTAAAACAACTTTTTATCATATGGCATTCTATAATAAATCTTACTGCAGTAGATGAATGGTGGAACAGAGCAGGAGGGACAATTCTGTCCTCCCAAGGGAACAACAGTCTTTGATTTCCAGACTCAAGTTTGGTCATCTATGGACAATGGCTTTCCAGAATGGTTGCAAGGTCTTGCACCATATACTATGAGCAATTTTCAACTTGCAACAACCCCAAACCACATTATTGACTGTATTGGCTCATCCATTGATGAGTTCTACTCATCCTGGTCATTCAAGTCTGGTCATCTACAGACAATGACAGAATGGCTGCAAGGTTTCCCCACTATGTACTAAGTGTCAACCTGCAACAACCACATAATTGACTATTGTCATATCTATTGATGAGCTCTTCTTCTTCTTCTCTTCTTTCTTATCTCTACTCAATCATATCAAGGTATCAAGCTTGTAAAGCTTGTTGATGGTGTCTGCCGGGGAAGAGTAGAGCACATCAATGGATGAGTCAATACATCTACAAGCCTGATACCTTAATATGATTGTTGAGTGGAGATAAGAAAGAAGAAGAAACATTCTATAATGAATATTCTGCTTGTTCTGTCTTCCCAAGTGAAGAGCTGGGTCACTTGTTTAGTTATATATATATATATAAAAAAAAAAGAAAACTCCAAAAAGAGAGAGAATCCCCAAGTCATGGCTAGAGTGAACAATGACACCTGGTAATTTGTACCAAGCCATCCTCTGATTCCCCCCCCACATCTGTACAGAATGTCTCCTAGCTCATCCTCACTCTGTCCCCACAATAAGACACCTATTGGTTTAACCATGGGCAATACATTCTGTGGGAACATCTTATAAATGTTTCAATATAAACCCTGCCTCAAGCAATTCTCAATTTGTTCTATAAATTCAAGCTCAATGAAATCATCATGCCTCCATTTAAAGAGATTTAAAATTTTGCTATAGAATTTTTGGTGATGCTTTTATTTAATATATAGAAATTATGGTGTAATTGGTGCTCTCCCCCCCAGAATTTTCTATTCCTTAATTATACTCATTTTAGTTGGAGCGAAGTTCTCTCTCTCTCTCTCTCAGTAAATAAATACATTGATCTCTGATTGGTGGGATGTTGCTTTGGGGTCATATAGAAGAGTTCCGATGAGAAAATGTGAGACTGGTTGTAGTGAATGCAGGAGCAGCATCTGTAGACAAATACAGTCGAACCTCTTTGACACCACAAGAGATCAGAGATTTGGTTGAATTCATCTTCTTTTTTCTTATCTCCACTCAATCATATTAGGGTATCAAGTTGTGACCCTTGATGGTGTCTGTTTGACAACCATCATGACTGGGTGTAGTAGAATGCCTTTGTCATTAAGACTGGGAGCACTACTCAGTGGCAGGCCGATTTAGCTCCAATATGTAATGTCTGACATGAGGAACAGATGCCATGGAGTATAGACTCATTCTCTATCCCTGGTGACCTTACAGGGTACTATCAGCTGGGCCAGCTGAGCCCAGGTTTTTTAGTGAGCTGGTTACTGTTACTCCTTTTTCATCCGGGCTTGGGATTGGCAAAGGCATCGGTTGAATTGATGCACGTGTTGAATTAAAGTCAGTTAGATGATTTCATCACAACATTCACTGCTAGTAGATTATTATTATTTTTTAAAAATAAGGTAACTAAATATATAATTAAAATGATATTTTGTATAAAATATTATTGTCTGATATATTTTAATTTATAATAAACACAAGGTAATAAGACCAAATCCAAATAAATAAATAGTGTGTGACGTTTCGGTAACAACGCTGTTACCATCTTCAGACAAAAGTACTGAATGTAACAAAAAAAAAGTACATTCAGTACTTTTTTTGTCTAAAGATGGTAACAACGCTGTTACTTAAACGTCACACACTATTTATTTATTTAGATTTGGTGTCTTATTACCTTGTGTTTATAATCTATAATCCAAATTGGGCCTTATCATTGGAGATTTGGTCTTATTACCTTGTGTTTATAATCTATAATCTAAATTGTACCTTATCATTTGATTAATAATGTAAATTGATGCCATTGAGACTTTTTATTTATTTTTCAGAATTTGTTTCATGAACAACTTTTAGGAGTTGCTAAAATTGTGTTAATACATTTTAAAACAATATTTAGTTCTCGATATTTTAGTGAGTCGTCACACAGGTGAGTCAGAATGTCAGCAGCGAGTCACTGAACACTGAGAATTGAATAAATTACTGGTTGATGTAGCTTTTCCAAACCCAACAAATGATTTTTTAAAACAAATGGAAAATTACAAATATTATTTTCTTCTTCTTCTTTCTTATCTCCACTCAATCATATTAGGGTATCAAGTTTGTGACCCTTGATGGTGTCTGTTTGACAACCATCATGACTGGGTGAAGTAGAATGTCATCAAGACTGGGAGCACTACTCAGTATCAAGCCACTGACTTAGCTCCAAAAGAAATGGCCGCCTCTGACATGAGGAACAGACGCCATGTACAGCCGCTCCTAACGTGGAGTACAAATGCTGCTCATCCTGTATCCCTGGCTTATGAGCCCAGGTTTTTTTAGCCAGCTTGTTACTGCTCCCCCTCCTCCTTTTTCATCCGAGCTTGGGACCAGCAAAGACGGAGTTAAAAAATTAGTTAAGTAAAGTTAAAAATCTTTTGTCCTCATCAGGAGCGAACAAAAATTAAAAACATTTGTTTGCTCCTGATGAGGACAAAAGATTTTTGTCAAAACATCGAGACAATAAAAAATTTACTGGCCGAAGTATCTTTAATTTGAAAAACTATGAATTTCGGCCATGCAGCCTCTATCTTTTCAATTGATTTACCTGTTAAATGATAAACACAAGGTAATAAGACCAAATCCAAATAAATAGTGTGTGATGTTTCAGTAACAGCATTGTTACAGAAATGTCACACTTTATTTATTTGAATTTGGTCTTATTACCTTGTGTTTATAATCTATAATCCAAATTGTGCCTTATCACTGTTAACTGATAGGTTGGGACATGAAAACTTAGTCAAATTAACAAGGTCTGTTGTCACAAGAACTGTCTGTAGGGGGGGGGGGGGGGGATAGGTTTTCCCGGGTGTGGAAGGACTGCCATTGATCCTCCAGAGATGACAGTTTAAGGATTTATAGATGGAAAATTTGCCGGGAGAGGTGCCCTATGCTTCTATG